>JAWWEU010000002.1:1947658-2040780 GCA_035583155.1 Acropternis orthonyx | reverse complement strand
TGCAGATACTGATAGACATTGATGAGGTCCCCTCTCAGTCATCTCTTCTGAGGCTGAACAGGCCCAGCTCCCTCAGCTTTTCCTCCTAGGAGATGCTCCAGACCCTGAATCATCTCCATAGCCCTCTGCTGGGTCTGCTCCAGGAGCTGCATGTCTCTCTTGTCCTTCGAAGCCCAGAACTGGACACAGCACTCCAGAAGCAGCCTCACCAGAACTGAGTAAAGAGGCAGGATCACCTTCCTCGACCTGCTGGCAAAGCTCTTCCTAATGCCCCCCAGGACACCATTGGCCTTCTTGGTCCCCAGAGCACACTGCTGGCTCATAGACAGCTTGTTGTTCACCAGGACTCCCAGGGTCTTCTCCACAGAGCTGCTTCCCAGCAGGTCAGCCCCCAGCCTGGGGGTAACACGTACTGCTGTACTTCAACAAATACAGCCCTTCACACCAGCATTTTCCTTAGCAAAATCCCCAGAAATATGCCCCTCTCCACAACAACCTGTTGGCTTAAAGGCTTTGGGTGCAATCAGGTTGCTCTTCCCCTCAAGATACTCTGCACTGTAATGTCCCCCTCACTCATTTCACTCTGACACCAAACAATGTTCAGCAGGATTTAAATTCATTAGTCCATGGGAAGAAATCACTATATGCCCAAAGGCAGAAGGGTTCTAGTTCTTTCATTTGAAGAAGGCAGGATCTCAAATATTGAACCATTTTGTCTCTTTCAGCTTTGGGAAAGACAAAGCATATGATCACCGTGGAAAACTTGGGAGCCTCGGTTCACACTGATAAGGCCAAAGTAACAAAATAAACTTTTCCTGTTTCTTCTAAAGTCCCTCCACAAGAGCACAAGAATTAACCACAGAGCTGGAAACACCAAAAGGCCTGTTGGAGTAATGCTCTGACAACTGCCCTCTGAATTTACTGGGATCAAGTTCCTTGCACTGCCAAAGTCAGGACTGACAACATGGTACAGTACTATCAGAAAAAAAAAAAAAACAACAAAAACAAAAACAAACAAACAAAAAAAACCCCACAACAAAACACCCACAATCTGTGGGTTTGCTTGGCTTAGCCCCACATGAGTCAAAGCTGGGGCTTGAATATATTAAATATATATGGGGGTCATTATGCCTCCTTCAACTAAGAGCCCTAAACACAGAGTTTAGTGTTGAGAAAGTTCACTTCATGAACAGATGTGGTTATAATTACATCACATTTTAGTAAAATGAGCAATCAAATTGGAAAGCAGAGTAGCACAAAGGTAGCTTGTTCACTTTCCTATACTGATTAAAGTAATTTAAAGACTCAGTTTTCCATATTTATCCACTGCCATAAATAAAACAAAGTCAATTCTATTCCTTTATTTTCACTTCCTATGGATTCCATCATGCTACAATCTATTATAATTAAATCAACCAGAAACTACCATATCCATTGCAATGAAATTGCACTAACCTGACAAAAATCCACAAGAGTTAAGTACAACTGAGGAGTTTTCATTTCATTATTTTGATCATGGTGGTCTCAACGACAGCGTGTGCTTTAGAGACCACAGCAAAAATGAGGACTGGCACAGGCCATACATGGCCAAGAAGAGCTTCAGTTTGTCATGTCTGACTTGAGGGAGGAAATATGGATTGAAAAATACAGAATACTGATACAGTGGAAAAAGAATATCAGCTGGTAGGTACGGTTGTAGGGATACTATCCCCGAAAGAGTGCTTTACCTCTTTCCACTTCCAGCCATTGAGTCATCCAGTCACGCGCGCCTGCAATTAAATTTAACCTTTCCAGATAGCCAAATGCTCTCTATCCTTCCTGTCGGACCCTAACAATCCCCTACGGCTGCAACACACTCAGCAGTGTGCCTTGAAGAGTTTGGATGCTCATTTTGGGCAGCATGGGTCTGATTACCAGCATCACAAACAGAAGAAATTGGTCTCAAGCCATGACTTTGGATGAGACTCAAACTTTTTATTCTGATGATTCCTGTGAAGCTAGGCCTTCATCTATACAAATCCCTGGCTTTGCCCCAGTCCTCCTCCTCTCCTGACCGTTACCACACCACCTCATCTGGCAAATACAGGTTCTTTCATCAGACTCTGCCTCTAATACATCCAGCAGGTAGAACAGCAGTGCTGATACAATGTGAATGCTTCCAGTTTTCTGTTTACCACCATCCTTTCATTATCAGCTTCCTACAACAGATGGACTGTAATTTCACAGGTGCGAGAAGGCAAAGGTGGGAGAGGCAGGAAAGGCTGAAGCTTCAGTAGCAAGAACCCAGAGGGGAAAATAAAGGCAGAATATCGTGGAAGAAATATGGAGATGTGGGTTTAAGGTACCAGCTATGAGTATAGTTTCATCTGGGTCCATTAAGACTGCTTTCTGTTGCCAATTCTGCCTTTTTCCCAGGAAAATGGGTTCCATGAGGTGCAACTGAAGACATGAATAAATCTGTTTCAAGCTGCTATGTTCCTTCTGTTGGGACAGCACCCATTTTGACAACATCAGCCACTGTGATCTCTAAAGGTCTCTAAAGCATTTATATCCATCCTGCCAGTCAGCTAACATATACTCTCTCCAGATTTGCAAAGGATCACGTGGGAAACTGAGATTAATTTCATCTTTTCATTGCTTGCATTCCCATGGAAAAGTCACAATGCAGCCCATTTTAGGCTTCTCCAAAAAGCAAATAAACAATAACTAAAAATCATTGAAGCAAAATAAAGAATGAGAAATTCTTTTGACAATAACCAGCTTACAAGCTCACCACACTGGAAATTTTGGTGGCGTTATGCATTTCTTTTTGCCACCCTCCACTTGCCTAAAATAATACATATGGAAGATAGGAAGACACGAGGGTGAGAATGTAGTGAAGACACTGCCCTTTTGCTTTGAGCAACATTATAAATTGGCAAAATATTTTCAATCCTTAGTAGCTAAGCTTTAAAAAGCCCTTCTGAAACCAAAAACAGGGCAAAATATCTAAAATGCAAGAAGAGCAGGAAACTCTCCGGCACACAGCAAGCTCTGTTCCTGTGTTCCAGGCAGCAACCCACCAAGAGATGTCACTCTCTGGAGAAGAAAGTGTGGCATTGTCTCCTGGCACAGCCCTCATTGCTTGTGACTGAGTAACAGGCAGCAATGCTGACCCTGTGCCAGCCGGGATGAGTCCTCCTTTCGAAAGCCTCGGCACAGCAGCTCTGTTTTTCCAGACAAAAACCCTGCAGGGCTAGGGACACATCCAGGGTATGAAATAATGTTCTTAGGTGCACATCCAAGCCTGCCTTTCTGCAGCGTTTTAGTCAGGGGCAGCCCTTTCCCTGGGGACAGTGAGGTCTAGTCTTGTGGAAAAGCCCTGCTGATCCATTTTCTTTTTGTGCTGTGCCTAAACTTCGGGGGTATACACAGCAGCACCAAACCCAGCACTACAGCTGAGGAAAGGGAGCTTCACTACGCCTGCCTGTTAAGATACCCACCAGCTCCAAAGGTTCTTTACCACCACTTCCAGCATGCTTATGCTAATGACTATTAGCCTTTGTTACTGATTGGTGTAAAATTCTCTTGCTTTGCATTTAAAGATACAGCCAAGAAAACACAGAGCGCATGCCCAGTGGGGGGTGGTCGTACCTTGGAGGCAGGTAAATTTGGGATGGAGTTGTGCGTTAATATTACAATTAGGCTTTAATGAACCAAATTCATCGGAGGAGAATTTGCCCAATTTTGCCAGAGCTGTTGGCTCAGCAGCAGGACATCATCTCTTATCTCCCTTGGATCACAGGTGCTATGCGGTCTTACCAACTGCAAAGTACCACCGAGTTCCCCTCCCTGCAAGGATTTCCACAGAGTCTGGCCATGGTGTCTCCTCTCTTGCTCCACCCTCTGTTCCATCCCTCTTAGCAGGTGCTCACTGTTGTATGGGGAATCAATGTGGAGCATGCCAACCACGTTCCATCCAGGGAGTAGCAACTGCGTTTTACCCTATAATTTCTGTACTGTTATAACTTCTGTTAGGATGTGAATATAACTTCTCAGTTTCCTTTAATTTTTACCTCCATCCATCTTCCCACATTAGTTCTATCTTGTACCCTCACTTCTAGTTATGCTATCTTGTTTGAGGTGAGATCAGAATTTAATGCAATATCTGAGATGCAGGTAAGACACAGACATACATAACAATATTCTTCATTTTGTACTCTTTTCCCTTCCTAGCTTAAATTTATTTTCTTTTGCCTAGTGAGCAGTGTTTTCACAGAACCACCTAATGTAGCTTTGAGATCTGGGTGGAAATCACTAACTCAAAGCCCCCTGCCATGTGTGTACAGAGCCAGGATGCTTTGTACTGAATGCCTGGCTTAACACCTGGCCACAATACATGCAGGCAGGATACAGACGAACTGTGCTCCCAGAAATACTATCAGTATAATCAACTAGCACAGTTCAGCTTCTGTGACCAATACTTAGGCTTTGATCTCTTCATAGAAGCTGCTAAAAGAGAAACAATCAAAACCATCTACAATCATGCTTACTGTGAATTGGAGAAAAAAAATCCAATAAAATATGGTGTTTTCCCCTCTTCTGAATATCCTTCTAAAATGAAAAAAATTATAGTTGTAATGCCAAGATATAACACTTACTTTACCTTTCAAGACCAAGTCTACTTAGCTCCAGAATGGCACTAAGATCTTCAATATCTTGATGTAAGTTCGAGTTTTTACTGAGAATAAATACAGGGAGCAGTGGCTCTACTATTAAATAATGACAAAGTTTCTAGAATTATCACTGGTTTATACATAGCACTACCACTAAAATAACATCTGATATTCAGAATTATTATTTTAAAAGAAGAGAGCATCTTTGATTTTGATCTTTTATACGTCCTAGAACACTTTGAATATCAGTTTTAAATATGTAGTATCTCTAGCCATGCTGCTGCTAAATAAATAATGTGTAAGAGAGGCTAACTGAATACAGCTAGAAAGCCTCTCACTTTTACTCTGTGCTGTCTGAAGCAGGAACACAAAGAAGCCAGCACCAAAAAGAAACAAAACAAAGCAGACATGGGGAGATAAATGCCACAACCTGGATTACATCTCTTAACTGGCCACAAAAATTTTGTGTTGCAGTAGTTCTGTGAACATGTAGAAACACCACTGGGGCAAATTTTCTCTCCCAGTGCCCAGGTGCTTTGCCTGTATGTTTTTTCAGGACGTTCTAACAGCGAGGATGACCGTGCTCCTGGGAGCACTTCCACACAGCATCTCAAATCCCCTTTCTTAGCTGACAAGGCTATGAAGGACACCCTATCCTTGCTCACTGCACTCCCTCACGTACAGCACACAGCCACAAAGGCAGATCAGGCAACCCCCACATTTATTATTAGGGGGTTACCATGCCAAGTCCATCTGGTCCACAGCATGGAGTCTGCTATGTGAGGTCAATCTGACCCTGAGAGAAGGCTATGGAGAGGGATAGATGCCAAATCACCAGTTTGGAAAGGCCTCTTGCAAGTCCACATGTACACTGCCCATACTGGGTACCTGCTGCCTGGAGACTGGTGATAAGTGAGATTACAGAACTGATAGATGCCTACAGCCAGGGAAGTACGGTGATCCTGGGAGGAGGCACCTCCTCTCAAGTAGGAGGTTTTTCATATGCCCTCAGGCAGGACGCCAAGCAGTCTGCAGGCAGCTGTAACATCTGTCAGAGATTTGGGATTCACATTCTCACTGGAATGATGGGGGACAAGACACCCAGGCATCCCGACGTTTTCTTCAGGGAGGACTGTGAAACATCCACTTTATCCATATAACCGGAGACCCACAGACATGTTACCAGTCCAGTAAGGACCACTAACAGACATGGTCCATATGCTCCTAAAATTCAGAAAGGCTTTGTCTTTTAGATATTGCTGTGAAGAAAATATTACACACTACTGTTTTCTTACAGGTAGAAAGATTTTAGGACCCTATTCAACCACTGACTGTGAGTCACTTCAGAGACAGATTTTTCTAGGGCTAACTGTGATGAGACTACTGGAGACTGCTTTCTCATCATTTTTAGTGTGTACTCTCATAGCTCAGTCCACACAAAATTTGTCTCCAGAACAAATCTGTGTTCTGAACAGATCTGCTTTAATAGATTTTTTTTTTTTCCCTATTGAATGCAGTATGACTGTTTTTCAGACAAGGTATACAAATAAAACCACTGCCCACAAACACCCCAAAGTGACTGGGATTGCAGTGAGAACACAGGAGCAGCTTTCCTCTTAGGCTCACTCCCTTCTTTCATTCCATATTCTGCATAGGCAAGTTACTAAAGATGAATCAAGAGTCACCTAATGGGGCTCTGAGTGACAGCCACACCCTGGATTTCTGGATTCATCCTGGGCAGCAATAGGTGCATTGAAGCCTAAGTGACCATGACCATATAACATACTGAAACATAACTTCTTGGCAGGATGGTGAAGAGAACAGGCAGGATAATTTGGGAGAAGCATCTTTGTCTTTAAGTGATCTGGAAAAATATAATGGAGGGATGGGGGAGAATCAAAGCCAAAAGAAATACTCTGAAGCTGAAATGATGTTCTTTATGCTGTAAGTTAATACTGAACTAAGGGAAGGAGGGCAGTGAATGTTGTTTTGAGCTGTAGATGGAAGACCTCAATACAGGGCTGTGAATTTGTCCGTAAGCAGAAGACCCCACATTATTTTTGCTGATGCTAGAGCTGCCTCCCTGAGCACCAAAGCTGCACAGTGCATCTCTCTGCCTTGGATGCAAAGCAATGTTGACATGATTGAAATTCAGTAAACAAGGAACAACTGGCTGAAAAAGGAAACTGAAAGCAAACATAATTGGGATTCCCTCTTTTCTGTTTGTTTTTCACTATTATCTGAAATAATTTTTTTTTCTTTGAGCTCTGATTTTAGGTATTGTAATAAAGAATGAACACATGGATAGAAAAGGGGAGCTGGGCACGGTGTTACAGCAGGCAGAAAGGCAGCACGGCCTGGATGCAGAAACACAGCAGAAGCAAGGATAACACCGCTCCGCAGTAGCCAAAGGCACATGGGTGCCTGCACAGGCTCCCACCGGCCCAGGAATGCAGCAGGGCCGGGACACCGACACCGACACAGCGGCGGCGCCTTCCGGGGCGGAGCCGAGCCGGGCCGGGCCGGGCCGAGCGGGATGGCGATGGCGCAGCGGGCGCTCCCCAACCCCTACGCGGACTATGACAAGTCCTTGGCCACCGGATACTTCGACACGACCGGGAGGGTGAGCGGGGCCGGGGGGAGCCGCCCGGGGGCGTGCGGGGCAGGGCCCTGCCCGGTTAGACACCCCCGGGGCCGTGGCGGTGCGGGTGTGCCCGGGGTAGCGGTGCCCGCCCGCCTGCCGCTGTTTGCTTCACGTCCCGTGGGTTTTCTGTCCACAGCTCACCCCCGAGTTCACGCAGCGGCTGAATAACAAAATCAGGGAGCTGCTGCAGCAGATGGAGAGGGGCCTCAAGTCCGCCGACCCGCACGACTGCACCGCGTACACGGGCTGGGCAGGTAGGGCCGTGCCCCTCGGGCGGGAGCGCTCCCGAGGAAACCTCGGGCTGCGGCCAAGGCAGACCGCGGGGTTTGGCCCCTGGGATGGCCACAGTAGGGCTGTGTCAAGAACGGTGCTCCTTCCACGTGTTTTAGGCCATTAAAACAAGGGGATGTCTTTCTCAGGACTTCTCAGTTTTGGGGCAGGTTTGAAGCTGTAGAGGGAAGACCACAGCGTGGTAGGGCAGGACTGGTCTTCTCTTGGTTAATAGTGCTGAACTTATGCAATGGAGAAAGCCAACACCTGCCTGAGAGCAGACATGGGAGCCTTGGAAGGGACTGGCTCCAGATCTGGCCACAGTGGGAATGAGGACAAAACCAGTGCTCCATGGAGTAGGCACGTGCACATTTACCTGCAAGAAGTCCTTGCATATGGCAGCATGTGCAAGCATAATGGCTGAAGATAAGTGTCCATCTTTTCTGCTTGGGCTGAATTTTATCTGATGACCTTGTCTGATTGGCAGGTTTCTCCAATCCTGTTCCCCAGGTAGTGCCCCTCCACTTAGCCAGGGCTAGTCCTGCTCCAGTACCTGCTGGAATGAGCAAAAATGCAAATGTGAGTATAATGAAGTTGTGCGCACTAACTCTTGTATGCAAAGCTTGCAGGAGCTTGTCTTTCTCCTCTTCTGCATTTTCATCCTGGTTTTCTTTCTTTGGGAGTGTGCCCTGCCTTCTCCTCCCAGTTCCTACTTTCAGGCACCATGGAGGACACACCTTTCTTCACGCCCCATCCTTAGCTGCTGCCGTGTTTTGTGTCAGCTGTCATGCCTTCTGCACTGTGCCAGGCCCTAGGGAGAGATCCCAGGGGAGGTGCAATTAATCTCATGCTTGCTGCAAGATTTTTTGCTGATGCTGGGGTTTTTTGGCAGTACCCTGCAATCCTAAATGGCATCTTGCTACAGCACAGCCTGGGTGTGGCTGAAAGCACTTTTGTGTGGGTGCTGTGGAACTTGATGCTGACAGTGTGCTTGGGAGAGTGGTGGTCATTGTGTTGGTGCTAAACTGATGTCATGGCTTGATGACAGTGGTGCCAGAAATGCCTGCTTAAAAATTTTAGAAAGGCAGGCAGGCACTGAGAGCACTCTAGAGCAGCTCATAAGAAATGCTAGGATGCCAGTATTAAATTCCAGCGTGGGAGAACATTGACTTCATCAGCTGCTGCCTGGCAGCACTCAGCTCCTGCTGCCTGTGAATTTATGCATTTTTACTCAGTGCTGACTGATTTCTCCTTGGAAAATGCATTCAGTCTTACAATCTGTGTGACCCTGCTCTGAGGTCCCCTCCAATGAAAAGCACTTCACAGGTAAAGATGATCTCCAGTCATGATGGTAGAGTCTGCCTCTGGCCAGAATAATTCAGGAGATAAAGCAGGAGGACAACTGACTGATGTTAGAAATACTCTCAAAGTCTTCGGGGACAAGGAAAACACCTTTCCCCAGAGGCCATGTTCCCTTCCTTAAGGTGGCCCTAAGGAGCTTCATGTTGGAAAGTGACTGCAGTTGTGAAACAGTGGTTTAGAGCTCTGGTAGGATTTCAGCTTGTTTTTATTTGGAAGGGAGTTTCTCAAGAGGGATTCATCTCTTTTCCTCACAGAGATCATTCCTTATGAGCACACCACCTTCTCGCCTTGGCTAATAGGAAATCTACAGGCAGATTTCCTGCAGGTCACAGCCAGCAGAGTGAAGTTTGGAGATACTGCACTGTGTCACCCTCCTTTCTTTTCTGGTTCTAGCTATATTCATTTATTCAGTGTTGGTTTCCAGAGGCAAAATTGAGCCAAGGCAGCAACTTTTTCCTGTAATTGCTTAGGTAGAAAAGGCTTGTTGAGCATCTCCTCAAGTAAGTCATTGCCCAGCAGGCTGAAATCAACCCACGCAATCTCGTGGCCGTTAATAAGAGAGATTTGAAATACCGCTCTCTTGGCACAGACACTGCATGAAATGGAACATACTTGAGTGTACTACATTACACTTGGGTAATACGCAGCATATGCTGGCATAGGGAAGGACTTACATTTCAGCTCAGAGGCAGTGAAAACACACTTTGGATCAAGATTATCCAGCACACAGCTGAGTGCCCTCAAAACATGTTTGAATCAGCTTGTTGCAGTTTCATTCAGTTCATTCAGGAGATATCAGGGCCCCATAGGCAGCACCTGGGACATGCTTGAGTACAGACCAGCCTCAGCTGTTGTGTTCTGCTTTGGCTTTTAATCAGTTTAGCAAGACTGCTGGAAGAGCTTTTGTGGTCTTAATCTATTTCACTGGCATCACAGTGTTGCGTGAGGGAAGGTAAACTGCTGTAACCTAATTTTGAGTCAGAAGCAGTTCACATCCTGGCAGAAGTACACCTGCCTCATCCCTTTCCAAAAGATTAGCATGAGGATGCTGAGGAGTACCTACATGCCTGTTGGTGTTTCTCATAGTGCAAAAGGCCTTGCTCTGAAGACTGCCTTGACTGGGATCATAGATGATGGGAATGGAAGGAAACTGACTTCACTTTTGTTGCCTCTCAGCTAGCTGCAGACGTTTAGGAAGCTCCTGTGTCTGGTGCCTGCTAGACTGTTGTGTCCTTCCAAGGTGATGTGATATTTAAGGGAGAGATTCCCCTTCCTCCACCCTATGGCAGTGCCTGTGGAATTTGTTTCCCAGGCAAGCATTCTCTGGCAATGTCATGGCTTTCAGAGCTCGAGGGCCTCTGAAACAGACCAGCAAGTACAGCTGGCCTGTCCCATCCACAGCTTTTGGCTGGACTTTTGGCCAGACTTTTGGCCAGTGGGGATGAAGAGCAGGGCTGAGTTGACCTTTTGAAGGGATTCTTCAAAAGACACACCAGAAGAAAGAGAAGTCAGTTAAGAATGAATAGAAATTCTGACTGTACCAGTTCAGGAAAGCTTCTGGAAAAACCCCTTTCATTCACTTTAGTGCGCTATCTTCATTTTAACCTCAAAACCCAGAGAACTTGAGTCTCCTGAAAAGTGTTCTCCAGCAAAATGGAAATCCTCAGATAATCACTACACAACAAGAGTCAGTGAGGCTGCATTTGGTGAGAGATTATAGAGTGCTTTGTGTCACTCACATAAATCACATTCCTGCCAAGTGCTAGGTGGGTTGTTTTTGTGAAATCTCCATTTCCTAGAGATTATCAATATTTGACAGCACAAGGCTCAGAGCAATGCCATGTAAATTTGTAGTTGGCCTTACTTTCAGAGGGTTGGATCAGATCACCTCTATTGATCCCTCCTAACCTAACTGTTGTAGGATTTTATGGTGGGGTAAAAAAGTTCAAAAAAAGAAGCTTTGTTACCCAGGTTTTAAGGCAGGAGAGACTGAAGCATCCTGAGTAATGTCTTATGTCCCACATGTACTAAGGCAAGCTGTAGTAAAATGCATCTGTGGCTCCCCACATGATCTGAACTTGGAATGATCCAGCCTTCCAGAGATATCTCACTGTCCCATGCAGCATGGCTTTGGTAGGCAGTTAGGAGCACAAGATAACATCCCTGCTCTTTTAACCCATGCATGACTCATTAAAATGAATCAGCTTGTCTCATTAAAATCAGCTGTATCACTAGACACCACCAGGCTTCATCAGTATGTGTAGGTTTCTCCTTCTTCCCTTTGTGTTTGACATCCTGCTTTGAGGGTGCCAGCTGCCTTACTTCCATGGGTCAACACAAGATCGCTGAGATCTCTATGGCTGTAGATGGCCAGTTTGGAACTGGTCCAGATTTGGTGAAGAACTATCCCCTTTTGGAAAACCACTGTTCTTTGTGGAAGGACTACATCGCAGCTTAGCTCCTAGTGGGCAAGGAGGCATCTGTTCAGAACAGTCTAAAGGCATAACTGGTTGCAATGATAGTGCAATCCAACATAAAAAGCAAGTCTAAACTTGCAGGGCAGTTGAGGCATAGCTTTACTTCTCTTTGATCAACAGAATGGTCTATGGATGAGATACTCTTTCAGCAGTGTTTTGGCACACGAGCACAAACTTTTCTGGCATCTGCAGAATTAACTTTTGCCTCCTGGTTTCCTGCAGTGATCAAGCACCTCAGGCATTGATACTCCAGTGTATTGGCTTCCTGCACACTGGAGATGGCAGTTTCAGTCATCAGAGTCCTGCTGAAGGTTATGCTGTCAGTAGCATGTGTTCACTGCAGGCCTGCACCATCAACAGCTGCCTGATGTGTTCCTCATCACATAGGGCTCTGCAGCAGGTCTTACACTGCAAGTAGCAAAAAACTTGGACATTTGAGAAACTCTAGAGAGGCGGTCCAGTAGTCACCAATAAACAGAACGAAGCCCAGATGTCTTTGGCAGTAGCAGGCCACAGGCAGCCACTGCATGGCAGTTCTGATGGAAACAGTCAGGAGTCTCAGAAGTCACAAAAATAGGTCACATTTCCAACTGGGACACTGAACACAGACCTCCAGGACACAAAGAAATGGAGCAGATCCACAGCTTACCTAGCCCCACATGACTGATGATGCCACGTTTGTACAGCACATACACCCAGTCAGTCAGCAAATCCTACCTGTTCAGTTGGAAAGGGGAGGGTATTACTGGAGAGAGTGAGGCAGAGCTGTGGAATAGCTTCTGCAGAGCAACACTGCCCAGGTGAGCCAAGTTCATTGGGTGGAAACTCTTGTCTCCAAACTGCACTCCTCTGAAATACACTACCTACATCTTGGCACATGGGTCAATATAGGATATCTACCACCCAGGTGACTGCATTTTGTATCCCTCCACATACACCTCAACATTTCCTCTTTATGCATGGGGCCTGCCCTCCTCTGCTCACCTTCCCCACTTTGGGGCTCACAGATAGAACCCAGCAAGGAGCAGGCTTAAGGCAGCACTGCTTATGCCCTTCTGATCAGCTTGGGAGTATGAATTCAATGAGGAATGAGTTAAGAAAATTTACTTCAAATTCAGTTTGAATTTACTTCAAATTCAGGCCTTTGGGTTTAGGAAAAAAAGAAAGAAGGAAAAATGAAAAATTTGTGGAAGCAAATTCTATCCTTCAGTACCGATCAGTGGTTTTTTTGGAGTCTTTCCAGAGATGCTTGGGCCTGCGAAGAAAGGGGGCAAGAAATGTTTTAGGAGAGGCAAAGAAGTCAGAGGAAAACAATGCTGAGACATTTACTTTCTAAGAATTCAATCCTAGCAGTACTCTTGGCATGGTAGTTACATACATAATTAGGGTGATATGATGGCAGTGGGAATAGAAGCTACTTACAAAGCTAAAAGTTGTATATTAAAGCAGATAAGTCAAGAGTGCAAGTTGTGCTCAGACAACTATCAGGCCTGTTAGAGTCTAGAAGCTGTGCTAGGTGCTAAATAATCAAGGAGAGTCACTTGACATTTGCTAGCTGGAAAAGGAGGATTCCCCTTTAAAGAAGGGCTTTGTATCCACATCCTTACGCATTTGAGTGATGGCCCTGTACATCTGAGCTCTCTCTGGAATTACCAGCACTGAACTGCTTAGAGAGAGGACAAGGTTACTAGCTTCAGCAGGAAATGGAAATTTTATACATAATATACATGAGGAATTGAATTGTCTGTAGCAGGAAGCTCTGGAGGTTACCCACAAAAAATAAGAAAGTGTTCTAAATTTGAAATTGTCCTCAGTAGCATGGAAAGTAATTTTGCAGCATGTTTGCTCCCTTCACCTTGCCACAACAAAATCTGCAGAGATTGGTTCTATTCATTTAGGCGTACATGCAGGACCTGAGTCTTCTTAGAAATGGTTACTGGTAAGGGGAGAAATATGCTTTTTTCAAAGTAATGTAGGTGAGTAGCTTTCTTAAGTGCATGTTCGAGGATGCCTCCCAGATCAGAAGGATGGTTCAAATGTGACAGACGTTTCAAACACAGCCTTACCATGGACTCGGTTACTACTAAAAGCTTCAAGCATTGGATCAAGACAGGGCAGACAGAGGCACGGGACAGGAATTAATGTGAGTGCTCAGTAGAGGAGTTGTTTCTGTAGCTGGCCAGCCCGTTGAAAACATCCCTGAGATAACCTCAGTTGTTTAGAGCACAGTGCTAATAACAAGTTTGTGAGTTTGGTCCTTGTGTGGGCCATTCACTTAAGAGTTAGACTTGATGATCCTTCTGGGTCCCTTCCAACTGAGAATACTCTGTGATATTCTGTGAAAATTCGGTGAAACCTCCAGGGAGGACCATGCAGCCTTTTCCAGTGTTCCAGGTAGCTGTATGTGTGTCAGACAAGGGCTGATCTCATGAGTGATGTGTTGCAGAGGATAGTTGGACAGCCTCTGTTATTTTAGTAGGATGCACCAGACCTTGCTGTAGGGCCTTGGACCTGCTCAGCAGCAGGAGATGATGGGCAGGGAGCTGTAACAACCTTGCTGGTTTTTCCCAGTGGGTGGAAATTAAAAAACAAGGAGAAAAAAAAAAAAAGGAGTGAACTCGGATGTCCTAATGGTAGTGCTCAGTCCTGATGGCATGTCACTTTGTTTTAAAATCCAATCCAAGCCAAGTGGTCCAGCCTGTTACCCCCTGGCATGGGAAAAAAAAATAGAGGGTAACAACTCAGCACTGCTCTGCCACAAGTACCATCTTGCCCAAAGATGATTTTTTTTTCCCTCCACTGTTAACCAACAGTCACAGGTACGATTTATTGACTTAGGTGGGTTTGTCTAGGTCTCATCTTTTCTTCTTACTACTAAAATTGTATGTATTTGTATGTAAAATGGTATGTAATTATGTGTTGTTCTCCAGGCCCCCTCTGCCCAGGGTCAGACACTGTTATTTGTCTTGACCTGCTGTCCACTCATGAGTGGCATCAGGTACAAGGAGGTTACAAAGCAGGAAAAGAAGCTGTGAATGCTGCAGCTCAGGATTATGTCCTTGGATGTGCCTGAGAAGCCTGTCTATAAGACTTTTGCCCTCGATGAGGCAGAGGGATGGGCTTTCAGGTTCATAATAACAGTCAGGGCAGAGAGCAGGAAGATTAAATTTTTCTGATGAGTACAACCTCCTTTTTCAGGCATTGCTTTGCTGTATTTGCACCTGTATGATGTGTATGGAGACCCAGCCTACCTTCAGGTGGCCCACGAGTACGTGAAGAAGAGCCTGAGCTGCCTGACAAGACGATCCATCACTTTCCTGTGTGGTGATGCTGGGCCCCTGGCAGTGGCTGCTGTCATCTACCACAAACTGCAGAACCAGAAGCAAGCAGAAGACTGCATCACTCGGTAAAACATTTGGTTATGTCTTTGACCTAATGTTGCCCTTGGTCACAGAGCTGGTCAGGGCTTGTGTAGGGTACTCTCTACCCAAGCCTGAATACGTTTTGTTGCAGTCTTGTGTGAGAAATAGTCCATTAGCTTAGGAAGGCAGTACAAACTGCCCTGATGAAAGAGGTGGCTTAAGGACAAACACAGTTGCGTGGCAGCCTGCAAACTGGGGAGCAAGGATATTGGTCAGCTGGTATTGCCATCTTAAAAATAATTCTGATAAACACAGAAAGTAAAAAGTGCCAAAATAAAAAACAAAAGAAGAAACCCAGAAGGTGTGGTTTGCTGTTTTTTCAGAACCCTTCAATTTAGCTTTACAGCCATTTTGATGAAAAGGAGAAATGTGGCAGGATTATTAGATTTAATTTTGGCACTTTGCTTCCACTTGCTGTTTATTGAGTTGACTTTGACTTAAACATAAGATTGACAGCATCCCTTTCAGCTGCTGAATGCAGCTGGTTATGATGCATTTATTTCTATTTCCTGCCTTTCCTCGACTGTTTTCAAATGTATTTTTGTTGGGTATTTAAGACAAAAGAACAAACAAGCAATTCTAGATCAGCATGTGTCAGAGGAAGGAAAAGAGTTAAGGAGATGCGGTTGCAAGCTTTTCTTACTTAAGGGAGATCAGTTTTGGGAAAGCAAGAAACAGCCCAGTAAAGAGTTTCCATTTTCACATGGTCAGCACAAAAAAAAGACAAAACCCCTGATGCTTCAGAACAACACTGAGTGCCCTTAAGCAGCCATTAGCAAGTGATGTATAATAGCAATTAAAAAAAGCCACATGTGGGAATCAGAAGTGCCTGTATGGTTTGGACACCAAATTCCCACTCCCTTAACTAAGAATAGCTTCTGATTCATGTAGATATGGTCAGTCTGAGGACAGAACGTTCTTCTTTATTCTTGTAATAAATCTGTGGGTTGGATTTTGCTTAATACTTTGACAAAGTGGGAAATCCTACTATGATTAATATATTTGCTAACAAAAAGGGAACTACTCTGTCAAACAGACTGGTCAGTTGTAGCCAATACAAAAGTCCCAGGCTGTGAAAAAAAAATCCCCAATTCATGTTTTCTTACTGAGCTCTCCCTTCCCTGGGTCCCACCTGTTCTGCCTGCAGTTTAGTGGCAGAATGGAATCTTGCAATTAATTCTGCACTGCCATCTAATTGGTATCATAAAGGCAGAACCTTGGAAATTGGTTTCTTAATTCATCTAGAGGGGGAAAAAAAAGAAAATATGTCTTTCTCAAAGAACAGTTATACTGTCCTTGCTCTGCCACCAATTCCCAGAGCAATTAGCCTGACCATGCTTCTTTAAAAAGAGAGTATTTCTCTGAGTAGTAGCTCCCTTAATCAAAACTCTAAGTGGGTTTTGAGTATGCTGTTTAGTTACAGAACAGTTGCTAAGCTGTGCAAGAAAATGCACTTCTATCACAGCTGTGGAGAACGAGGGCCTCTTTGCATTTTGTCCTCTGTCTTTTAAAGTACATCATCTTTACAGAGTCTGTGGAGAGAATCCATCAGCCAGGTTTTACCTGCAGTGGAAGAGACAGAAGCTTGCTTTCTCCTAAATGAGTCCATGACTAACAAATGTGTTTTTATGCTCTAGAGAGACTGTTTCAGGGCAGAGGTAAAACAAAGGAAAAATTGCATCAAAAGTGAATTGGTTACAGAGCATTGGTGTGAAGAGCTGTCAGTCTGTTAGCCCTACAGAAATATCACCAACTTTGCAACATAGTAATAGAAAAGTGGCAAAGAAAACACCTGACTGCAGCAGATACCCCTCTCTGCACTTGTGGGCTAAAGCTTCATGCCAGCTAAGGTGTCCTCAGTGTGGGGTTGTCCCCAGACAGCCCACAGCAGTCACACCCTTCTGAGCTGCCCTCAGTGCTGCTCAGCTCTCCCTAGAGCAGACTTCTTATCTGTGCCACAGTGGCTTGACATTCAACATTTTTAGCTCCACCTCTTTCTTAGAGTTTTAGCTCATGGAGGCACCTCTTTCTCCACTGATAACGTAGCCCTGGTCACTTGCAGGCATGGAGAAGAAAGGGTTTTTCTGTCAGGACTTCTGAGCATTAGGGGTGAGATTTTTACACAAAGCAGCCAAATTAAAGAGATACCAATTTAGTTTGAAAGTAATAATTTTTGGCAGAGGGTTTGCCTTGCTAGCAGCATCACGGGGAGATGATGCTAGGCAGCCTTGCCTGAGCAATCAGCAGCTTTATACTGACCATTTCCTCTAGCTCAGGTTTCCTCCTCAAGTAGCTTTCCCAGAGCTGGTGGTCTAAACCCAAGCACATAGTATGAATGCACTGTAAAGGGCTGGGCAGACTAAATAAGCCAAACAAAAATCAGAGAGGAAAGAGCGATTCCACACCTTGCATAGCTGGAAGGCTGAGACACAAACACTGGCGTGACGTCTGCCAGGGCACGGGCAACATAAAGGAGCAAACCATGGTGTTGAGCTCTAGTTTCAGTGCTTGGTTACATGGCCTTGAATGTCCTCTAATCTCCCCCATGTGAATTTTTCATCGTAGTTTGCTTCACCTGCACAAGGTTGACCCACGGGTACCAGATGAGCTGCTGTACGGGCGCATGGGCTATCTCTATGCACTGGTATTTGTGAACAAGCACTTTGGAGAGGAAAAGATCCCTAGAAGTCATATTCAGCAGGTACTGTGCCTTTTGCTGTGTCTTCCCATGCAGCTCATCTTTGGGCAGGTAAAAATCAATGCTAGATGTAGAGAATTCTTGCAGTAAGGGAGAAACCACATCATGGTATCCCTGCTGTTCTTCTTCCAAAGGGAAAATGCACTGCACGCCCCCCGCTATCCATATAAATCCATACACAGTACTGAACTGGCATGTATTTCACTCCCTCATTCATGTTCTTCCCTCAGTGTGGGCAGAAAAACCATTCTGGTTCTGTGTCAGGATACTCATTGTGGTGTGTCCAAGACAGCAGCATTTCCCTCACCCACGTCTGTTCCCATCACAGGTCTGTGAAGCAGTTGTAGCCTCAGGAGAGAGCCTGGCCAAAAAGAGGAATTTCACAGCAAAGAGCCCCCTGATGTATGAGTGGTACCAGGAGTATTATGTAGGGGCAGCCCATGGTTTGGCTGGCATTTACTACTATCTCATGCAGGTAAGAGGCACTGGAGGGGAGGGAAGGTGCCCTTAGCAGTGGTTTCACATTTCTTTGAAGAAGGACCAGCATTTGAATTGGCTCTTGGTGATACCAAGCCGGGAAAGATCCCTTGTCTGATGGACTTCCTCATGTTTGATCATGCATCCTCACTGCTGAACATTTTCTCCAAGACTGAGATTGAATCTCCCACCTCGATGGAGATCTGTAGAGAAATGTGACCTGCATTACACCAGCAGTGTCACATAATGCAACCCTGTAGGTCAGCTGGGTCTGAGTTTCCCCCTCATGTTAATTGCTTATAAAGTATTCCCATTTGTTGGTATGTGTGAGCTTCTTGCATTTTTGAGGTGGTTACTTGGAGCAATCTCAGATCATTGGAGTCAGAATCTCTGAGAGAAAAGTGTGGTGAAAGAGATTGCATTCATAGTAGGAAAGTGGGAAATGCTTTTGTATCCAAATGAGGGCCTGTTTCTAAATATGGAAGAGGCAGGACATTTTCCTTTGATAAAGGAACTGAGTTCTGTAGTCCCTGAAGGAGGCAGGGCAAGACAGGAGGCTGGGAGCTGCAGTACCTCTTTGCTTTAATGCTATCTTTTGCACTATTTTGCACAACTCACTGGGCCTCCAGCAATATTCCCTACTCTAGCTCTGAAAGAAGGGTGATAATTCCTCTGTGCAGGTTACTTTATGCATAAATTTACAATGCTTAAGCACTTAGAAAAATAACAGAAATAAATAACATCGCAATTTTAAAGCACCCATGAGTGATGCAGATTATTTTGAAATAGAAATAGGTGGTATCTTTTATTAGACCCAATTCTTAAGAACAGGTGGAAGAAAAAGCCAGCAGGTTTCAAGTATATGAATTTTCCTTTAAGACCCTCAAAGCTAAAACCCATATACAGCATAAGCAGAATTCCTGTGAATGTAACTATCTTCTGTGGTTCAGAGAGGAAGGGGTGGTTGGTGGATTTTAAGTAGATTATTGGCAAGAGGAGGATGCAAGGTGATTACTGCCCAGGAGCACCAGAACAGCTAGGTGGGAGCAGGAGAGACAGTGGTGTGCTGTAAGGCCAAATCTGAACCAAGTCCCTGAGCTCGTTCCCAGGCTGATGTTTTAAAGAATTTTAAGCACCTCCCATAAAATACTGCATGGGCTTCATGCTTCTCTGCCATATGAATTACAAAGAGCCTGGATCAGCTAAGCATGATGCAGAAAAAGCCTTTTGAGGGAAGCAAACAAGTGAAATATGAAGAGGCGAACATCTTTTATCTTGAATGGTTTTACAGCACAGGTGTTGATCTTTAGTTTTCCAGTTATCAACCCAGAAACAGTGTGATTGTTAGGTCAGAGTGCTCATTGCAGTCTGCTGTAGGAAATTAGAACTGCACAGATTTTGTGTGGGGCAGTATCATTGGAAGAGGGTACTAAAGCCACTCCCTTGCTTCCGTCTGAGGTCAGCAGTGAGGTCACCTCCTTGAAATCACCCAGCAACATGTGTGAAAATGCAGCATCACAGCTGAGATGCTCTAGATGCTAGGACTCATCCCTGGAACTCATCCTTAATACTGATTTTAGACAGTTTATCTCTTCACCCCAGCTCTGGGTATGGAAGCTATTCCTGTTCGTCTTCAGGAAAAGCAGCAGCAAGCCCTCTTGGTTAGAGTGCCGGATGACATTCTAGGGACAGTCTTTTTTTCTGGAATGCAAGAGTAGGACTAGCCATAAGACCCTGCCAAGAGACAGAGAGCAGCCAGGGGCTGAGTGGCTATTTGTAAAGTGTGAAAGCCTGGACCAAAGAAATTACTTCATTTACAAGGAGCAAGAGGGAACATAGCCATAGTTGGCAGATCTTGGGTCTCTTAGGGACAGACAGAATGGTAATTCTCCCTGATTTAATGCTTTCTCTCTCTTAGCCTGGCCTTGGAGCAAGCCAAGTAAAGCTGCATAACACAGTCAAGCCCAGTGTGGACTATGTCTGCCAGCTCAAGTTCCCATCTGGGAATTACCCTCCATGCATCGGTGACACCAGGGATCTGCTCGTCCACTGGTGCCATGGGGCTCCAGGTGTAATCTACATGCTTGTCCAGGCCTACAAGGTACCAGAAAGCTTGGAAAGATCCTTTCGGGACCCCTAAATGTGACACTTCATCACAGAGAAGATTCTGTGAGATCCCCCCTGCCTTGGGAGTATGATGGCTTGTTAGAGTGAAATCACTGCACAGAGACCACTGACTGATACAAAAATTAATCTTTAAAAAAATATTTCCGAAAATACTCATCAGTTGTGTGGGCTGTCCTGTTGCAGGTGATTGATGGTGACAATTAGTTGTGTGTGAAGTAATGGTCATACATCCCCATTTATCACATCAAAAACATCCTCCTTTAAAGTAGACAGCAAAGTCACTTCCAGCAGGAGAGAAACTAATTAACCCAAGCCTCCACAATGCACAGGGATGCTCTTTGTTTGGAGGAAATCACGTCGGCAAGGACAACTGTTTCTTGTCTCTCCAGGTCTTTGGGGAGCAGCAGTACCTAAACGATGCCCTGCAGTGTGCAGAAGTGATCTGGCAGCATGGCTTACTGAAGAAAGGCTATGGGCTGTGCCATGGGACAGCTGGCAATGCTTACGGCTTCCTGGCACTGTATAACCTCACTCAGAACATGAAGTACCTCTACAGGGCCTGCAAGGTAAAAGCCTGAGGAAGGGAGAGGAGATTATTCACTTCTGCCTTCTACAGCACTGCCTTTGCATTTGAAACCCAATTTCTAGTGTGGCAGATGGGCAGCTAGATCTGACCAGCTGCACCAGAATAGTGCTTCAGCAGTGCAGTCACTGTCTGACAGCCTGTACAGAAGGGATTTCCCGCAGAAGCCTTGCTCTGCAAGGGGCAGCATGAGGATGGGGGTAGTTTGTTTTTTTTCCAAGATTTGCCTTTAACCAAGTTTGAATGCTTTTTGTTCCTCTTTTTTCAGTTTGCAGAGTGGTGTTTAAGCTATGGCCAACATGGGTGTCGGACTCCAGACACGCCGTTCTCCCTCTTTGAAGGTAACCTCAATCTCTAGCCTTATGTTTTGCTCCTGGATCTGAGCTGGTCCAGCACCAAGGAAAATTAAATCCACATGCCAGTGAAGCCATTGCAAAAGTCAATGTAGAAGATGGAAAGGAGATGATGGTCACTGTTTTTACGTTTCCCAGGAGCAGTTTCCTTGTAGCACAGGCTCATGTCTGTTCACAATGGCAGTTCCATGAGTGAGGACCTCAGGTAGCAGGGACCCAAAGTTTGGCAAAGCTGCTCAGAGTACTAAGCTTAGGCATTGGTAAAGCAGAAGGGAGGGAGCTGGAGGGAGGAAAGACCCTGGTCTGATGCTTTTCAATGTTTGATTATCAAAATGCTTTCCTCACTGAAATACCAAAGCTGCTTGGGGAAACCTGGGTTCTGACCTTGGAAATTATTTAGGGCCTTTTCTTCTGTCTTCATGGCTCATTCACTCCTGGAAAATTGAAAAAATAGGTGCCGAAAGGGAACCTCTCTGAAGCACAGTGTGGTTTTTTTATCCTCAGGAATGGCTGGAA
Organism: Acropternis orthonyx; assembly: GCA_035583155.1. Classification (NCBI taxonomy): domain Eukaryota; kingdom Metazoa; phylum Chordata; class Aves; order Passeriformes; family Rhinocryptidae; genus Acropternis; species Acropternis orthonyx. The sequence goes on along the minus strand of JAWWEU010000002.1, from coordinate 2,019,196 downwards.
CAATTTACTTTCTTGCTGACCTGCTGGTGCCAACCAAGGCCAAGTTCCCTGCGTTTGAACTGTAAAGCCTAAATCCTTCTGCACTTGGAAGCTCCTCCTTCCAGACTCATCATTCATTTTTCACCTAACTGAACGTAACTCCATCGTCTTGAAGCCATGCTGAGTTCTCTAATGCTTCTAGTCATCTCATTGCGCTGATTCAATTTAAAAGACAATGCAGATTTTGCTGGTGTCCTTAAAAACGCTGGGCTGCAGGTGGGAACAGGGAGAACTCTACATTATTCTGTTGGCTAGAGCGTTTTGCTATTTTCTGTATCCCATTTTCTGGGAAAAAGTTTTCTATTAAATGTAACTTGGGCTATTTAATTTCTTTTTGTGCTAACAAATAGTTGCAGAATTTAGCTGCCTATGGAAAACAGAAGATGGAAAACTGAGACTATTGCCCTGCAAGTTGTTTTTAAGCGTTTTCTCTCTGAGCACCCAGGGAGTATGTGGTTCAGTAGCTGGGCTGTGCCACAGGATGCAAATGTCATGGACTAATGGAGTCTTCATATATGTTTTAATGTCATCTTGCAAGGGGCAGAGCTGGAGCTGACATGCCAAAGCCTTGTCCTGAATTTCCACCTGTTTGCTTTAGAGGCAAAGGCTATGTATAGCTCTTTTGTACATTTTTTCTAGTGGCAGACAGGTAATCAATCCACTGCCATCTTGCACTAAACCTTGCTAGTCTGTTAGTCATGTAATGGAAAACTCCAGTCTAAAAGTGAGCTAAGCATGCTTGCTGGTGTGGTCTGTCCTGGTTAGCTTTGACAGTGAATTTTGCAGTCTTTATTTAAATTTGTATATTAGGTGGTACCAGGCCTCCCAGCAGCAAGGGAAAAGAAGTATATTCCACTGAGTTCTGTCAGTGTTTAACCTATTAGCTGTATAGATGTTTTTTACATGTTTTTTTTTTGTAAGCTTTCCCAAACCTGGATAATTTGAGTCACTTGTTTGCTTTGCTACTGCTTGTTAGAGTTTGATTTGCAACCAGACATTTATCCAACTGGAAAGTTTGCCCTAGGTTTGACCTGTCAAGCAGACCAGGTACTTAGCAAGGGGCAACTCTGATTTTCCGTCCTTTAGCTGATGCTGCACCAATTTGCAGCAATTAGAGACCAGTTGCTTAGCGCTGAGCATGAACTAAACACTGAGTGCAGGGAAAGTTCCCTATATAGCTGTACTGCTTTGTGCTGTTTAAGGACAGATCCTCAACCTGCACAGGAGTGGCTGTGGGTTTTGATCTTTCATGGGCCTAGCTGCTGAGTGCCTCAGGCCACCTTAAGAGCAGGTGAGAGCTGCAGGGCAGCACACCCACACTCCTGCACCAGTGACAGTGAAACAGGACCACCAGACCCGGCACCCTAAAACAACTGGCTCACATGTTCCTGAATGCAGGGCAGCCAAGCCCTAATGGCATAGGCAGACCCCTCAAGAATTTCTCCTCAAACCCCACGCTCCTGCAATCACAGGTTTCTGAAAGTCCATCAAAAGACAGCCTGAAGTGCAGAAAAGCTCATCTGCTTGGGGCAGGGCATCCTTGTTAGAAGCCTCAGGCTCATTCAGGCTCAGCAGCAGGCATTCCCTAGAATTCACAGGGCCTGAGCAACACAGGGAGGTCACGGAGAAGGAGGAAGCAGAGCTGGCTAATCAAACAATACATGAGGCTTCCTGTAAGTTTGTGTGGTATGATGGCAGAGTAGGTACACTGAGCCTGGGTTTCTTGTGGGCACTGCTTCTGTAAAGGAGATGGTTTGTGCAGCCTATGTCATGACAGCATAACATCCCAGGATTTGTACACTGATGAGGGGAGCATCAGGGCCACGTATACAACTGCTGAGTGGAGCCCTGTTTAATAAAAACACTGAAATAACCAAGCCTTGGGCTATTTTTACCCCCTGTCTGAAGTGATGAACATACAGTAGCCACTCTGGCAGCTCTTAGAGGGTCAGTGGTCTCCCACCCACCCTGAGTGTTAAGAGTATTTCACATTTTTCCTCATCTCCAATCCACTGAGACCAGTCCTGTGCTTTCCTCTCAGGGCATCCTTTTGCAGTGCTGTCTCCATCCAAGACTGCACCTTTCCACTGGAGAGCACAGTCCTGCAGGTTACTGTTAATTACACCAAAATACACCTGTGTGCAGTGCTGGCCACCAAAGGAGGATGTGGGTCCTCCCAGAAAAGCACCCTCCTGCTCAGTAGAAAGAGGAACAGGCTGCCACGGAGAGGTTGTGACTGTCCAGCAGCAGAGGCTTGAAGACCAAACTGTCAGGATGACATGGATAAAGGTGATCCTGCACATGTATTAGGTTGCTTGAGGTCCTAAAAACTTAGTTTCCATTTCTATTAAGGTTTGTGGTAAAGGTTTTGAGGGAGAAGGTCCAACAGTGAGGACGGGAAAGCAGCATAGTACAGGTTTCCTGGTTAGCTTTCCTTTCTTGTACAGAGGTGTGGTGCTGCCCACTTACACCCACCTTTATGCCAAGGGGAGGGAGCAAAACAAAGCCTGAAAACACACAACTGCTCCTGCTTCAACAAGCTGCCTGAGAGGGACTTTATCAGAAGTGTAGACATTTAACACTTGGTGATGGTTATGTTTGTCCATGGTGGTTTTCTGTTAAAAAACCCAAAACAAGTACTTTATGCTCCCAATAAATAAAAAGCGTATTTTGAATGCTGTACTATCTGGCTCAGTTTGTGTTCACCCCCTTTGTATACTGGTGTGATCAGCAAGGTGAAAAACATCCCAACTACTGTTAACCAAACACCACCTGTAGGTGTGCATGTCCACTGAGAGCCTGCTGCATTTTCACTTCTCAAGAGCTGACAGCAGCCTCAGCTATTGAAGAGGTTACATAGGGACAGTGCAAGAGGAGAGATGTGTTATTGTGCACTCTGCCCAAATTATTTCATTTCTGATTCCTGCATATTAACTTTTCAAATGCCCACAAACTGTCATCAGCGCTGATGCTAAATCCGTGGCTTACACTATGTTGGCCAAACAAATCTAGTCATGAGCAGTTCTCAGCCCCATCAGCCTTTGCAGTCAGACACATCATCTGATAAATCCATTAATTTACCACCACAGTTATTTGATGCACACTGGTTTCCCTTTTGAAACCACTTCAGAGTAGGCTGCTGTCTGCAGCGTCAGTTGCCCTCCTGGAGTTGATAGGGAAAAGACACAGCAGACGAGAACTCCGCCTCCTGCCCCAACACAGACATTTGTTCCCATCTGACTGGTGAGGAGCTAGGCAGAGAGTAAGGCTGCCTGTCCCACATGCAGTACTGCAAAAAAGAAGCAGCCATGAGGGGAGCACAAAGCTGCTGGCTCGCATGAGCTGTCCAGTCAGACCTCTCTCTTCAGCATCTCATCTGACTTCATCCCTCTATACCACTATCTCACCTTTCCCTCTTTTATTTTGTTCATGTTTTTTGACCACAGTGCAATACCTTTGTCAAACCCAAGTGGGGCTTTCTGATGGCAAACAGCAAATGTGGCTGGTCCCAACAAGGACCACAAGACCTGCTCCAGGCTAGTAAGTTCCAGCACATATAGTTGATTTGTAGCAAGAGATTTTACTTTTTTAATTTTGCCTTTTTTTTTTTTTTTTTTTTACATTGAGAATGCAGGTTTCTCACACCTTCTTGCCCAGAACAACCTTTGGCCAAAGTGTCCCTTGCATCTCTTTAGCTGCACCTTGGGAAGAAACCTGAATTGAAGGCCAGTTCCCATACCAGGAAATCTAAACCCCAAAAGTTAAAACTTGCAATGTTATTAGTGCCTAAAGGCAAAATCCAACAGAGAAGGGAGTAGGAGATCTGTCCAAAGTAAACACCTGAGGAAACATACTGGAGGTCCAGCTATTCTTTCTCCTGGCAGGGTTGCTGGCTTGGGGATCTATGCTGAACGGTGACAGTGGCAGCAGCAAGGGCGTGTGTGGCCCCAGCAGGTGGCGATGCAGCCCTACGGCAGCAGTGAGTGCTGCCAGGCACATGCCTGCACCCCTCAGCTGCTAACTCCTGCCTCAGAAGAACTGAGATTCAGCTCTTGGGGAAGTTTCTCAAACGAAAAAGCCCACATAAATGAGGCTGTGTTTGTATACTGTGGGAATAGTATATATGTGAGAAACATGGAAGCCCTCCTGAAATGCATGGACTCTGAGTCATATACACACTCAAAAAAAAAACAAACCCAAAAAACCCCAGCAAAAAACAAACAGACAAAAAACTAAAACACCAACAAAACAACACAAAAAAACCCCACCAAAACAACAACAACAAAAAACCCCCAAACAAACAAACAAACAAACAAAAAAAAAAACAAAGGAAAAAAGCCAATCTTCCCCAGTCCTGCCTGAAGCCACCCAAGCTCCCTACAGTGGAAGACAGCTCATCATGCTCTTACAGCCACAGGGGCAGGTGATCAAGGAAACACTCCACATATTGGATGAAGACACTGTACCTCCCCACATCAGCTTTACAGATATTGCACAAGTCCTTCCACCAACTCCTCCCAATTTCCAGGAACTAGAGAGTCAAATAACCCCATCCCTGCAGGCTGTCCTTGGCTCTTTGCAGTCTCCTACACAGAACATAGCTCCCTGAATGCTATAAGGCTTGAGAACATTCCAAAAGGGTCAGATCATTAAGGAAACCCAACTGGTCATACAGGTAAGGGTGGCAAGGCTTACCACTAAGGTACTCATCTTCTCAAGGGAAAAACCAAGCCTGGGTAGGGCAGAAATGACCCACTGCAGATGGGCTTGCAATGATGTCTTCCTCCTCAACAGGGCAGAGCAATCTTGGTCTCCCTAACCCTGCTAATGGGCAGCCTTGGGAGTTTCCAGGCTATGCATGGGGACAGAGGAGCACAAGGCAGGGAACTGGACCTCAGGGACCAGGGAGGTTCAGGTTTCTGGGGGATCCCTGTGCACAGTGGGTGTGCAGTGTCAGCATGCAAACTCACTCTAAACACAGTGGGTATCAGATAAGTAAGCCCAGGCCAACATAGACTTAGAACTCAAAATTCAGTGTCATACATGCTGTCAATAGATACTGCAGCATCTCCATGGCTGTGCCTCTCAACTTACCAAGCACAGCTCAATAACCTTGGCAGAAGGTAAAAATCCTTTACGTGGGCCAGATCTGAAGTTGCATAAAGCGCACAGAGTTAAGCTGATGTACAGCAGTTTAGGACCCCACCTCTCTATAACAGCTGAATGTAGGAGTCAAGGGGAATTATTTAACTTTGAACGGTTAGTCAAATGTCAGGCCTAGCTAATAAGCTTGTTTGTGCCTGACCTTAACAGCAAGTCTTGGTTGAATCCAAGCAAGAGCTGACAGGTAGATTTTTTTATTTTGGTTTTGGGGGTGTTGCTTTGTTTAGTTTTATTGTTTTTTGGCGTATTTTTTTGAGAACAAGTCAACTCTTCCAATATTGAGAATGCCACTCATTGAACATCTCCTTACCATGAAGTAGAAATAGATACAACACCACTGTCCCTTTAGGACAAGCATATTTACATTCCTCCTACACTGCCTGCCTTTGCCAAAGATTACAGAATATCACATCATATCAACTGGGCTTCAGAGAGCTCCTTCCCAGCTCCAGAGTGAAGATCAGGGATGCTGCTACCACAGAAGTGACATTGCTTGACTTGGGTGATGTTCTGCAAGACCACAGAGAAGATGAGGGTCTTGCTGCACCAATGGCCATGCTGGCACTACTGCAAACATGGCATCTGGTGTCTGGGGAGGAGCATTGCCATTACCCTGGTATTGGCACAACTGACCCTAGAAAGCAGAGGATGAACATGAAGAGCTCTGCCTGCCTCAGTGGTTGCACTGCATGGCTGCTCTGAGACCCATAAAAGACCGGCACATCTTTGTATCCTGCCAGATTTTTTCTGTTTCAGAATCAAACCCTTCCCTCCTCAGAAGCTCTTGGGGAAAATCAGAAGAAAACAGTTCTCAATACAGCTGCTGATTTGAGACAGAGCCTCATATTGCCTCGCCCACAAAGTGTTGTATTTCCAAGTGTTCCCCCAGTCAGCTTTCATCCTCAGCATGGTGGTACCTGCAAGAGAGCTGCCTGAAGACCCTTCTGTTTTACCTCTCTCTCCCCCTCAGTCACATGCTTGTTCCTGCCTCCATGCTGCTGCTTTGGGGGAAGAAGGGTGGTGGCTTTTACTCTGGATCATTTCACAGATCAAGTTTACAGCGGCACAGCAAGGGGAAGGCAAAACACAATGTGGGAGGAAGGCAAAACCAGCTTATCACAAGAAAACCTGTGCCCTCCCTGCCCCTCATGGGGAGGAAGCTTTTGAGCACAGCCTAGGACCGCCTAAGAACAACCCCACTGCCAACATTTGGATAATCTAGATGATAAAAGTTGTCAGCAGAAAGGAGAGGAGAAAATTAAGTTCTTTTTCATATATCACTCAATTTCAGAGGCACAAAAGCCATTTGTTTTTGCTGCCCTGTGTTCTGGACAGGACAGCTCTCAGCCACCCTTTACCCTCAGATGCCCTGTATCCCCCTCCATTTTCCCCAGAGGGTGAAAGATGGCAAATTTGGCCAAAAAGCACAATAGATCTTGTAATGACTGGCCACTCTCATAGCCTTGGCATGGCAGTACACTGCTCTGCTTCCTCTGCAGCAAGAAAGACAGCCAGACATGGAGAAGGCACAGAGGTGACACTAAAAACAACTTGAAAGCCTTAAGAAGGGAAAATAAGAGCAGAACTGTGGGGAGCCATTTAGCTCCATCTCCTCATTGGCTGGGAAATTTCTCACTAGGAGGATACATGTCAGGCAACGCATGCAAAAAGCTTATTTTGCAGCCATTGCAATTTGCTGCAGTATTTACAGTGTGTTCTCAGGCAGTAATCAAATCCACTGGTAGTATTTTGCCTTCCACAAATCCCACTGGAGCCAGGCCCACAAATAGTTACACTGTAGGATGCAGCTGCATACAAAGCAAGAGCAAATGTTTCACATAACAGCTGTTGGCCCTAATCAGACGGAGGCGTTGATCATATTTCCACCATGTGGCAGAGTTTTATTATAGATACCCATCCTTAGGGTTAACTCCTCACTCCTGAAGGGGAGACCACAGCAGTGCCAAACAGCTTCCTTGTTGGGGAGACCCAAAGCAGCCCTTAGTTGCAGGGGTTTCCCCTATTCCCAGAAGGGCTTTGGAGCACTTTGCTCTGTCACTGAGGTGTTCCACCTCCATCCTGATTTTCCCAGTAGCAGACAGGAAGGGAATGATAGATTTTTACAAGTGGCTGAAAAAGTAAGAGAGAGACACACCTCAGAAGATAAAGTTTAAGACACTTCAGGAGAATCTCCAGAAACCGCAAACTTTGGAAAGGGCAAACCCTACATCCAGGGATACCCTTGTTGGGAATTCATAGCTCATTTATCACCATGGGAGAGAAGACAAATTCCACCTGAGTGACAGCTACAGTGGGTCGCAGTTAGGTAAAAACCACAACAAGATACAGTACAGAAGTTCCCAGAATTGGGCCCCCAACCCCATCAGACTGCACTGCTTGGTACTTGCAAGCCTGACAAATTCATCTGCAAACAACTGGGCTCCAGACCAGAAGCAGGAAGCTGCCAGTGGAAGTGTTTGGGAACCCCTGGTGGTTCATCATCACAGGGGATAAACTCCAAGGTGTTTATTACCACCCAAAGCTGGGAAATATCCCATTCCAGCAGGGCTGACATCATGCTTTACAAGCACAGGGAGAAGATAGTCTGATGTATGAATCCCCAATGAGTACAAACATGTCCAGGTTTTGGGAGCACACAGATCCTTTTTAAAACAGAGCAATCATCTTTCATTATCTTTCCTTTTGTTATCATCACAATGCCAACAGATCCAGTTTCCTGGCTTTCAGCAGCAATAATTTCATTAATTTACTCCAATAATCCCTTAGCCTTCTGCTGAACAGTGTATGTGTTCAAGTGTGGAATTACTGCCTTGTAAAACTCAGGAGAATGATATTAGCACTTACTGCCCATACCCATGATTTGAGACAGGTGGCGTCAGCAAGGGGGAAATAGACTTTCTTTGTAATAACAAAAAGATGGTTTGACATCCTTTCCCAGCTTTTCTCACTTGAAGATTTAACTATGATAGGTGCTTTATTGCAAGACGGCCTGATCTGGGTCTCTCCCCAGCTGCAATTTTCACAAAACCTTTAAGGAAGGTGATCACCTTTCTGCACTTCCATCCTTCTTTTTAATTTTGCTGGAATGATCTGAAAGAGTCAAAAATATCCCTGTGAGAATACAGAGACAGGGACAAGTAAGGCAAATCCTTAGGCCTCACTTTCTTAGGAAACCAGGCCAAGAGTAAATGATATTACTTATACCATGGAAGTTGCAGCCAAACTACTCAGTTAGCAAATGGATTAGATATACCTGAACAAAACTCTTTCATGATCCATACACTGCTTGGATCTTCCTTAGATAAAATGAGAGGTAAATTCTCCAAATAATTGCACCATTTGGAAAAAGAAAACTCCACTGCATTACTAACTTCAACACATTTCTGACTCTAAATGGTTCATGCTGTGCCCATACAGAGATAAGCCCTTCAATAATTTCAGATGATGGGAGTCTCATGTGCCATCCTGCCACCACTTTTGAGCTGAGTGGGAGATCAGAGATGTTTTGGGTTGGAAGGAACCTTAAAGATCATCTCATTTCAACTTCTTGACATGGGCAACGACACCTTCCACTAGACCAGGTTGCTCAAAGCCCCATCCAGACATTTCCATGTGTGCTCCCACTGTCTCCTCTGGTAAGCTCAGGGCAGCACCTCCACATCACTTTTGAAGGCAGCTTTGAGAGCCCCACTAGGAACTGGGAGAAAGCTACCATCCACTTGAGACCAAAGGGTTTGACTCAAGCCTACAACATCTCTACCTAACACCCTGATAATTCTCCAAACATCATAATTGCATCCAAAGGAAGGAAACTTGGAGAACGGGGCTGAAGGTTCTTTGAAAGCTGCCCAGATGAGACAGCTTATTCCAGTGGACGTGCCTTGCCTTGGATTGGGACTCAGCAGACAAATCTCCTTCCTCTGTCTGCAACTGCCAAGCTGAAGCTTTTCCAACAAGTCATTTGGCTGCTCTCTGCTACGATTTTCTTCCATTTCTTTTGCTCACTTTCCAGCATCTCTGAGGTAGAGTTTCTCATTATTTCTTGATGTGGCACATCACATACAGACCCCAGTTAGAGCTTGAAATCTGAAGATGCTTCTTTTGCACTTTCCACACTGCAAATAGTAACATTTTTACAGCACTTTCAAAGTGCTCAAAAGCTGCTAAAGAAGAAATCAGTACCTTAAAAACCAAATGTATGAATATAGAACAGAAAGCAATGCAAAATTAATACTATGGCTCCAACATTATGCCTTACAAGTCTTGTGAGAGAATATAAGGGGGGAAAAGTCTTAACAGTAGTACTTCATTTCCCAGATGAAAGAACATCTGAATCATTACTTCTTCTGATTAACCCATTATTATTATTTTCTGATTAACCCGTTATTATTATTCTCTGCCATTGATTATTCTCTGTACTTCACAGTCAGGAAGTACTAGCCCTGCAAAGAGATGAGCCTCGGCTGGATTAGCAGCCATTGGGAAGAAGGCAGCATCCCAAATCTCATAGACAGCTGCCAGCCCTTTTGCCATTGCAAAACTCATCTCTCCCTGCCTCTGGCCAGGCCTGCCAGCTCAGCTAGAGTGGGAAAGCTGGGCAGACAACTTCACTGCTCTCAGACAACAGTGCCTAGCACTGGAAGCTTGCAGGAGATGTGCTGTGTGAAGGCAGATCACAGGGAACTAGGCTGAGTTGGAGTATTATTTGTTAGGATGTGGATCACAACCCTGTCCTTTGCCCCCATGCAAGCTCATACTGTATGCACAGGCCACCAGCAAGAAAGCTGTCACGGGCTCCTTAAAAAGACCATGTAATTTTACTTAACTGCTGCAAAGGTCATTTGTCTCTGTGGAAACTGAGTAATAATGATGTGTACCACACTGGCTGTCCAAGACTGTCAGAGAGCTGTTAAAAACAGCAGAGATCTCTTGGCCATCAGCAGGACAGGCACCCCAAGAGCCCCAAAGCTGATGGGTACATTTTCTTAAGCTCCAGCTAAATCACTGGACATAACCTTTAGATATGACATGGGGCTGTGAGCCTTGCATAGGCACAAATTCAGGGCTGGAAGACAACACAGAGAGAAAAATCCAACTAGCAGTTTGCAGTGGCCATGGAAGGTGAAAAGTACCATCCTTCAGGAACAGACAAAAGGTGAGAGCAAATGCATTTTAACAAAAGGCATACTAGGAGTCTTCTCTGAGCCTGAAACAGGGAGCTGGAAACCAAACTGAACTGTGATCTTCCTAAAGTGACTGAAAGTAATAAAATTCCCCATATCTTTGTTTTCCAAAGGGGTTGAGCACTTTGTTTGCCTCATAACAGCACTGGGATGAGGACTCAGGCCCTGTGATGTGGCCCCTTGTGCAGACTTGTCCTGCTCCCAGAACTCAGAATGGAAATGTGTGCCAGACCCTTGTTTAACTGTTCCCATCGATTCAGCACCCAGCCATTTGCAGGTGATACCACTTTGATGTGCAGGGTACTAAAATTCTGTTTGTACATATTTTCCTAGCTCTCCCTATTCCTTGAACCCACTTACCAGACTGCCTGGCTGTATTTGTGCCTTTGCTTGTATTCTCCCCATACAACTAGGATCTTTTTCTTCTTAATTTAAACCCTAACAATACAATACACATACAGTGTACTAGACATTCTTGTGGCCCCACATACATCATTAGAAGCAGACTTAGCTATGAGTAGCTCTTTAGAAACCCATCTGTAGTAATGGATTTTCAAAATGAAATGAATTGAGATACCTTGATTTGGAGGATGTTCAGCTTAAAAGTCCACGAAAGGAGGCCATGGGATGGTTTGTTTTGCTTTCAGGAGGAGAGTATTCATCATTTTCTGAAAATCCAAGACTAGCCCCTGAAAATCACTTGTGACTACTGAAATCTTTGGTCAACAAATAACAATTAGCAACCTCGTTACTGAGCAAAGGCTGACAGGGAAAGCAGGTCTGCATCAGAGGGAAGAGCAACCCTCAGCCACTGAAGCTGCCAACATGTTCCTCACAGCAGATGTCGTCTTATCCCAAGAGCTCCCACTTTCTGCTGGACTGTTTTCTTCACCTGGCTAATCCTGAGCTGCAGGTGCAACACATCCAGCACTCCTCTCCTCCCAACAAGCAGACAGACCACAAGAGCATGGGCTCATAACTATGTTACGGTTTCAGCTTTCTCCTTCCCTTTGAAAAGACAGGGCTGTGGGACGAGACACACTTGTCAAGTTAATGAGGAATTGGGGAATTTCAGTTTTGAACTCTACTATGAAGAAAGGAGATCATTTAAGTTTTAAGTTACAGGTGCATTCGCCACTCTCAGAGAAAAAAAAGTGTGCTACCCAAGACTATATGCTAGTATTAAGTGTTAAAACCCACAGTAGACAGTTGGTTACAGCTCTTTAATTACTGCTAAAATGATAAAAGCACTACACAAAATCTTTGTAGAAATTGCACATTTCAGAAGGGGGGATAGAAACTCTGCCTCCACAATTGCAACAGAAGGGAACTGTGAGAATATAACCAAAAAAAAAGAAAAAAAAAAAAAAAGGTGATGTAAAGAGAAATGGCAGAGACTACAGTGATGCTCTAAAGGAACATAAGCCCCTTCTAATTTTAAAAGAGACAGAGTATCACTTGTTTGCAGATCATAAAAACCACAAATGGGAGACAGATATCTCCAACCCCAACAACAGCAGGCATAAATATGACATTCCAGCCTCACACCTCACAGGCTGGTTATTATGTTATTATCGAACACAGAGCAGCCCCCCTCTCCAAGCCACCCTAGAAAGGCTGTGCTAAACTGACATTCAACTCAGAAAGAGGGAGAAGAGAGGCACTGGCAGGAGGCTGCAAACATTACATCACTTCCTATCCTTTGGAAGACACACACACCCAACAAGGGAAAGGTTGGATAGCCATGGCCACATTTCCAGATGCCTGGATTCTCATATTCCCCAATTATCTCAATATGATTTTACTGTAATAAGAAACCTGCGCACTCATTGCAAGGAACAGCATTGAAATTGGGAGATGGTACCTTTTTATAACCACTATAGAAATGCTCACTCCCAAAAAGCTTATAATTTAAATCTAAGCAATCTCCTTTGTCCCTGCCAGTTCACTTAAGCACAGTAAGAATTAATGAAACATCTTCATCAGTCATTACCTGTATGTGACATTCAAAAGGGCAAATCAGAACACATACAAAATGATTTCACAACAGATTCTGAAGGAGAAGCACTGGCTTGTGTTCACTGCACCACAAATAATTTAAAGAAGTCATGAGATTAGGGTTTGTGTCAGACAACTCTTGCATGGCAGCATCATCTTTCAGGATCCAATCTCCCACCTATTTCAAAGCCTCCAAAACTACAGAAGTGGAGACTTCTTCCATTATACTTACTGATGCCAAAATTGCCAGTTAACCCCAGTTGACAGAGATCTGCTCAGAGTCTGCACCTTTGAGCGGCAGGTATTTGTTTATTGAATGCTGGCAGGGAGTGAAGGGATAGCTCTGCCTAACCCACTCCTCTCATGCTGTGCGAACCCACAGATTTTATGCACTTTTCTACTACATATGCAAAGCACTAAGCTTAAATCTTATAACTAAAATCCCTAAAGTTATACCAACAGCTTTAAAATGTTTAAACTGAAGTGTCTTATTTATACAGTTTCTTATAATTACCAATGTAATTTAAAATGTCCTTGCCACAAACATTCATCCAAATCAGTTCTAGCACTTAGGGTCCAGCTGTACTTCCTGTTCCCACTACTATGATCTAATAGTTCTCAAGGATTAAGGTAGAAATAACATTTTAAGCAAAAAGAGATAAAAATCACAATTGCATGTACACCCAGAGCAGCCCATAGCCAATTGTTGCAGTTCTATCAGCTTAATAGAGTTGCTTGGGAAGATGTGTTTGGCACAAAAGTATTTACTGAATGTAACAGGCATTTCTGAACCACCTTCAGGAGTCACAGTCTTCTAAAGCATGTCATCAGCCTCCTGCTGGCAACCCTGAAGCATCTCATATTGCAAAGCAGCTGATTCTGACAGACATTTAACAAGCAGGAGAAAAGCCGTCAGGGCTGGCTATTCAAGTAGAAGGGGCTGAAATTGAAGCCTTGCTCCTATCACACTCTCTGAGACCAAAGACCTGATTACATTACATCTTATATGAAATTGCAACTTTAAACGTAATAGTTGCAAGTGCTGCAGGTGAAGGCAGAGGCAGAGGCTGCCAAATACCAGGCACACAAAGCTTTCTTAGGGTGTTCGTAGGGACAACCCCTCCAAGGGTCCTTCAGCCCTTGTGCTCTGACATCTTGCCCAACCCCATAGGATCTCCAGTTCCTGGATCCAGCAGCACCTTTTGTAAGAGTCACAGTGTATCTCCTGTTAACAATCTCTGATCTCATTGGTCACATAAGAAGCAAAGGGACATTCTTGAGCACCACCATGTCACTTGCCTCCCTACGGCTAAATAAGGGGTGCAGCAGCAGAGGTCTATTTAAAGCCAGCATACCTACTTGACAGACCCTGGAGGAGAGACATTTCTTGTGCCTACACCACTGTTCCCAAAAAAACAGGCTTGCACCCATGAGCAGCTTCAATGGGAAGATTTTGCAGTGCTTCACCAAGGTTTGTTTTCACTCACAAAGATGTTACAAGCACAGCACAGAAGGCCAAGCTCCATCACAGCCAGTTTTAAACAGCTTGTCCAGGTTTATCCAGTGTATTGCTGGCTACACTGAGACCTTCCTACCTCCTGTAAGAAGCATATGGAAGCTCACTGTGTGCTCTGTCCCCTTGGACTGCAGCATGACTGGTTGCTGAGTCTCCCCTCTCCCATTAAAACATTAAGGGACCCACATCACTATCTTAGGAGATTTCTAAAAGGAGGCTCTTTACCCCTGACTGGTTGGAGAAGTGCAAGGAAACCTTGCCAGGCCCTGCCTGCAGTGTGGAGGACACCTCTCCATCCATGGCCTGGGCACTGGGAAGGAAAATCCTGCTGAGGTAAAAGGACACAGTGCCACCAGGAAATACCTGTTAATGCTATGGAAGAATGCAAGTCCACAGACAGCATTGAGCTGGAATGGCTGGGAGACTGGACTAAAGGCACAGTGTCAATTACATAAAAAGGATGCTACTGCTGGAGTGCCACAAGGAGCACTGCCAGCAGACACAGTAGCCTCAAACCCCCAAACCTCCAGTGCAAAACATTAGCTCCACCTTTCCATGTCAATTCTCTGCATACAGACACTTTCTACACAGGATGCTCAGAAATATTGTCATAGGGATTCATAATAAAGGAGGAGCTCATCAAATGCTTTATTCTCATTTGTGTCATCTCAGACACCACACTACAGATTATATTCTAGATATTTGTGTGGATCTCTATCAGGGCTTAATAAGCCTTGACAATGCTACTTGCATGCTTAAAACAGTTTTCTGAGATAGGTATAATACGATTAATTATATGATAATGTAGTTATAGCCCCCTCTCCCCAAAGAATATCATCATCATGGATATGACTCAAAATGCACAAGTACCATCTGAAACATACATAGGTTCCATAAATGCAAAGTACTTACTGCTAGGCACAGAAATAGCTGAAAATTTCTGTTTCCTACAGCTTCATTCCTGTGGGGTTGTCTCAAGGTTTGCACATGAATGAGCCACATACCAGTTGAATTCTAACAAGAGCAAGACTCACACATGCAATTAGAAAACAAGGTGTTGTGGTGTATCAAACACATTTTGGAGTGTCTGGGCATTTAGCAGTATTTAAGCAAATGCAGACTGCATGCTTGGCAGAGGCAGGATTTCAGTAACAAGGACAGAGAACATACGACCTCAGAGTGATGTTCACATCTCCAAGCTCCAGGCCTTGAAAGTCAGCCATACCTCCGGTCATTGAGAAGTCTTGCTGATGGCTGAAAATAAAACCAAAAAAGATGCTTAGATTGTGACAGTACCAGATTTCCTAAAAACAGGTAGGACCTTTAAGTTTTGAGAGATTTCAAGCCCAGATGATCCCTAACAGAAATCAGCAGGGGACAAAAAAAAAGGAAAGAAAGGAGGTTAGTGCCCTGTAAGTCACAATGAAACCTTACAGGCAATGCAGGTATGTGGGGACACTGGGCCATATCCTGAACTATTGTTCAACACCCTTTCCAAACTTAAAGTAACTCCATCTCCTATTAGATTAAAATGGGACCCAAGAAAGACACAATTCATATTAAATGGGCAGTAATTTAACTCCGCTGCTGCATGCTTTGGGGAAAAGAAAGGAAGGGAAAGGCAGGGAATCTGCAGCTCACAAACAGGCTGTGGAGCCCTGAAAATACAGGAATCCCAATTGCGCAGAGCAGCACCAAGGAGATTTCATTACATTCAGTGTGAGAGAGAACACAGTTTAAAATCTTACCCAGTACCTAACGTTTGTGTTTAAAACTCCACAGTACCCCTCCAGGCCTCCCAGCTACATGGTACAGAGCCCTGCCCAGTGGGATTCAATACACACAGTCTGCCTTGACTGCAGCCCTGCCTAGGCATACTGTTACATTTAGTCAAGCACTTGCATTTCAGAGCCTGGTTGCTCAGTGATCTATAAACTGGTGCTCATACCAAGGAACCTGAGATGCCAAGAAAATGACTGAAAGCTTTATAGTACAGTGGAAAGCAAACTGCAAGGAGCACTTGGGTTACACTTTCTTCCTGAGGGAATGATGGTATGGGGAAAGTGAGCTGCCTGAATGTGAGTTGAAGGCAGCCCCCAAGTCATCCAGCAAGGCTGAGAAGCAGGCACACCTTCAGAAAGCTGTTCCTCCTGCAGTCAGTCCTCCTGGGGCAAGGTGGGGACTGGCAAAGATGCTCGCAGGCTCCCTGAGGAATGCCTTGTATGTGCTGTTGCCAGTTGCTGGGGGACGCTGACATCATCTGGGACAGAATTAGAAAACCTTGAGCAGGAGGGCAATGTGGCACAAGTGCTAAGTCAGCCACAGGCTATATGTGGCACTCCAGTTGGTGCCTTCTTTCCCCTTCTTTAGATACTCGTTTCTCTGCCTGCTCCTTCAGCAAGGTTTGACTTCAGCCTACACTGCCCTGTGACTGCTACATGTCCCTGGCTGCATTCAGGCTACCAACACCTTATGCAGCACTTGAAGGAGCCAAGAAGTGAATCCTCACTCCAAAACACAGCCATCTCCTGCCTTGAGCCAACAGAGCCCTTCACTTGTGCATGTAATCCAACCTTTGTGCCATTATATAAAGCTGTCCCCCGTGTTCATCCATCATTGCCCTATTTCCCACCACCTGCAAGTCCCTGACTGTCTGCTGGTGACAACCCCGCAGAGACACCTCCTCCCACGCTGTGACCTGCTCCCAAAGCACCTTCCTGAGGACAGGGCACCCTCCTCAGACCAAGACCCCTAAAACATGCTGACCTGGATCTTTACTGGGCTTGACTCTCTTCTACACAAGTTTCTACAGCTTGTCAGGGTGTCCTTGGATAGCAAAAGGCTTTGCTTTTTGTTGAAAGTGGCTTCCATGTTGTGAGCACTGAAAAAGCCAAATCATTAGCAGATTAATTAGGCACCCTGTTGCACACAGTCAGCATTAAAGCTGAAGCTGAGATCTTGAAAGTTTGCTGGCAGTGGATCCTGGGCTTCTTATTTAAAGCCTGGGGTGAAACATGCAAGAATCAAACTGGACCAGCAGTCCCTCTCTCTTTTATGGCCAAAATTACCCATTTAAGAAAACACAAGGATCTACACAGCATCTTGGTGTGGAAAAATGCACTCAGTCTCTATCAGTTCAAGAACTGCTGAAGCACAGCAAAGTGTATTATATATTCCTTCCAAATCTGCAACAAGGTGCACAATTAAACTAGTGTTGGAAAAAAACATCATTTCCATGTATTAGTTTTAAATTTCACTGAACCTCCCTTGTTTGCATTCAAAACACTTGTCCATGAATGTCCCTGTACTTCTTGTTACTGGGTAACAGGAGCACTTCCCATTCATGGACTGAATCAAGTAGGTGGTTGTTTCAGACCACTGCAATCTTTCTCAGAGATCACTGCTTGCCAAATGGTACATGTACACTTGTAATTTTTCCTGCTGACATTGCAGCCACCCAAACTTCAGAAGAGGAACACATCAAATATTTAACAGCAGCAGGTGTCAGAAGGGAGAGCCCATCACAGGAAAGAGAAAACACACTAGACAGCTGAAATTATAGCAGATTAAGGGTGCATGAGCACATTTCTTCTAAAACTCCAAGAAGAGATTGGAATATGCTCCCTACACTTAGATATTTGTAAGCAGTCTATATTCTCACACCTTGCCTGAAATCAAACTCCCACTAGAGCCTTTTGAGTGACCAATCCTTCCCCTGTTGCTTGATCTGGCATCCTGCCATGAACTCACCAACAATATCAAAAAACAAATGGGAAGTTAATTGTATTTTCAAGCACTTTAGACAGCAAAAGGCAAAAGTCTCAAAGGGAACTCATTGTGAAATACAGCAAAAGCAGCAGTGCTCACCCTTTAATCCAACAGCTTCTGGCATTGCATGGTCCCCTGAAATATGGGAGATCTTGTCTTTTACTTCACTGCATGTATTTAAACCATCATCTCCCTTCTCCTGGAGAGGGGCTTGGATCCCTGGCTACAGGAAACCCAAGCCAGAGCTCTCCTTTTAAAAGTGGGCCAGAAAGGCAGAGAACTTCAGAGCAAACAACAAATGCAGCCCAGCACAGGAACTCCCACTTCCATTCTGGTGCTGCAATTGATACCACCTCTCTGTGACTTTAGCCTGAAAAAGGGAACATGTTCCACTTTAGAAGTGTCAGAATGAATCATGCCAATGCTCTGTATGGAAAACACACTTCTCTTATGTTAAATCAATTAAATCTAGCCAAAACGCACAGAAGTTTTGCATTGGCCAGAGCCACATCCTCAGCAATTAAACTGTTAAAAACCAGGAAAGCCCCAAGCAAGCTGCCCTCTGTGTCAATGAGGAGCAGGGCTAACATGGCATGGCTTCCAATCAACAGCCTTCTCACTACTGAATTTTCTGGGCCTTGGGAAATCTGAAGCTACATCACTGTTCATCATGCCTCCCCTCAACGTGGAGAAGAGCATTCCTGCACTGCCCAGGAGCTGTGCATCCAACAAGGCAGATGCCAGTGAATTCTCATCCCCAGCTGCTGCTGCTTTCCCTTAGATGTGGATCTTGGCAAGTCCCAGCAAGCATGAGGGAGAGGGGTTTGCTCTAGTATTCCCACTTGCACGAAGTGGCTGCTAAAAGTGGAGGCGGAATGTTCCTGCTGCAGCCTCTGGATCAGCTCTGCAGTCCAGGGCAAGATGACATGGCACCACCAGAGACCTGCAGACAGCAGCTCCCATGTAGGATCATAAAATCCCTGAGTAGGAAGGGACCCACAAAGATCACTGAGTCCAGCTCATGGCCCTGCACAGGACAGTCCCAGGAATCCCACCACGTGCATGAGAGTGTTGTCCAAGCACTTCTTGAACTCTCTCAGGCTTGGTGCTGTGACCACTTCCCTGGGGAGCCTGTTCCAATACACAGTCACTCTCTGGGTGAAGAAACTTTTCCTAATATCCAACCTAAACCTTCTGACACAGCTTCATGCCACAGGGACACATCTCTGCATCACCTGGAACAAATTTGATCCCTAGGGACAGACCTGATGTGCTCCCTGAGATGCCTTAGGACACATCCAAACTTATCAGGCAGATAAATCCATGATGTTCTATCTCAAGACCAGAAAATGCACTGGATTCAAATCCTTAGTCCAGCAATTGAAATAAGGACCTGCCATCCTCCTCCTCCCCTGCACCTGTTTTATCTTCTCATCTGATCAATATACAATTATTTTGGGTCGGCACCTCACCAAACCTCCTCTTCTGGCAGAATGAATCACATTCAGACACATCTGCATTCTTAGACAGGCCACATCATGCAGAGACAGCATAAAGTTCATATTTCAATTCTGAAAGCCTGTCTTCCTCTTAAAAAATATATTTGATGCTGGCTTTCAGGCTTATTTTCATGCAAATCTCAGGTGATCATAGGAATTACTAGATCACCACTGGTTCTCTCTTGCAATTAAAGTTCTCATAGGTGTAGTGATGCACAAAAATTGTTTTATACTATTTCTACTTAAGTTACACCTCCAGGATTAATTCTACTGGTGGGTTTCACTGAAGTTTTTTTTGTGCAATGCAAATCATCAGCATCACTGGACATACGCCCATCAGACCCCTCAGGAATAAGAGCCTACCGGCTCCTGCTGACCTGCAGCAATGCAGGAGAGTCCATGCTACCACCTTCTCAAACAGACTAGCAGAGCAAGGTTCCCTCCATAAAGCACCTTGGAGACAGCCAGCAGAGCTTATACACCATAGGCTTTGTCCTAAAGGTAGAGAAATAGGAAATCAAATCCCTCTTGGTCTGCATTCCCTAAAGCAGAGACTGAGCCAAGGCTTCAAATTATATCCATCAGTGTAGGTCTATTAATTCAAAAGGGATGACTCAACTTCCAAGAAGTCTCTTGCTCAAGGTCATGGGCTGTAGTAAAGAAGAGCTCTGAGGATAGGTTTTCTTACATGAAAATACACCTTTAGCCACTCTCCATCCCTTTTCTTGGTGTGCACTTCTTTCAGAAGTTTATCTTCCTTAAAACACATTAATCTAAAATGGAAGTGCTTGGATATCCTTCCAGACTTTGGATGCAAAGTGTCTGTCCAGGCCTTCAGGCTTTTAATTTCTAATTACAAAATATCCCACAGTATAGTTCATGAGACAGAAATAAGGGCCCCTCAAAAGCCTTACACTTACTAGCACAGAACTTCAGGAGTCTAGAGAGTAAACAGGAGAGGAACTGCTGGAGAAGGAAGGAACAAGCAGAACTCCTGGATTTTTCTGCAGAAAAACTCAATCATGTGGACCCAGAGGAACCATCAGGTTTGAAAGAGTTAGAAGCTGTTTTGCTGTGCTGGAAAAAGTCTATTGAAAACAGAAAAGCCATCTTCTCCTGCAAGTTGTGTCTCCTGGAGAGCATGCGTAGCAGGGAGGTTCATCAGGACACTGAGGGATGGAAAGATAGACAAGGGACACAGGATAGGCAGGCAAACAAGGTGAAAAGAGACCGCAAATGCCTTCTTGGCCTGACGGCCAGTTTCCATTAACAAATACAGTACAAAAGGAAACCTCTCATGTGGGAAGACAAAATTCAGCTGATCTCAATTCTAATAGAGCACAACCTATCCCTAGAAGAAGAAAAAGAAGTTCAAAGAAAAAGAATAAAGGAAGCAATTTTCAAATTGAAACAGTCTTAACATGATGGAAAGGAATAGTAAGAACTGCTGAAAGACACTCAGGGTCACATTAAGGAGAGATGCCTTGGCTGAAGGTACTGCGGTGTTTTCCATATTTGTCTGCTTTATTTTTAAACACCCAGAGCCTTTGCTTGATCAACACTTCCTTGAAAAAGAAGGAAGCAGAGGAGGAGTGAGGGGCTGTAGGGAGAGATGCAAATGAGGTTGGAAAATTATGATCTTCCCAGGCATGAAAGTCAAAATTCCTACTTGAAACCAAATCCTCCTAGAGAGAGTGCTATACAGGCATGGAGGGGAAAGGGGAGGGAAGAAAAGAAGGAAGATTTATTACTTTACCACAACTGAAATTTTGATGAGAAAAAGAACTGTTGAATCCATATGCAAATGTCAACAGTAGATCTGAAACTGGGCTTTCCCTCTTCTTTGCATGCATAAAAAAAGACATGGGAGGTGGTTCAGGTTTTTAAAAAGGGAGAAAAAAGGCACCAGAGTTCCCTGATCTTACGAAGCCCTGAATTCTTATATGCCATTTATAGCTCGAGCTGGAATGACATCCCCCTTGATTATCAAGCTGTCCAATCCAGCTGCATGTGTCAGGACTCTATGAGGCACTAAGTGAAATATATATATGCCCTTAGGAGTTTAGCACGTCGGGTCCACCTCCAGGGCACAGGCTGTAGCTCATTCTGACCACTGCTCCTTTCGCAGGATCACTTTTAAGGGGTTTTTTTGTTTGGTGGTGTTTTTTTTAAGATTTTTTTTTTTTAAGAGCACCTTTACTTTCCAGTTTAAGCAACACAAAATGGCACCAAAGAAGGACGTAAAGAAACCAGCGGCAGCACCAGCACCAGCACCAGCGCCCGCACCAGCCCCCGCACCAGCCAAACCCAAAGAACCCGGGATTGACCTCAAGAGCATCAAGGTAAATGGATAAGTGTGTGCTGATGGTGGAAACAAAGCACTCACAAAGGGGTGAGTTAGCAGAGTCCTGGCTGAGGGATGCGGTGAAGTGTTGCATGTGTTTGGTTCCGGTTTGGGGACTGCCGTGAAATGAATGAGTAACCTCAGCCAACGGATTTGCTCACCTGCCTGAGCTTTTGACTGCTTTAGTAGCTGTAGAGGTGTAAGGCACAGCGCATGATTTAACACAGGAGTGAAGCCTGGCAGTGTTAAAAGTATGTCAGAGTGAGAACCTCTGAACTTTTTGCCAAGTCAGCAGTCTGACCTGTTTGATAAAGCTACATTTTTCTTCTGAAAAACACCACAAAAACCCTCCCAAAAATCCTTAAAATAGGTGCACAAGGACAGGAAAGGGGTTACTGAAACCTGAAATGCAGTGTTTTCCCATGGCACTGTAATAAAACCAAGCTTTATTTTGCAGTTAACCCTCAAATTCCTTTCCAAATTTTTGAACCACCTGATAACATTTTGTTCATGTGCTTTGAGATCAGTATAACTTATCTTTAAAAGAAAAAACAAAACAGATGAAAATGAAGAGATTTGGCAGTTTTCTTTTCATTTTCACTGTACAACAAACACTGATAGAGACCATGAGCCGGAAAGACATGGACAGGAGCATTTCAAGTGATTTCCTCTCACCTTTATGTTTGTTCACAGTTTACTGCAAATTAAAAGCAACAAAGAGGAAGAGTCTTTTGGAAGTTTCTCTCTGACTGCACTGCCATTTGTTCTCATAATGTCTTTAGACTTTGCATGTCAACCAACATCACTGACTCATGCCTTGACCCTCCAAAGAAAACTCCTCTATTATGGGAAATTCTTTACATTGGAAAGAAGAGAGGGAGGTTAAGCAGTTAAAGAGAGGAAGAGACAGACTCATTTCTCTAGGTAGGACTATAAATAGTCATTCTCCACCTATCTGACAAGCTGATTGGTCCCAGGACCAATTTGCAAAGTTCTACATAAGAAATCATGCCTATTATGGATAAAAGAAAGAGTACAAGGACTCCTAAAAGGACCTACTCATTTTCATCTTATGATGAATTATCTTTCAGATACTTTAATTCATATACTCCCAAGATCATAATCCATTTAATGAAATTTCTGCAAGTTTACTTTAATTTTCCCAATCAGTAGTCAGCATTTTTCTGAAAGAATATATAGCTTCTCATAAGATTAAAGCTGAAGCCATTGGCAAAGCAAAACAAGAGCAAAAGGGGGGGGGAAAAGGCATTTTGAAATACTTTGAGTGATCATGGTAAAGGGTGCATGGAAAACACACTGTTTTTGAGAATACTGCCTAAAAATCAGATTAGGCCTCACAATGCACTCATCTCCAGAGACTAAGGGGAACACAAGCCAGATTTCCTGCTAAATAATTTAATATGATTGACTAGCTTCATATGTCCAGTTCATTAGGAGAAAATAGAATTTCAACTCCAGTGAACCTAGCTAATTTATCTTTACATAAATTGACTGAAAAATACATTGCCAGCTAAAACATGGCACACTGCACTCTGAGGCATCTCCACAGTTCAATCCTTTACCCAGACAGCTCTCTGTAACAACAGAAAATATATATTCATAGAACAGAGAGAACTCTACAGGTTTTGTCATATTCAGACTGATAAAAGAAGATAGTCTCCCTAAATTCTTTCTTTTGAAAACATAATATCAGACAAAATATTTTCTCCTAGTGTACCAACCAGCCACTCTGGGTTATACCTTTCCACCCTTTGAGAGCTCAGACAGTGATCTTGTGGAATGTGATCTGCCTGGGCAAGGTGGGAGAGTCAGGAATCTTAGTTTTCCAAGTTTTAGCCCAATCAATTAATCCTGAATCTTTCAATTCAGCCACCAAAGTCTCAGCATGAGAAAAGGTACAGCACTATTTTCAGCAAAACTGGAGCCAGAGAGTACTTATAACTAAGCTGTTGACTGGGACACTGTGAACATTTCAAGGCCATGCTGGATGGGGCTCTGAGCAGCCTGGTCTAAGTGGAAATGCCTATGTCAGAGGGTTGGAACTTCAAGATCCCTTCCAACCCAAACCATTCTGTAATTCTATGATTCTATGACCTGGGGCTCTTTGCATTGATTTACCAGACATGGAGACAAAACCTCCAGCACTTTGAACAAGGGCATCAAGCGGGCTCCCTCAGGGAAGTAGCAGCCATGCCAGAGCTTACTATTCATGAGAGGTGACTGGGAAAGCCAGGCTGCAGCACCATGATGGTTTGGGCAGCCACATAGCAGGTGAACACAGAAAGGCTTTGGTAGCTTTTATAAAGAGACATCCAAGCCTCTTCCAACTGTTACACTTAGAGTGGGTAAGGGTAGAGCTGCCTAACAAAGGCTTAGAGCAGCCAAATAAGCCATATTTGGCAGTGTACTTTGTTTTATGTTGGCATCAGAAATCATAATAGTCTCCAAAACAAACAAGAAAGTTGTTTACAAATATGAGTAGTGATTCTCTTGGTGGTACCTCTCCACTCAGATGCTCTGCTTGGCCCATCTTCAGGGAATCTGGTTTTCTGAGCCTCTTGGAGTGTACATTTTGAAAATGCAGATCTTTTCCCTTTCTTAAGAGGACTCAGACTGGGTTCTTGCAAATGCAGGCATCCAAAAATTGTCTGTCACCATCAGAAATTGTGACAGGTCATTCACTCTCTTCTGTTCTTTATCCCCCTCTTGAAATTAACCCAATCAGAGCAAATATTTGGTGATTTGCTAGTGCTGGTATGAGATTTTCTATTTTTGAGCACTATCTATTGACTACAGAACTGAATAACAGGAGTACCTTACTGCTAAAGATTCAAATTTCTAAACTGAGCCCTTTCATAGCTCACCTTAGGTTGCAGTGCAACCACCACAGGAAGAGAGTCAAGGCAGGGAGGAAGACTTTTTTCCTAAACAGAAATATAAAGACCTCTTTCGCTATTACTCAGGAAAAAGCATAAAAACACTCATTCTGCTTTGCACAAGCCTTTCCAGTCCAAATTCGTATTTCCAGTGTTCTTTATTACCAACATGGCCTGGATTTGCTTAGGCACAAAGGTTAAAAAATACCTGAGAAGAGAACAGGGCAATGGATGCAGCTGCGAGCTACCACTGGGAACCAACCACGGTTTACAAGAAAGTGACCATATGGGTCATTTTCTTAAGCAAACCCTAAGTATTCTGCAGTTAGGACTGTGGCCCACTATACTCCCTAAAAGACAGCTTGTATGTTTTGTCAACTTCCTTCTCCCACACAACCCTCAGTGATAAGAAATGTTGAGTTGATGAACAGCATTACTATGGATCTATGCAACAATAAGACATTAATGATGCATAAATGATGCACTAGTAATTCCTCATCAAAATTCTGAGCCATAGTCTCACATGGTCTTATGCTTGGTTTTCCAACTGAGGCAGTGGGAAAAGGATAAATTTCCTATTGCACAAATCAATATAACTCGGTCCCTATCACCAACAGAAGAGAGTGTTGTTTTTCACAGAAAATCTACAGGCCTTTCCCAGCACACACAATCAGCCATTGGAGCAACGCCAGGCTCATAGCATCAGCTGTGATGTTTTGGGATCCATGTGCTGGAAATGCTGAGAGCAGTGCTTTATACGCACCTGCTCTGTTTAGATAGTGATCTGAATGTGTAGCACCTTGATCTGGTGTCACACTAGGCCGTTTACTTCAAGGATACACCGGAGTATCCTCCCTCAAGCAGAGACAGAGATTGGGTTCTTGCAAGTATCCATGGTGTAAGTGAAGCTCATTTGGTACACAAGGCTTCCCATGTTGGTGTTTTCAAGACTGAAATCCCAGGACACCATGCCAAACTGCAGATAAGCCACTTACATGTTTAGGAAAAAAATAATTAAAAACTGTCAGCTGGTAAAGACTTGCTAAGGTCTCGTGTAACTGTGATGCATGATGAAGCCTGTTGCATGGAAGCAAGCCTGTGATTCATTGTTTTTAAATACAGAGCTCTTAAGGCAGTAAAAGGTATTTCTCTAAGTGTCCTTATTTCTTATTACATTCACTACTCCAGTAGGTCATCTCTGAACAGACACTGTATTGGACATAACCAGAGAGAGATAAACTCACTAAAATGCACTGACAGAAAGCTCCTGGACTGGAGGGCGAGCAAAACCGCAGTTGTCAGCTAAAGTGCTCTGAGAGCTATTGTGTTGCAGACCAGCTCCACGGGAAGACGTGGAGGGAAAGCAGGAATGTTAAGGCTAGCTTTGCTCATAGCGATAAGGGCTTTCCTAGGAACCAGGAGGTTTTTACTTGAAACTTTTGGCGCAGGCCTTCAGATTATGCCTGATCTAACTCCAGCTATGACTTCAGAAACATTCCCTAGGATGGCTATCCTTGTTGGACAAGGCCATCAGCCTCAAGCGCCCTTACAGGTAGGACGGGGAAAAGTGCCAGTATAACTTTATCCTTAAGAGATGTAAACGTGCCTGTCCGATGCCATGCAGACCAGCTTCCTGCTTCTTCTTTGATCCGTGAGATGCAGCACCATTTGGGATCCAGTCCAGAGCAGCCCCAGTCCAATCTCTTGCCCATGAACCTTACCACTGATGCCAGACCCATGTTGCTGACGATCACTGGATGGGCAAGATGCCCCAGGACAGGCAACCTGGACAACAGACTCTTGCTACACACCAAGACATCTGTTTGGGATACTGCCGGAAACAACAAACAAAAACCACCGCTTAGTTTTCTTTACAACACTTTCACAAGAATGTTGCCTCCTTCTCTTCCTAAAGTGCTGCTAAGCAAGGAGTCCCTCAAAAGTAGGGACTGTCCATATACATTAGCAGACACTTTTCCTCACGTCTGCTAACCTGAAGAATTATTTGGAAAATAATGATTATTTTTTTTAAACAAGATCTATTCTTAGTTATTCACAGTTTTAGCAGCTATAGATACCTACAGCCTTTGGACAGTCTGGGGAATGGCAAATATGGGTAGAAACAGTGGAATTTAAAGTGGAAAATAGTGTGTAACAGCTCACAGGACAACTTCAAGTGTTAACAGTTGTGTGGCAAACCCTTTCCCCCATCAAAACAACACCACAATATTTCTAAAATAGTGCTTTAAGCCCCCTTAAAGCACAGAGGGATTGTAACAGATAGTATAAGAGAGATATTTGAGTTAATCTTACATAAGGCAAGAAGGCGACTAATTTAGCCAATGACAAGTAAAGAAAGAAGTTGTGTGTAAGGAGATACGAAACAACCAACCAGGAAATTTGCCCTCACTTCACTGAGGCTTTATTACATCTTATACCCTCTGCCAAAAAGTACTTTGAACTGGCTGGTTTACCACATAGCACTTAAATGTCAAGCAGCAATAGTTTAAATTACATAAATACACTGCCGGTGGGAGGCATGTTAAAACAAGAAATCCCTCCAAAAGTCTTCACACCTTGGGTATCTTCTTGATTATATACATTCAAACCCAAGTAAAAGCAATTAGAAAATTTACAAATGGGCACTTTCCCCCATGAAGCTAATGAAATCTGTTCAAAAGGATATGATTAACAGTGCAGGTAGAACACGTATCACACCCAGACATTTCAGAAGGGCACATTAATTAAATGGCAAGGCTCATCCAAAAGTTTTTGCACAGCTGTAAAGCAATTGTGAAGTTACAAGCTTTAAAAATAAACAAACTGGAAAGTTGCACAAAATGCTTAGAAAAAAATTCAAATTAATCTGCAATTTAGTCCATTAAACTCAGAGGTATTTTTGAACTCTTATTCCAGATCTTGTGGTATCTCACACATGCAACTTTCTCTCCTGTATTAGCGGTGCTTGTTTTTATTCTTTCTTCAGTTGTATTTCCAGGCAGCTCTGTTCTCAAAATGGACCTCACTTTCTCAAGAGCTGCTCTGCTTCTCATGTTTCTCTTTCTCATAAGCCATGACGCCAAATCCATCAGACTGTTGATTCTTACTTAAATGAGAAGCAGCCTCTCTAAAACCTGTGGCATTGATCACACACACTGTGGAACTGGGATGAGGGATGGGTGAAGGACAGCCTGCTTTTCAGAGGGGTTTGGAGCTGTGTAACCCTACACTCAGTGATGTCTACTAAAAAAGGTGTTCAACGGTATTAATCAAGGAGCAGGCATTAATGGGGAGCAGATATCATATAAACTGCTGTAGGCACAATCCTAGCTTATCTTCATCCAAAAATAAAAAAATCCCCTCTAGTCCTGCACAGAGAGCTAAATATATGAGTATTCTAAGGGACTCTCCAATTTTCTCCTCTCTGATTTTCCAAGACATCTGATATGGTCTTAATATTATGAAATATCTGGTGACTCCCTAATAAAAGATGATTCATTTCTCTGTAATTCATCCAAAAGGTAACAAGCAGATTGAACAGCAAAATGCTTTAACTCCCAGCAGCATCTTTTCTCAGGGCTTTTCTTCCTGTCCAGACCTTTCCACATTTACAGTGAGCACAAGGCAGCTGTAACTCAGCACAGCTGTACTCAGTTCCAGTGCCCACCAGCCTGAAGAGGCAAGCACAGCACTACACTGCAAAGATTGGAGCCCTAAGGCCCATGAACCAGTGATTCGATGGAAATCAGAAGCTTTCTTAATACTTCGGGAAAAAAAGATTTTTGTGGATTAGGTCTCTACTTAGTTGGTGATAAAGACTTGCATAAAACCCTATCCATCCATTCTATAACTGGGACCTGGTCAAAATGCCTCTATCTAGCAACAGAATTCCTAGAAAGTGGTCACATGTAGGGAAAAACCTTGATCTTGAAAACAAAAGCCTCAAAACATACCCCCTTTTTCTTTGGCACAGATAACCTTCTGGATAATAACTTTGCCCATAAATAAGGGCTAAGCGAAGTTAGATAAATCCAGGTCCTTCTGGTCTTTCCCATGCATTGCAGTTCCTTCAACCTTTCATGATTTTGCTGGGGGTGGGGGGAAGAGGGTCATTCATTTTCTCTTAAATCAGTCTCCCTGAAACTTCAAAAAATTCCCTTGATTGAGCCTTGAGACTCAGTCTCCTCTGACAATGCAAGCACCTGCCAGGAGCAGCAAAAAGATCAGACCACTGCAAAATACTGCTACCTTTGGAAGTTTCTGAGAGTTCCTTGCCGAATCAGAAATTTTACCTTTAATTTCTTTTAAGGAGTATTTGAAATATTTTCCATCCAGGCCATTTGAGGGTGCCCTTACTCAAAGCAAGTACACTTTAACCCCCTAACAGACCTCCTGGTTTAGAGCAGGGCAATTTTTAATTCAAGTGAAATGAAATGTGCCCATACTAGAATATTCTTCCCAAGTAAAAGTGTCTAGTGAGGTTTTATTCAAGGATTGGTATGAAAATGAAGAGTTGGTTTGGTGCACTAGTAATTCCTCATCACAATTCTGAGCTGAAGTCTCACATGGTCAAAAGATACTCAGTTTATGTGTAGATCCCTCTCAACTTACAGATATTTGATAGCCCATTCAAGACAGATGACTAATCCAGGTACCAGTTATCTATGCCCAAGGCAAGCACACTCCAATTATTTTGTGCTTGGCACCTTTGGGGATGAGCCTTGTTGCAGCCAAACATAAAATTTACCTGTTCAAGAACATTAAATTTTCCTTAAAAAAAAAAAAAAATTCTGTTTTCTGGGGAACGCTTCCCAGTTGCCAGCACTGGAGAGCAAGACGCTGAGGGCAGAAGGAAAATTCCACAAAAGGCAACACACTACATTGACCCAGGCAACATTTCATCTCTGTCAAAGTCTTTTGAAAGCTCCTCTGTTAATGCACTGGGACTGATGGCCAAGAGCTGTATTAGCTTTCTCATTGCCCGAGTTCCAGCCCCAGCCAGTGTTAATCAGGAGCACTGCACTCTGCTAAACCTATGTTAGCTAATTCAGGCAAGAGCATTAACCCTCTTTCAGCACAGACACACCTGATCCTGGCTACACTTGGTCCTGTTCCCCCAGGCGAATAGATTACAGGTAGCAAAAAAAATCCAACCAACCAACCAAAAAAAACCCCACCACCAAAAACTAAAGAAAAGTGAAGGATTGGCAGGGGAGCATTTTTCATATTCAGTATATTTTCCAGATATTTATCAAAAAATGCAAGTAGTCTGTTTGAACAGAGCACTTTTGAACTAAAATGGCAAGCTTAGAAAATTCTTTGCAGTTGTATCTTTTGTTTTTTAAAATAGGAGGTTAGTGTCTCAAACCCAACCAAATACTTTAACCTATTTTGATGGTTCAGTTTTAAAAAAAACAGTAAAGTTAACTCTGCTTGGATTTGATTTTTTCTTTCAGAGTCCTCAATATACTGAAAAGAGACATTCACAAAGGTTATGCTTCTCTTCAAGGTAACTAAGCGAGCTACAGGAGAAAGTTTCCCTCACATCTTGTCATTAGAAAACCAGTAGCAGTGACTTCTCAACAGAAGCAATCAATAGAAATTAAAGAGGGAATTTGATTTTTCAACAGGGAGTCTGTTGCCACACAACCATTCCCACCCTGACTTCATGACAATCTTGACCTACCTGAGGCAACAGAAGGAGAGAAGTTTAGAGTAAAGTTTTCTAATCCTATTACAACATCTCTTCCATTGGGAGATTTGGCCTGGGCTTAGGGGATGCTACATGGTAGGACTAGGTCTTTGCTACTAAAGAAGCTGCAGCTTCTACCTCCTGCAACCTACTTAGAAAATTCCCACTTGTGGGCCCACCATAACCTGCAAACCCCAAAAGCAAGTATCCCTTTCCCCACCATGAACAGTCATCCTTCCAGTTCACAAAACCTTTTAGGGACCTTAGCTTCTATCACTGCTGACTGACTCTATAGCTTATTGGAGAAATAGAATCCTTCCCTACAAGGAGGTCTTGGTAGATCTGGACAAGGAGTATCTCCTCTTGATGGTACAGACCCAGAAAGTGCTGACATGAATCAAAATTACTGCTTGTCATTCCCTGCCCCTCTCCAGCCTCCTAAAAATAGCCATCATAAGATGTCGATCAAGACATGGAGCCTCCTGTCACTTTGCCCTAAGAAAGCTAAAGAACTCATCAAGGGGAGGGACCGCTTCCTTCTGACACCTAATCCAGGCAACGCCGTCAGTGCCACCAGATAAATAAGGGGAAGAAAGGCCAGGAAAGCAGGACCACTCTCAAGACCTCTCAGCTAATCCCTCCTGCCTGCCTGCTGCTCTGCTTTTCCAGCTCAACAATGGTGGGTGCCCTAGAAAGCTAATGGTTAGCAGTGAGCCAGTATATTTTATATAAGTAAATTGGGCTTTTCGCTCAAGTTAATTCTGGGGAGGGGTGGGGGGGAGGACAGTCCAGAAGACAGTTTAGGTTTGCTTGGGTTTACTCCTGAAACCTAAAGGACTATGAAATGCTTTCCAATTAGCCTCAAGTTCCTCACCAGGCACTGACTGGTAGATGTGCAGCTCCCTCAGCTTCCAACAGAATGGTTAAAATTTGTTAGGCTTTTTTTAAAATCAGATGCAGCCTGCTAAAGTGGCAAAACAAAATAGCCATATTTTACATAAGAAAATATCCTAGTTTAGTAGTTCATGAAACAATGTACTGTCAAAACCTAACCTGAAAGGTTAGTTCTTAACCTGAAAGGGGTTGGTCTAAGTTCTATGTTAATGTAAAAAAGCTGCTTGTTAAGCAATATTGCTCCAAATTGTGTAACTAAAGCAGGTCTATGCTAAAGCAGTAAACTACCTGATGGTAGATTAATGACTTCAGTTAAGAGACTTTAGAATTTGTTGCTTATAGCCACAGTTCTGATTTTCCCTGGGATGCAGATTTTAATGGAATCTTTAACAACAGACCTGCTGATGCATTTTTACAAGAGAAGTTGCTAATTTATGTTGCTGAGGCCTAATTACATTAGGAAAGACAGAAGCGAGAGACCACTTGGGTACTTTGTGTTATTTGCTTTCTCTCAGTGCATTTTCAGCAGTACTAGTTCTCTTTTTTTCTCTCTCTTTTCCTTCCCAACTGCAGTCCTTCTCTGCTGATGAAATTAATGGTAAGTGAAATCAAAGTTAAAGTTTAATGGGGCAGGAGGGGGCACATAATGGCTGCCAAATGCTGAATATTCACTAGCCTTAACAGCTCTTTTGCTATCTTGCATTACTTCTGCACATCTGACAGACCACACTTTTGCTGTTTTGGAAGATGACTCATGGACTGAGCTGGGTGCTTTAGAAAACAAACAGGTTCTCTCCCAGCCCCCCTTCCTAAGCTATTTTTTGTGATTGATTTCCTTCCAACAGATCGAGTTCTCCAAGGAGCAACAGGATGGTAAGTCACAAGAGAGCTGATGTGTTTTAAGTGTATGTGGGTTCAGAGAGGAGCTACAGGCTCAGAAATTAACCTTTTTGAAATGATGAGCTAGGACTTCAGCTGGTACAAGTTGACACACTCTTGACTTCGGAGCAGCAGTGCTGACTTACGCTGAACAAGAATCTGACCATAGATACACATGTAATCTATCTGGATGCTTACATGCAGCCGAGCTGAGAAGTTTATCCTGTGGAACAAAGAGAAAATACACTGCCTCTACCTACTGAACACTTTTCTTTTGTGCTCCTCTTCTGGCTCTTCATAAGGATGCTGAAAACAAGTCTTGTATTTGAAATGCACACAGGAAATAGGCAGATGAAGGACAACAGGAGGGGAGTGGACTTAGCTGCAGTAATTTTGCAGTCTTACATGAACAGAGGATGTAAGAGGTCTACATGTTTCTTTGGCCAGGAGGTATTGTGGAAGGGGGCTAACAAAGGCTGGTTTATTGCAAATGCAGTCATGAAGCATGGCAATAGACAGCAAAATAAGTGACTTGCATAAACTTGCTTATAAACACAATGGTCTGGATAGGCTGAAATTCTTGAGCATTTTGCTATATTCTCTAATTCACAAGCAACAAACAACTTCCAAATTTTTTTCTTTCAGTCTTCTAGAAAGAGACAATGAAAAACCCTGTCATGAACAAAAATCCCCATCCAAGCTCTGGAACTCAAAGCTGGAGTGTTTAAAATATGCTCAGAGGTGCATTTGAGCTACATTAAATAATGCTTAAAAAAAGTTGAAAATTCAGTAGCACATAGAGTAGATTGAGCAAAGTATTTAGAAAGGAAGATACAATGATTTTCTAGAAATTCAGAGGAAGTGGAATAGCTAGAAACAGGTCTTGAGAGCCCTAAACTTCCTGAACATGAACCTGCTCTAGGTTACACCATCAAAGCAAGATGGAAGAGTATAGTGCAGCAAGTGAGACTGAAAATATTTTGCTTCCTGCAGTCCAAACACTCCTAGTTACAACAACAAAAACAGCAACAAAACCAAACAAATAATTCAGACTCTTCTGCACTTTTTAATTCTGAAACTTTTACAAAAGGATTAGGAAGGTTTATGGAAAAATGCCATCAATTCAAAGCTGCTGGCATGTATAACAAAGCATAATATTTAGTTCAGTTTCCCCACATATTTCAGATCATCCAGCTGATGTAATGCTGCAATGTCTGAACCAAGCAGCAGAGCAACTAGAAGCTGCTTGAGAGAGGGAGAATTTCCCAGGAACAGAGATGGCCCACCCTCACTATTTCCACCTGCACAGGCTCATGCACCAGCAACTGGGTAGTACCCTTCTCAGAGAAAGACTTTCAACATTCTTATTCCAGCACAGATACAAACTAAAAGCAGCTCTTAAAAAAACCAAAAAAAATGAAAAGAAAACCGTCACAGCAAAGATATATTGCAGTGAAATGCATGCCTGAGAGACAAAATTAAATCAGGTCTTTTCTCCAAGCTGGGGAGCAGTGTTCAGAACACAATGAACATAAAACTTCATGAGACTTACAAAATGGAGAAAGTCTCCTGTTGGCTTTGCTAATAGCACACCGGTGTAGTTTTATATCTCGCTCTGGCTAAATGTCATCAATGCAGCAGACGAAAGATCAGATCATACAGTATAAATCACTATAGGCCTATTGATTTTAGCTACTAGAGGAGGAGCTGATATCAAGTTCATATATTGTAAGGGGAAGCTCTACACAGGTCCAAAGGCCTTGATTTCATACCCTGCAATAACAGCTGTAAGAAGAGAGGGTTAGCAGCAAAGGATTGTAGATCTCTTACATCAGACAGTAAAAGGATTAGTTTCAGATGTATTAGATTACAGCCTATCAGGCTGACACTGCATATCAGCACTTTTACTGGGTGCCAGCAACTCCTCCACTAAGGCAGTACATGGAAGACTAAAGCAAAAACAAATACCTCCACATCACATGTTTTCAGCAAACAACAAAGGAAGGCATGATCTGAAATGTGGTTTATTACTCCTAAATCTGCCCCAAGACACAAAGAACATTCCACAAGCTGTGAAACACAAAGCTTGTCTAGCTGCTGGATGTGTATCACAGCCAAGGGAAAGACATTTTACTTGGTTTACTTGCACTAAACCATGGCATCATCAGACAATGAGTGAAGAAGAGATCAACAGCACAGTCCAAGATGCTCTTGATATATGAGTTTCCAAGATGGCTTTTTAGCTAGAAAGTTGACCTTCATCCCCTCCTCTTTTTTAAAGCCACAGTTCTTCAGCTATTGCAAAAAATATTCTAAAAAACCCTGAAAAACATGGCAAGATGATTGACATGGAACTTTGCAACAGAAGATGAAGGCCTGCAAATGGAGACAACCGACTGTACTGAGTTTTGTAGGAGAAATGCCTGTAACCCAAGGCCTTGGCCAACAGTGAAGGGAAATAAGTGAACATTGATCACTTGGCAGCTCTGAAACAAGCAAAGTGTACACATTGGAAATGCACTGGAATAGGGTACCGCACAAGTTCTGCCACTGGAAAAGCTGGATATTCATCCATCTGTAAGAAGCGGGGACAGACCACAAAAGCAGAGATGAGAGCAACGAACATGGGTGGAAATCTCAACATATAAGGAAAAACAACAGTACAAGCATTTGAAATCCACCTTCAAGTTTGCCATTAGCACTGTGTAGTTGAGAGTTTGGGAATGCAGGTAGGACCCATTGAAGCAGGCAGAGGTTTTGCCCCACTAGGCACTTTGACAGGAGAGTCCCAGTCCTCCACAGAGACAAGGTGGAGTGGAAAACATTATTTTTACCTTCTGCTGCTACAAAGAAACCTGTTTTTGAATGAGAATGTTCATGGAGAGCTTATGTTTCCCTATTCTTGAAATAACTACAGGGTCAATCACAAAAGCCATTGATGGCTATTAGAGCCAGAAAAGCTATGAAAGGTAGATATAAAAGTTTAAAAATAGTGAATCTGAAATGTCACAAGGGAGGAGTTTTTCTTGGGATTGTGGGCCAAAGATTCCCCTGGCTAACTCTTCTGGAGTCAGTGGAACAGTGCCAGGAGACAACAGGCTCATATCTTTGTCAGTGGGGAGCTGCCTGGCTCAATTTAACTATTACTCTTCCCTTGCAGACTTCAAGGAGGCCTTCCTCCTCTTTGACAGGACTGGTGATGCCAAGATCACCCTGAGCCAGGTTGGCGATATCATCCGGGCACTGGGGCAGAACCCTACAAACGCTGAGGTCAACAAAATTCTAGGAAACCCTAGCAAAGAGGGTAAGTGCCCTACAGTCTTTCACGGGCCCTTCTTGAGGCTGGGGAACTGCAACTAGGCAACGTCAATAGTCACAGCAGGAGGGAGAGGAGCTTTAACTCTCATAGGGAGTGAGAGGGAGGATGATGCTGATGGGGAATACAGGATTAAAACCTTCTCTTTAGGACATGGAAAGTTATCTGTAGGGGCTATTTTGGTGTCAACTTGGTGTAGATGTAGCATACACTCATTGTTGCTCACATTCCATTTGTGTCCCAGCCCTTGCTGGGGAGCTGTAAGTTCATTTCCAACAGCTGATACTCAGCTCTGCAGGTCTTTCCAGTGCAGGTTCTTCTGCTTAAGCCTTGACATGCCCTGGGACTGGAAATCCACCTGTGTGTCTCTGCTGGCTGGAGTAGTCTTCTCAAAGCTCCTACAAACCTGGACATGCTGAGGCATATATTGGCCATTTTCTATTTCCTTTTCTTCCTTTTTAGAGATCAAAAGAAATCATGAATACTGTAGTCATCTCCTAACAAGGACCTAGAAGCAGGGGATCCCTGATATCAGTCATGCAGAACTATATTAAGGTCTAAATTATATTCAAACCCTCAGGCCTGGTAAAGACAGCTCTGAGGAACAATTCAGAAAGCATTAGCACCAGCAGGGAGCACTGAGGATTAACACAGAGGTGAGACCATACCAGGACTCTAAGTGAGTCCAGACAGTGATTTTGATACAGCTGGGTAGTAAAACAGTTTCTGTAACAACTGTATGTTGAGAAATCTGTCATGTTACCATCTATTATGTTTCATCACTGCCCAGATGAAACCTGTTTTTTGCAAAGATCCAGGAGGGAAAAAAAAGAAAGAAAGAAAGAAAGAAAGAAAAGACCCTTCTATTTGGCAGCATTGCTACAAACAACAACCAATCAAAACCAACAAAACTTGGGGAAGTTCTCACGAGGGACTACAACTTCTGGCTCATGAGAGCAAAGGGGTTAGGTGCACTAAGGTTGGGAATCCTTAAATCTCCACAGTTAATATGTCAACAGTAAATTTGGACATCCTCCCACTGTACTTTCCTATTTTTAACTAATTTATTCTTTTGCTAATGGGGTCTACCACCACATAAAAGAGACCCTGAAGAGGTCAGTAACATGTCAGCAACCTCAGGGGCTTGCCTAAGTCACCACATCCCACATTGGTTACCTTTTCCCACTGTTGGGGCTCAAGATTTCTGTTTGACTGTATTCTGTAGTCTACTCACTTGTCAAATGCTTTCAAAGATCAACTCATACAGTGAATTTCATTTCTGAAAGAAGAATATAACATGCACACAAGCCTATAAAGTCAGAAGAGGGCTGGAGCAAGGATGTGAAAAATGAGATGTATGTGGAAACTAACTCCCAAGATAAGAGAGAATCCAGATACCACAACTCTAAAATCCTGAGGCAAAAATTAGAGTAACGGATAGAAATAGGTGTTCGCATAAGGTGGGAGGCTCTCCCATGTTTCAGGGCACATATCCCTAAAGAACACACATGTAAGTGTCTAGCATGTAGCAAGTGGTGCTTTCTTTCCAGAGATGAATGCCAAGAAGATTACTTTTGAAGAGTTCCTGCCCATGTTGCAAGCAGCTGCTAACAACAAGGAACAGGGCACCTTTGAGGACTTTGTTGAAGGTCTGCGTGTCTTTGACAAGGAAGGCAATGGCACAGTCATGGGCGCTGAGCTCCGTCATGTGCTGGCTACTCTGGGTAAGGGATTATCAACTCTGTGAGCTCTTCAAAAATCGCTGCTGTTTGAAGGCATGAGAGAGGGAGAAAAGACAGTCCAACCAACTTGGAGAGGTAGGAGTTACCAAGCCAGACAAGACATTGGATTTCATAACTGGGAATCCACAAAGAAAGCAAACAAAGCTTTGGGTTTTCTGCTGAAGACCAGAGGAAAAGGCTTGGTTTATGACTTCTAAATTCAGATGAGATATTAAGAGTGCCTGACATTTGATGAATAGAGACAAGAGTCTGTGCATCTCAGGGACATACCATACGTGAACAAAGGTAGATGATTTGATAGATAATTTCTTTACTCTGTAGGAATAACTAGAATCCCGGTGTTATATGCATATGCAGAACTTCTAAATAAAATGAAAATTAATAAAACTTATGTCATATATAGGTCTTTTTGTTACTAACTCAGAAAACAAGGAAAGCCTTTGGAAAAGCTGTAGGGTTCAGTCTCAGTTGTGTGTGGAATTAACCAAGCTATCTCTACTCACAGGTGAGAAGATGACAGAAGAGGAAGTAGATGAACTCATGAAAGGTCAGGAAGACTCAAACGGCTGCATCAACTATGAGGGTAGGTGCAAGAGTCCAACATCCCCCCATCCTACATTTCTCCTGTCTCTCACAGTTTCACTGCAGTTGACTTTTAGCTTCTCAGGCAAATCAGACAAAGCTCCAGCCAAGTTGGGTCAAAAGGCTTTTACACATGAAAATGACTGTGGCAACAGTCTTGTCCTGCAGTCACACTGTGCAAGAGACTTGATTCAGCAATAGCTGTCTTGGCTGACGCCAGATCTCCAGACTTACTTTCTGTAGAGCAATTGCAGTGACTGGAACCAATCCTATAGCTAATATCTTATCACACTTAAGCAAGAAGAGAGTTTGATTGGTACAACATTAAACACTTAGAGCTTTCTATCACACATTTGGGTCAAATCTGATCAGAGACAATGTACTAAATGCCATCAGCTCATAAACAGCTGTTATTAATAAAGGTATTTCCCAAGGTAACTTTTGCTGCTACTTCTAACTAGCATATCTGCATTTTCCCACAGCATTTGTAAAGCACATCCTGTCTGTCTAAGTGGAATTCTCCAGATACCAAATGGTACGTTCTTCCCATCTCTTCACTTAACCTTGTCCGTTTGCTATGCTTAAAGGCTGCTGTATATCCATGGCCAACATCAATGTGACACTGTTTCCTCAATGATATGAACAGAATAAAATGAGACTGTTGTCCAAGAGCAAAGAAAACAGGAGTGCAGATATCTGTCTCTTGTTCACAGCTCTGTAACTCATTGGAAACTGTGTTAGTGGATTTCTCAAACATACACAAACTGTGAAAAGAAACCTCAGGCATAAATATTATCCTAGATGTCTGTTGCCATATAAAATTAGAGTTTAAACTATGCAAATTGACAGCCTGAGGCATTTATCCTACAAACACAATTGAGATTTTTTTTTTTCAAAAAAGGAAATCAAAGCAACATCTAATAATTTGTAGATTTCTGTTAAGACAGAATACTGCCCTGAATACTTGTGTGAAATACTGAAGACAGCTCTGTAAACAAAATAATCATGTGAAAAAGTGTATTGTAAAGTCATGATCAATAGTCAAAAGAGGGCTTCAAAAGGAACAACAACAACAAAAACAACCAACAAGCAAACAAGCAAACAAAAACAAAAATGAAAAAAAACCCTATAACCTTTATATGCTGCTATTTTGTTCTAACTAATAAAGAAAAACAAACCAGCAGCTGTCTAAAATGTAAACAAACTGTTGTGGATCTGTAGGCTTATTTGAACTGTCAGTTCCCAACTCCTGTATGAAACAAACACTTCAAAAGAGAAGTCAAGGGCTCAGTTTGTCATTTTGCAAATGTTTCTTCAGTCAACATTGACTTCAGATCCAACTCTCCAATTCCTTCCCAGAACAAGTTGAATTCAGAAAGACCAGATGGCACTTGAGATTTGCCCAAAATTTTTGCTCAGTTTGTCACCATCAACATGGAAATTGCATAGAACTGGATGATGTGACTCCAACCCCACCACTTTTTACCAGCACATCCATGGGTATCACCTCTGCATCACTCCATTTTCATTTAAGAAATCTGAGCTTCCACCAAAGCAAAGTAGATGGAATAAACTGCTACTATCCAGGATCCATCCATCCCAACAATATCTTTCCATGTTATTTGCATTGAAACAATGTAATTTCTTGGAAAAATAAAGCATCAATAAATCCCTGTGGTCACTTTGTGGCTATAAAGTCCTTTATTTTCTCTCTAAAGCTGTTCATCAAACCCATGCAAAGCAGCACTCAGCACTTGATTTATTTTCTCTGTATATCTGCATATCACAAAATAAAGGGGGATGATGGATAGAGTTGTGGGATGACAGAGAGTTAAACCTAAAGGGGATTTAGAATTTTAGGTAAAAAGCAGCTGCAACTCCCTGGACGGACTGAGGTTGATATGCTCCACAATGCAATGATAAACATCTGCTCAGAGAAACAGAACAGAGTGTGTAACAAAGTGGAGACTACGTGGCCCTCCTTCATTCAAATCCAAGCAGGATGGGGGAACACTGTGCTAACTGAGACCGTACAGAACCTGTCTGACAAGGGAGAATCAAGAGGTTCTGCTGCTGAAGCCAACAACCATGTTAAACCCTCTCCTCAGGTGCCAACCCACAACCACCATCCTCTTCCCATTAGGTACACCAACCAGAAATAAAAGGTATTTATGACTGCAGCCACTCACGCTCCAAACAAACATAAAGAAAAGAGTATAAAAGTAAGATGGGGATAGGGGGACAGTGGGAGAAGACCTCCACCAAAACTGCTGGAGTCAGTCGATGGGCTGAGTCCATCTTCTCCCCCCACAGAGGGATGCCTTGGATGAGAAATATACTCTGCATGCATTTAGTGCTGCTTTTAGGACTAGAGCTTTTGCTTGTGCTTACGCCATAGTATAAAAGTAGGTTGCTTCATATCAGAGCTTATGCTTGCTTAATATATGCGTAAGTAGATTGCTTTAAAACATTTTTTTTGCAGCAGACACCATCACCAACAACCTTGAAACCTTATTAATCTGTCACAATTCGTATTAATAAAAAGTGTTATTCTGTATACTGTTAAAGTGAGTCCTTGCAGTTGCTGGCAGCGGAAAACACCTTGGCAGGACCCGCTGAGGGATCTTTGCTGTGTTGAGTCCCCCCTAACAAGGGTGGTCGAGGTACCCTCCGACCTTGTGCAGCTGTTGGTGAAGGGTCTCATTACGAGACACTGACAGCAGGGCCTCAACTTTCCTGGGGTTACCGACAGTCAAAAATCTAAACTACCACCTTTCACGTGACAAAAGTTTTATTAAAAAATATAAATATAGACATCTCCAGGAGGCCACTCTACTGAATCTGAATGAAAAGTGGGTTTTGGGGGGACTGGGAGGAGGAGTAATTAGGGAACTACCACCTACATTAGCACTTAAAAGATTTTTGGGAGGAGACCTGGTATCTGGTGTCACAACAGCTTCTAAGGTGGCTCCTGCTGGCACACTGGGCAACACCCAAAACCACGCAGGGTGGCCCTGCTGCAGAGGACCTTGCACAGCTGCTCTTCCCAGTAAAATCTCCTCTGCACTGCAGGTCCACAGCACTACAGGGAAAGGATCCCACATGTTACCTGTATTTTAGCTTTATGGACAACTAGAAAAAGCCATCAGAAGTATCAGCCACCCTGAAAGGCTGTGTAACTGGGTACAGGCCCAGGGCTCTGGTAAAAATAGGTCAACTACCCCTTCTGCAGTGACAGTGGAATAGCCATAACTCAGGGAAGTATTGTTATATCCCTGCCCTTAGATTTAGCTCCTCTCTCTTCCTTAAGCGTTCATGAAACTGCCCTAATCCCCATCTGGGTATCAGCTTGTTCTATTAAAATCCTACTTTGCCTTACTGAGTTGCTATGCATGAAATGACCATAACTCAAGAGCCAACAGGTGCAGCAGGGGTGGCTGGCACCAGAATAAACTGCAGCCACTCCAACAGCAGCTGCCTCTTTACTGAGTCTTCCCAAAAATTCTCCCATTTAAACCCTCACCATGCCGGTAGACAGGGCCAAATGAACCCCTAAATTATACCCTGCACAGAGAATGCCAGCAGGTAGTTTACAAAGGGTTGCGGTTGCTACACTCACAACGGGAAAAGCCCTGAAAGAAGAAAGATAAACACAAAGTTGTTGTATGACTTCTTTCTAAAAAGGCAACAAAAGTAAAGTGTTGGATATATAAGTAGACTCAGCCTGGAGGGCATTTCTCAAGCCAGTGTTACATACCCTACTGTTCTTCAACATACATACTCCAGGCAGAAACATGCTCTTTGCAAGAAATTGTGAATCTCAGTTGCTGGGAAAGAAAACAAACAAAAACCAAAACAGCATTTCACAATATATTCTGTCAGTCTCCTTTTCACACTTCCCTGTCAACACTGCACTTACACGTGGTCACAGAACCAGCCTAGTCCAAGGTTGGACACAGCCCTAAAGGAAAGGCCAAATTTTCTATCATATTTTCTTTCTGAAATTGCAAATTTTACTAGTTTCTAAAAGATATGGGACCCAAGTCTGGAAAACTAAAAAAGTGGGATGCCTTCTCATCACTGCAGAAGCAGACAGATTTTTCAGCCACCTGTTTTTAAAAACTTGTATTTGTAATTTTGTTTAAAACAAAATGCCAGATTGTTAGACATAACCAGGCTGACAGTACTTCTTTGAATTTACATTGCAAGGAATCAAGGTAATATTGATTACATTACTGTCACTCCTCAAAAATGAAAGTACAAATAATTTTCACAGACAAAACATATGAAAACAGAGAGAACTTTTTTCAGCCTACTGCCTCTATACTAGTAACACAAGCATCACTCAGAGCTCTGGTCCTGGGGAATGATCCTGACAAAAGGCTACTTTCTCTTACATTTT
This sequence comes from Acropternis orthonyx, assembly GCA_035583155.1. Taxonomy (NCBI): domain Eukaryota; kingdom Metazoa; phylum Chordata; class Aves; order Passeriformes; family Rhinocryptidae; genus Acropternis; species Acropternis orthonyx. The sequence goes on along the minus strand of JAWWEU010000002.1, from coordinate 1,977,261 downwards.
GTGTTCACCTAAGGAAAGAAATACTCCACACAACCGTGACAACTTCAAGAGCAACTGCAGATTCCGGCAGCTGGGAACAGAAAGCCACTCTACATCTGTTCAGGCTCTGAATAGAAAAAGCAATTCTCAGTCCCTGTCATTTGATACCTCTTGCCATCATTACATTTGCTTTGTATTTTAAATAGTACATGGTTAATGAACATACTTTCCACTACTCAGTGTAACTGACAGTTTAACTCCTTGTCCTAAAGCTCCAGAGAAAGGTCAAGCTGTATAACGCTGGTTCTTGGTAGGTAGCACTAGACACAGCAACCAGCATGTGGAGCTGTCAGTTTACAAAACAGATGGAAGAGTCAGAAGGATTGAGGAGATGGTCACTGAGTCTAAGGATATATGTAATTCTGCTCTTGGAAGAGGATGTATTCATTGAGTTAGCTACTACCACACACAAAGACATCTCCATCACTATTTCTGTCAGGACAGGGATACCCAAGAAGCCCATCCAAGAGGGTGGTTCATGTGCACTGAGCAGAATGGACTTCAGACAGTAGGGAACTGCAAGTAGAGCCATGTCCCTCTGTCTAGCACTGCTCAACGGTCTGGGTCCTTGGCTAGGAAAAAGTAGAGGCTATTTCCTACTACTCACAAGTGCTTTTCTCTGAATATATCCGAGACCCAAAAAGGCTTTCACAGACAACCACATTATCAAACACCTCTTACACGAGCATCAGAAACATGGACACTACTCTTAAAACAAACAACTGTTTCTGCACTCTATCAACATTCTCCCTAGTCTTGGACTATATTTCAATTTATTTTAGAAGAATGATCTCCAAGCCAGTGGATGGTGCAGAAATAGACACCAGATGGGCAAGAATGGGGAATTTATCCAGGACAACAAAGCAGACCAGTGAGGTGTGCCTGATGTGTCAGGACTTGTTTACCAGTCTTCCAGCACCTGAGTATTGCATATAGTGTGCTCCACCCATTACCACAAGCTCATCTGGGCAAAGCTTGTTCAGACATATCTCCTCATAACCCTCTCTGTGCAGCTTTTTTTTTCTCACTCCCAGGAGACACTAGTCATTTCTCCCTCCCACCTACAAAGAAACCAAGGAAGTACAACAGCCACATCATTCTTCCCTACAGCACGAAGGAATAGATAGTCCACTAATTGACTCTAACACTGTAGGGGCCAGTGTATGTACGCACTGACACCTCACTGCATCAGGCCAAGGCTATGAAGATTTGCCATCTGTTTGGAGACATCTCCAAATGGAGAAGAGAAGGCTCCAGAGAGACCTTAAAGCAGCCTTCCAGTACCTAAAGGGGGTTTTCAAGAACATAGGAGAGGGAGGTTTTACAAGGGCATGTAGAGATAGCAAATGGCTAGAAACGGAGCAGGTTTACATTGGATATTAGGAAGACATTCTTTATTGTGAGGGTGGTGAGGCATTGGAACAGGTTGCTCAGCGAATTTGTGGATGCCCTGTCCCTGGAAGTGTTCAAGGCCACGTTAGATGAGACTTTGAGCAATATGTTCTAGTGAAAGTTGTCCCTGCCCATAGCAGGGAGGTTGGAACTGGATGATCTTTATGGTCCATTCCAACCCACAACATTCTATTATTCCAACACTTTCAGAAAACAGCAATACGTGATTAATTCCCATTACTGAGGTGCCTGACACCGCTATACAACATCACCCAAGTCCTTCATGTAAATTCGTCAGCCCTGACCTTCATGTTGCAATGGCAAACCCAAGAGGAGAAAGTTTGGCAAAGACATCCTCCTTCTGGCAGGCAAGCCTGACTGTTCACATGACCAAGCTCCCCCAGTCCTCATATCCACCTTCTCTTCATTAGTACTTAGGCACTTTTAAAAAGCCACAGTACATATGACACTCTGGTCTGAACAAACTCCACAAATGTAACTCTCCCGGTGAAGTAAACTTGCTTCCACAGCAAAATATTTTCCTTTTTCCTCTTATGGTATTGCATACCATTATTGCAAGAACAAATGCTCCATTTCAGCAGGTATTCAACCAAATCTCAGGCTTTAAACACAACACATTCAAACATTCCTCTTCCAAGTACTACTTTGTTGTCCATGCAGTCCTCCTGCAGAGTTATACCTACTCCCTTTGTTTGCCGGGAGGCTGATTTTTACAGGCATACAAGGAAGTGCTCAAATATGTAACAGAGAAGATACTTCCTCAGTAACCTGTTTTTCTCATTTATTTTATAACAAAAATGCATTACTATCACTTACACACACATTTACTTCAAAATGAATTCTTAAATGTTGCTGAAAATATCAAATTTCACTCTCACATTTACCTTGTAGATTAATTTGCACAGTACATATCAGACCATGGTTTATTAGTGCATTAAGCTGAACTTTCCATTACCAAAACCTATGATTTGGGAGGATGGTATAGATTAGTTCATAAACATTTCATTTATCCACCAATATAGCAATAATGGGTAGCAGCATTCCTAAAACAAACTGTTTGTTGTCAAAAAAAGGCTATTGCCAACCCTCTGGAAAGGCCTTGCACTAAGAAATGAATCAGGGAGATTGATAGAAGCAATAAAAACATATCTGTGTATTTCCTTAACAACAATGAAAAGTATTTCAAGAGGGATTATTCACACTGGTTAAAGGAAGTAGCAGTCATAACTATTATACTTTTAATAAGAAAAATTCATTTTTACTGTGTCTCCATAGTTTACAAATGTCATTTATTTCCTCAAGGTGTACAGTCTTCTGCTGAATGAAAGGCATTTAGGCAGGGAGAAATGTCACGGGGCGAACTGCCGCCAGTGACATGACTCCAAAGGAATTTGGCTCCTGCCAAACCACTACTGAAGCTCACTTGGCCTCTTCATGGTCTCATGAGTGAAACTGGGCAATGAGGAGCACATTAAGAGAGGGACAAGGACAGACAGACAGCACAAAGCCTTGAGAAAGCCAATGCCAAAAGCAGCACCTCACAGTGGCTCTTCAGCCACCTGGAGCATTTCTTCTCAGTGCACTGTTCTCCACGTTGACCTTTTCCCTTCTCACCTCCCTGTTGTATGGCATGCAGCAAAAGGGACAGACTGCTGTGCCTCTGGTCTACATCAGAGCACACAGGTTCAAAAACTTTCCAGCTGCATTTGATCATACCTAGCAGGACAGTGCTATGTCTCATTCATTTTCCATGAAGGCAGATCACTAAGAGAAATAGAACTGTGGTAGAGTACATAATATTCCTTCTACCTCACCAAGTCTGGCCACAATGGAGGTTATTTTTCCATGGCTCTGCTATAAGGGCCGAGAGATCACAACTAAATCCCAGGCATCACATAGAATAAGAAGAGTAAATATCTCTCTCACACTTGTGTTACAACCCACCCTGCAAGGCAGAAGTAACTTTTGGTTTTTCGCTAATAAATCCCTTGCAGCAAATTAAAGTAAATCCATATCAGATGATCAGTGTATTTCAGAACAATTTGGTTACAAAGGAAAATAGGTATGTAGCCATTTTGGTTGTTAGTATCTATAGTAACATGACAATATAAAAGCATAAAGGTATTGCAAAGACAAACATGTCATATAGCAAAGTAGAGATATCACACCCACGAAAATGTGTAAGGGAAAAGAGAGAAAGAATGAGAGAAAAGAATAAAAGTTTATAGCCATCACTCAAAGGTCTGTGGCAAACTTGGTTGTTACTGTCACTGGTGTCTTGGTCCATCGCAGAGTGGTGGTGGAGAGAAGCCCAGAAAACTAAGTCTGATGGGTTAGGTACCCTCAGAAACCCTCCAAGGTGCCTCCAGGAAATGTGTGTGGGGTGCTGTTTTTGCACAGCCATGGTTTTTTTCAGAGGCTGGAGACACTGGTTTTTGCAAAGTCATTTAGGCTTGGGGGTGCGGGGGCCACTATGGAGGTGCCCCTGCATTGTCCAAGGCAGGGATGGGTGAATGCACAGAAGAGTCCCTTCTGACACAACTGGGCTCATAGGAGATAAACATTACACACCCAGAGAGTCCCTGCTGGTCTTCTTTAGATAGGCCTCACACATCTAGAGAAGCATCATACACTCCAGGAGTCTCTCACCCCTTTTCCCCTTCCGCCCCCCGTCCCGCCTATCACAAAGTGTAAGTTTATGGCCTCCTCCCCTCAGCCTTCATCCTCACTCTCCTGGCTTCCTTCCACATCTCGCTACAGTAGTAATGTTTTAAGGCAATTAAAAAAGTCCAGTTCCTCACAGGCTGCCATGAAATTTGGGTACCAGGCTTAGAAGTGAAAAGGTGAAGAAACAAAACACCCATAATTTGTTACAGTTGGGGAAAAACAAGGCTCATGTATTTAAGCCAATTACATTTGGGTGGTTTTGGTCTTGAAATTCGATTCACACTTGATGTACACTTGGAGTTGGCAGCCACAGAATGCTTGCACTGCTGGGAAGGAGCCTTGTGAGATAATCCATTAAAAAGTTCCTTTCCCAAATAAAAATGATATTGAATTCAAAACCCTTCTGAAACCAGTGGAGTTGCATGAGTTTCTGTTTAAAAATCTTGACAGCACAGCCACACTTAACTTCTCATGGCTGAATGTAAGGGAAGAATGTAAAGGAAGAGAAAATACTGAAGAAGCCCTGCAGTCAGGTATAGCTTGTAGGAAGGTCAGTTCAGCACAGAGTTCACAACCTCAAAAATATCAACTTTATTATCACAGGAAATGCTATTGATGTCTCCTTCACTTCACATCCTCTACATATGCTTCAAAGCTACATGACAGTGGTTATCTTTGACCACAGCTACAGTGAGTTCCAGGGTATTTAGTTTCCTGACTAACTAGCCAGTCATAAGAACATAACCCCCATCCACCCTGTACTAAGTTTAGCATGTCTGGGGACACCACTTAGTACTAAATGCTTGGAGCAAGACTACAGAGTGCCTTTGGGTCAGTTTTAAGGCCCTACAAGAAATGATGACAGAAGAAAGACTTAAAACAGCTACTAAAAAGAAATTTCCATGCACCCTATCATTAAAACGCAAAATAGTGTAGAGATCAAGCAAGCACATGTGAAAGACTGGAATCATATCTCACTGGATTATTTAATTATTGGGTCAAATCAACCAACTGCCTTTTCTTTCTGAACCTACAATCATCATCTGAAGTTCTGGACTTTCATAGAACCGTTTGGGGGTAGCTATGCAATTCTCTTCATCTAAGCTCTTTCTTTACTCCTTCTCTCTTCTCTTTATTTACTTCTTTCTTCTCTGAATCTCTTATTTTCTTTAGTCTTTCCTTAATCTCATGTGGATAACGTAAAACCAATGGGTTGTATTTTACTAAGTTGTGTGGTATTGGTGTTTCCTGGATGCTTTAGTGAAATGCTTCTCCTCGGTTGTATATTACCACTGTAAATCGTTTGCCAAAATACATGTTTTCTCACTAAATGAAAAGAAATATCTTGGGAAGAAGTGTGTAGCTTTTTCTCTTTACATTACTTCAAGTTATTAAAGAACTAAAGGCACTGGAAAAGTTTGTGTGGGAGCTCTTGGAGTGTTAAATATAAAAGTAATACTCCCAGTAAAGCTTGAGGCTTCAGGACTGGGGTGTTACACTAAACAAAGTTTCTAGACTCTTTTTCAGAGTTCCTAGTACTCAGGACTCCTAAAAAGTCTCTTTTCTCGGAGGCAAACTCCTCTTTCCAGGCTCTCAGGCTCCATTAACTGAACTCTTTCCCAGGGTTCAAACAAACACATGCTTTGCTGAATTCCCAAACTGGCAAAAATAGGAGAAAACTACACCTCTTTCCAGGTAAAAGGGATTAATAGCTTCCTGTGCTTTTGTTGCAGAATCCTAAACTGGGCATCATGCAAGGAACAGTACAGAACATTGTGCATGTTATGCCATGCATTCCTGGCATCATAGGGGAAATTGAGGATGGGCATTTGACATTAAATTCTTAGGCTGTTACACTCCTCAACTATCAATTCAGAGACACCAAAGTAAGTTTTCTCTTTTATCTTTCCAAATATCAGGTCTACAGAACATTTGCTCAGGAAGGCATTTTTTTTTGCTCCTTGTGAGACCAAAACAGATACATTTTTACTCCATGCTATGCTGAACAGCACCATTTTCCAAGTTATTCCCCTTCATATTTATTAACGGTCTCATTAGTTTAAAAAGTGGTTTCATTTCAGAGTTTCTCATCTGTAACATTCCTGTTTTTCTGAAAAGCTAAGTTTGTTCTTAGAAATGACAAATAAAACACCTCAGCCTTTGTTTAACTTCTAAAGTTTCCTCTAGCCTGTTCCTTAGTCATTCAGGAATGTATCTGATCTTCAGAGCAAGGGTTGATGCTCTTACTGTACCTCTTCCACATCCCTGATGGAATAAAAAACCAGCAGTTGAGTGAACATGTGTGTGGACATGTGAAGGCCACACAGCAAGAACACATTTTCAGAAGAGCAGTACTATTTTACCTTCTTGGCACATTTGCTGAGGTTGTGAAACAAGCTGTGCAACGAAGGTAGGCCAGTATCTACACCAGCTCAGAGTACAGCCCCACAACCACAAAGCAGTCTTACTAATCACCACAGTGGGAATTCAGCCATCCCAATATGCCTTTCTACATCCTCTGAGCTCAACACCTACACCTGTGCAAGGGTGGTGCTTGGCTAATTCAGGCTCTTAGAAGCAGTGAAGCATCTGTTAAAATCCTTCTTGCCTTAGTGCAGATTAAATCCATTACATTATTTTACACATTAATTATATTAATTTCTGTAGTAGCTTCCATCATGCTATTCCTGCCAGATTTGGTGCTACTTTCTGAGACACAGACAAATTCTCTCCCAGCCCCTTGACAAACTGGGTATAAGAAAATTTAATTTTCTTTTTTCTTGGACTAGTAAGTCCAGCCATAGCAGCTAAACAGTTCCTGGTCTTAGTGTCTAACACAATGAGCTCAAAGCATGGGAATGATTTCACACCAGGTGCTTAAACAGAGAATTCTGAGTCTCCTTTCACACCACCAACTCTGAATTGGTGAGAAAGTTTTTGGCTAAAGTCTGAGTTAGGCTGATTGCAGGTGAAGACTGTGGAGTTAGTACCAAGTAGCTCATTAGCGCTACTGTATCTAAGGAGTGGTACATGAAACAATACATTCTGCACATTAAAAAAAAAAAAAAACCCAACAGGCTTTAAAAGAGCAGAAAAACTACAGAATTTAGGATTGGGAAACCCTGGCATCAGAGTTACTTGGCACTTCTGAAGAAAAAGTAGTTCATAAGGGTTGATCTCAGTGTTGTCTTTATCATTTGAGCTCTATTAAACCAGCCAAATGGAGTAGCTTTCTCCCATATACCAAATCAATAACAAACAAGAAGTCTGAAACTGTAAGCATCAATACTGCTTGAACAGAGACAATTTAAAACACTATCGGGAGTGCTTAATGCCACCACACAGGATACCACTCATTTTGATTATGATATAATAAAAAGTACTGAAGTATAGTTTCATCCTAACACAACCATAATACTGAATACATCCAGGGAGTAGTCCTTTTCTGGGATGTACTGCCTTACTAGCACAGCCCTGTTTCACACAACACTTTCAGCCTTCAGCAACACCTTAAGTATGTTCATACCTGCTGTGTTTAGCAAGTGTCTTTATGTGCCCTTTATATTCAAAACTGCTGCTCTGATCCATGTTGCTTGAAAATCAAGTGCATTTTTAATGATCTGCAGCTGATTTACTCAGGACAATAGCTCTGATCAAGAGACAAACTTTACTGAAATTTTGAATTCATAGCCCTCTAAGAGCTTTCACCCTGTGCCACATGGTAAAGCGAACTGGTGAACACCCGAGTAGCTAAAGTTTCCTTTTTTGGTACCAGACTTAACAAATTCTCCCTATAGAGGAAACCAGGATTTCAATCTGTAACTCCATCTTCACTGGGAGCACTCCCTGCAAATGCTGCTCTTGAGCTTTGGTAGAAGGGATTTTGAAATAATTTACCAAGAACTTGTACAGTTCTGCTCCAAATCAGCACTGCTACATGCTGAAAACTGCTGACAGTTACTTAACTAACAGCGAAAGACATGTCTGCACAGGCTTCAGGCCAGCATGCTAGATTGACAATGCTTTTAAAACACATTAATTTGAGGTGTCATGTTAAAAGACCTGGTGAAAACAAAATCTGTCCCATGGTAAGATATCACCTGCCATCATCACCTTCAGACCTTCAAGTCACGTTCTCAGGTCATGAGACTCCCACACTTGACTCCTGCGTGCTTCTCCCTGCTGATTTCCAGCTACTGGTAGACCCCACATGCAGGCTTTGGAGAGGTGTGGGATCTTTCTGGTGCTCCAAGGCACATGCTGAAAGAGATGGCTCTCTTGCAATGCCTATATGCTGCATGTGGTCAGAGAGTGGGAGTGCAGTTGTGCTCCCTCAGCATGGAGGAAGAGGAGCTGATTACCAGGAGCCCATGCCCTGAGGAGGCCCACTTGAAGGCACAGACATCAGCTGCAGTTTGTCTCTGTCACATCGTCTCACACCCAACATGACCGACACTGTGTCACCCCATGCAGAGGCACACTAAAGAGAGTCACATACCAAGGGCAAAGTAAGGTGAGAGCTGTGGATCTTATTCCAGCTTTTCCTGCACTATAATGCCAACATTAAAAAGTTGGATGAAGAACATGCAGGTCCCCCTGATGGGCACATATGCCCATTAGCACTGTGTTCTTGAAAAAAAATGACACATCAGCTTTAAATATCTGTCTTGATTTAACATGACAAAATGCCTGCTAAGAAGGGCAGGAACCTTCCTGGGGTAGAAAGAAAACTCCTCCCTCCAAGTTATTATTACTTCAAAATTAAGAGGCTTCAGGCACAAAATGTAGAAAGGGAATAACAGTTCTTTACTAACATATATATATATATATATATATATAAAAAAAAAAAAAACAAAAAACCACCCCAGAAAAAACAACAACACCGTGACCAAAACTTTCAAACAATTATGTTCTTTTGCCTTTCGGTGCAGTTATAATTACAAACAGCAAGGGGCGCTAGTGCACCTCAGGAGGCATGGGCTGCAGTAACTCGCTCACTGTCACCAGGGCAAAGATGAACAGGGGAACCCTCTCCAACATCACTCCCCCTGCCAGGGAAAAGTCAAATGAAGTAAAAAACTTCCCTCCCAAGTCCAGAACTCACCATGCATGCTCCCCAAGCAATGAAGTTGCTATTTGGGAGCTATGAACTACTCTTTTGCATAGGCTGATTATTGGCTAACTGCCCCAAGCTTGGCTCTGGCAGGTATCAAAAAACTCAATTCCAACAAGTCACTTTGCTCTGCCCCCCTCCATCACCCCCAAACTGCTGTGTTGGCAAGGGACAAAGTTCCATGAAAGATTTTGAAACTATAACAGTAACCTATTCAGAAACCAAACTTCTAGGCTATTCATGTCAAACATAAACAGTTGGACTCAGTTTTTGCAACACAGACTGAAAGTCTTAAAAGGAAATGAAGTGCTTTGTGAGAGGGGCCAGTGCTGCCTCTTGCTGTGTTTTCAAAACTTCTGGTCAAATCCTGCAGCTTGGCTTTACAGCCAGTACCACCATCACATGTGGCAAGACAGAGGAACACATGTAACCATGGCGGCTTTTGAACAGGAGCTTCTATTTCCCAGATACAGAGACAGCCATCTGGCAGAAATCACCCCCATGGCTGGGACTTGGTGTCACCAGCTGTCAGGGGAGCTCTTCAGAATGGCTGATCTGTCAAGGACATACCTGTAAGCAGTTCTTCCACTTCAGATTTGTACCTTGGATGGCAAATATGTAAAAGCAAGCATATGACAATAAAGCTCTGAGAAAAATTAGGACAGTTGCATCCAAGGGCTGCATTAAGTGGTAGTTTTTCACATTAAAAGTTGTCTGTTAAACACCCTTCCACAGCAATAGATGCTGCTGCAGATGTAACAGGGATAATGATGTCCCAGCCTTGGAAAACTGTAGGTGAATTATTTGACAGAAAAAAATACGTGCAATGAGATTTTTTTGCTCCATTCCTTTAAAAATTCATTTACTTTACAGTGGGAATAAAAGACAGCCAAGATTTCCACTTATTAAAAAAAAAAAAAGTATTAAAAAAAATAATTCTATTATATGCCTGTTCTGGCCTGAATATACTTGTATAGTGTTCATGTCTGGAAAGCAGATATTCCTCAGATGAACATTAAGTTTGACAAAAACTAAACCAAATTTCATTTCAAACTCTCTTGCCCACAGAGCTTCACTTGAACACTTCTTCTCCAACTAACTTACAATTCCTTTATTTGCTAACTTTGTATATAGCAAGGCCATGTAGTGTTTTTTTTCCAGCAAGATAATGCTTTAAATTACAATCACTGTAGTAAACATGTTAGACATTGTTCCTACCGAAGAAGGCACTGAAGAGAATATTTCTAGCTGTAGCAGTGACCTATTAACACTGAAAATAATGAAAAAAAAAAAAAAAAAAAAAAGAACATAAAGGGTGACAGACTGCTTAACCAAACCAATTTGTAACAAAGCCCGGATGACACAAAGTCCTCAGGTCAGGGCAGTAACACACTATAGGGGAGCCTTGGTGTCTGCACACTATACTGGCAACACTTCTAATACCAGAGCTGGATATTGTGAGTGTTGGGTATGACAGTGTTTACACCACAGAGTGACAGAGACCTGAGCAGTTTGGAGTCTCAAAGGAAAATGTCGTCTGCTAACTATGCAGTACAACAGCAGAACTACTAATCTGGAAGAATTTACACCCAATGACATAGGGCAAACCATATCCCTCTCCTGAGCCATGTGTACCAAATGTCAAGAAGGAAGGACAGGCCATATACTGGTATGGGAGATGACCAGAACAAAAAGAAAGCATCATCCATTGTGAAGGGTGGAAAATAAGAATCAGAGACTCAGTCTGTGACTATGCCCACAGGAGGAATGGAGGTGAAGGGACCCGACTGCATGAGGAAGGGGTACAGCACTGTCAGTTAACCCTGGCTGTGCTGTGTCTCATTAAAATTCCATTAGGCTGTTGCAAGAAAAGCACAATCCCAAACTGGAAAGAGCATCTATAAGAAGGCCAACAATGCACTTGCACTCTGCCCTGCTGCAGTACCTACTTCAGTCTGTTTTCTGCAAGAACATTTAAAAAAAAATCAAAAAAAAACCCCCAAACAGAAACCTCCATCGTTCTTAATGTCCAATTCCTTATAACCACACTTCTTTTCCAAAAAAGCTGGTATGCAAAATGCTACTGTCTGTTTTGAGGCATTTCCTAGTCCCAGGAACTGATACTTGAAATCTGGTCAAAGTTTACTTTTTCTGTGGCTTAGGACAGGATCTATTGTCTCTCAGCTCCTTTATCCCTTCACACTGTGCGAGGTGATGGGATATGTCCTGCCAGATTTTCTTGCCACAACAAAGCTGCCAAGACTGTAAACTTGGTGACCTGGCAGCCCCGAGAATGGGAATATCCCTATCAGCCTCCTGTTTGCCAACAGATCTGAGACCAAAGTGCTGGGCTCACCCAGGAGCCTATACCAGTCTAAGGAGGGCACTTCCCAGGAGGCTGCACCTGACAAGACCTCGTAAACATAGCTAGATTTTACCTTTGGGCATTCAAATTCAGTAATTCCCACCAAGCTCCTATTCAGTTCTTCCCTCCCAACTGTCCCTGCATGGTTCCCTCCTCCCTACTTTGATATAATAATATGAGATCAGACCCTGAAATGAATTAAAAAAACACAAGTTTCCAGGCTCCAACTGGTTTTGTAATGCAGGTGCTTCTGCCTGTAACTACAGACAGACTGAAAACTGTGCATTGCCAGCGTGTCACACTGGAAACATACATGCCCTTCGAGAGGCAGGGCTGCTCTCAGACAGGCCCATCCATAGTAATAGCTATTCCTGTAGTGCCATCTCCTGGCTTACGGTGTAGGAACACAGTAGCTGAAAATGTCACTGAAGATATTTTTTCATATATATATTAAAAAAACTTTACAACAGTTTTAGACTATGGATCAATATACAAAAACACCCAATCCATGGGTGTTCTCTCAACAGATTTTGTACAATTTACCTCCCCATAAACTATTAGTTTTAAATTATGAGGTTTTGCGAAATATCTTCTGAGCTGATCTGCTTTATGTTTTGAGACATTACAATCTTGCTTGTCAGTATTTGTTTTATCTCTCTACTAACATCAAGGCTGTAAGGGTAGAAGACCCTTCCAGAAGATTTACGGCAAGGAAATCAGAGCTTGTTTTGCTTAGGAAGACTTTCCTACCTAGAAGAGGCTTCTTTCCCAAAGATCGTTTTAGATGTTTTCTCCTGCTGCATTTCAGAGAAACACTTCCTGGTATGAGAAAAAGATAAGTCCTGCAGACATGTCGAAGGAACCCACCTCTGTGGGGGCCAGGGATAAAAGCACTGAGAAGAACAAGGGGCGTATCTTTCCTCAGGCCCAGTGTTTGAAAGGGTGTTAAGAATAGTGTTGTTTTAAGCCTAGTGTTCTCGACTTTGGAAATAAATTTTCCTACAGTCCTCCCACTGCCTGTCATTTTGGGGGTATCTGCTTGTTATCCTACTTCACAAGGGCTAAGAACTCCCTTTTTGCTTAAATTTTTTGTGTCATCTCATTACTCCAGAGGATAATGTCTGAGGGTTCCATAACGCCACACAGGGAGTAAGGAAAGCACGTAAAATCCCATTAATGGGGACTGTATATTGTTTTAACCTCATATTAATTATAACAATGATGGGTAATACCTATTTTCTAGATATCGGTTCTAATTGATCAGTTATAACTGATATTTAGATATCAGATATAACTGATAATTATATCTACCAATTCGTAGCATAGAGTATTATTGGTAAAAGAAGCAGGGAGGAGTTCTTTTCTCAGTGAAAGATGCTCAAAACGCCCCCGAAATGGCTGGCTCAGGAAAGTATTCCCCATCAGGGATGTGCCCCATGCACCAAAGTAACCACAGGAGCCAGAGGGGATGAAAAATGACGAGTGGACTGTTAAATCTTCATCCTTTCCCCCACCTCCAGCGGTTTGCTCTTCCTTAAAGTAGTGCCCCCTCTAATATCAAGTTCCTCAAGATTTGAGTTTGAGTCTAATTTATTTTCAGTGCAATTATGAGCATTGAAGTAGCTGGAGGAGAGGTAATTCTGGCAGTGGGAGATCATGACCACCAACTCATTGACCACTTAGTCAAAACAGATTCCAATGGAGGGAAGAACTGTGCATAAGCATAAGGACATGAGAAGCGAGAGATATAACTAGCAAATAGGGGGTTGAGTATGAATTAATGAAAAGGTTATGTCATAAAATGTATGCCTTGTTAAAATGTATAAAGTGTAAAATTTTGATGACTGGGGAGCTAGCCCTTTGTGGGCTGCCACCTAGGTCCCTACTTTGCAAAGACTAGAATAAAAATGTAGAAATACTTCACCTCGGTGTGTGAATTGGTGCTGCACGATGGGGTAACATTCAGGACAACGCCTCCATCCTTCGGAAAGCTTCTGAACGACAACAACAATAATAAAGCACCTACTTTAGCAGCACTCAAAAATTAAAAGTGTGCTGAAGGCAAAACGGCTCAAACTCCGAGTTAAGGGCGGCCGTGAGGGCAGGGCGCTCGGCGTCCCCTCATGAGGGGGCCAGCTGAGGGCACGGCCTGAGGGCACGGCCCGAGGGCGCGTGGGGCGAGCACCGAGTGAGCCGACACCGACAACAAAAACGAGCGGCGGTGACAAACGAAGGTAAGAATTTTCCCGTGGGTGCCCAACCTTCGGCGGCGGAGCCGGCTCGGCCCGGCCCGCCCCGCCCTGCCCCGGCCCCGCTCGCCCTGCCCCACAAGAAGATGGCGGCGCGGCTGCTGCGGCTGGGCGCGGTGCTGCGGGCCCCGGGCTGCCGGCGGCTCTCTGCACAGGCCAGGTGAGCGGGGCCGGCCCGGGTACCCGGGGTGCCACCGGGAGGGTGGGTGGGAGCGGGGGCACCCCCGGTTTGGGCTTCTTAAAGAGCGGGCTGTGTGTGTGTTTGCCCGTGCCGGCTGATCCGGCCGGTGCCGGCCTGGCTTGCCCTTGCCCGGGCACCCCGTTCCCCCCCCAGCACCAGGGGCTGGGGAAAGGCGGGGTTCCATATCACAGTAAATAATTGTGGGATCGGCTGAATTTTGTGGCACCACACACTTGTTGTGCTGAGGAGCTGAGGAGAAATTAACGAAATAGTCTCAGAAGGGAAGAGAGAATACTTAAAATCTGCTGGTTTTTGGTACTAAAATAAAAAAACAAATCAACAAATCCAATGCAGAAATATAAAGTAAGTTTTCATTTCAGCCTTAAATTAGTATGTCGTCCTTGATTTTCTAAACCCCTGCAAAAGCTTTCTTGTTATTTCATAATTATGCTTTTCTTATGCGGTTTCTACTACTGACATTTACCACTGTTTCAGCTTTTATTTTTTTGTTAAAACAGCATTTTATTTTTACTTGTGTTTTTATCAACAAAAATACTGAGATTTAGAATTATTTAGAAAGTATTATTTTCAAGGTTAAGTGTATGTGATAATGAAGAATACAATACATCCCTTGGAGTGTGCAAATCCACATTGCTTTCACTTTTATGTGAGTTTTGAGTGTCGTGGATTTGCAAGTTTGAGGCTTTTTGGATGGCACATACAGAATGAACAAGATCCACCAAAAAAAAAATTTTGTTGTTCATAAAGTTACCCCCTCAGTTTAAACTGAGCTGAATTGCATTTTGGAGGTTGTGTGGTGGGGGAGAGAGAAGGCAGAGATGAATTTTAGCATCTCTACTAAACAGAAGCTTTATTCTTTTACCTACATATGTATTATTACTATTTTTAATTTATTTGAAGTGTTAAAGACAAAGTAGTTTTGCCTTACCTCCTCTGACAGCCCACTGAAGTGCAGTGTCTGTTAGGTCTTTATACTTATCATGGGTATCCCTTGGACCTAACAGCGTGCCAGAGTTGGGAGGTGAACCATGCTTAACAACACAGGTGTTTGCTCTCTTTTTGAAGGGTTATGTAAATAAAAATAGGGTGACTGTGTCCTAACAGATGCTTTCATTTGTGTTTTTCAGTCCTCTGCAAACTGAACAATATGGCACAAAGCGCCTGGAGCCATCTTCTGCTAAAACTTTGGTTGATACAGGCACTCGGAGGATCTTCACATCAGATCATGATATCTTCAGGGAGAGTGCCAGGAAGTTCTTCCAGGAAGAAGTGCTGCCTTTTCACGCAGAGTAAGATAACCTCTTAAACATTTTGTGTGGCCAAAAGATAGGCATTTTTTCCCCAAAAATGCTTTTTGCAGTGTTACTCTCAATATGACAAGATAAACAGAGTATTAGTTTTCATTTGAAAGCTTTCTATTTCAAATTTACTCAAGTAAAACAAACCTGTGAAAATCATGCATGAAGAAAAATCACACGTAATCAATATTTGCTACATCCTTTGAGCTCCCGTGTAGGCAATCTGGCATCTCAGCTTAGGCCTTATAAGCAGACAAATGCAGTTTGCAGAGTTGTAGCAAAGTATTCCTGCTTGTAGGATTAACTCTGACACCAATGTCTTAGGTAGAGTTAGGGGACAGTTCAGTTCCCCTGGAACTGATGTAACTAAAACAGACATTGATCTTGTGTCTAGGTTAAACTGCAATAGATTTTGTAACAAGATACAAGTACACATAGTATGGTAAGGTGAATTATGTATTACCAAGAAACCTGCACAAAACATCTTTGTTTAAATTTCTGTTACTTTTGCTTTGGTGGAAATATGGGACAGAATAGAAGTATTTTAATTCCACGGAACTACAGCTAGAGGGTGATTTTAGCCCTTATTTTAGCTACATCCAATCAAGTTATAGTTGGGGAAAGAAAAGAAATTAAGTAAGGATATGGTTTTGAACTAGAAGTGTTAAGCTTCAGTAGTGTCCTAAGCAATTTTTACTTGAAGTGAAAACAGTGGGAGGTAGTGAAGGGCTTATTCTGAAATTGCCCTGCTGGATGAGTATCCTGATACAGCTCAAGTGTGTATCCACAAACAGCTGAGATGGCACAATTGAGTGGGTGAAGTGTGGTGGCTCTGGGACAGGAATGAACAGCAGGAAGCAACAGAGACAGCTTAGAGCAGGTTTGGTGGCAGCTAGTTTTTTTTATCCTCAAACCACAACCTCATAGTAGTATGGTGTGCTCTTCCATTGTGCAGTCATAGTCTTCTGTCTGTAAAAACAGATGTTTTCCCTCATCTTTTTTTAAACTTCTGGTGCAGGTTTGTGAACAGGTATTGGCTCTACTTGAGGTTACTGAAGGTCCTGTTTGCTGTCTCACTGACACATTTTCTTAGAGAGGTTGGAACAAGTTGAACTTGTGTTCTTGCATCACTTCAGCAACTGATGAACCACTCTGTTCTCAGACCTTTCAACTAAACAAGGAGACTTCAGGCAACAGTATATTAATTGTCTGGGCTGATGTGAAAAGCCAGATGTGGCATCAGTGAATGCAATCGTGGATTATTTTGAGGAGGTGAAGCTTTGGTGCTGGATGAAGTAGAGACAGGAATGGCCCTGAAGGTGAGGGGAGGGGGGAAGCAAAGGTGGTCAAGAATTTGTTTAAGATTCCCACAGTAGAAACAAAAGCTCTGGAAAGGAGTTTAAATACTGGAAAGGAGCTTAAGTACTAGAACAGGTGGTCCAGAGAAGCTGTGATTGTGTCATCCCTGGAAGTGTCCAAGGCCAGGTTAGATGGAGGTCTGAGCAACCTGCTGTAGTGGAAGGTGTCCCTGCCCATGGCAGGGGGTTGGAACAAGGTGATCTTTAAGGTCCCATTCAACCCAAACCATTCTGTGATTCTATGATGCTATTCTACATGTGAAATACTGTAGTACAGCTCAGGTATGTATAGCACACCTGCTGCACTCAGGTGTGTTAGAGGAATGTCTCTGATACAATCTGTCTACCATATAATTTTTAAAATGTGGTTTAAAAAAAAAGACATTAAAAAAAACCCCTTGGACTGTTAATGGCTGTCCAACTTCCTACTGAGTTGGAAAATTGCATAGAGGAACTGGTTTTGCAAAAATAAGGGACTCACATGGTGTAAAGTTTGCAAACTGTCAGGAGCTAAGCCTCAACCATCTGTTTTCACAGACTCAAAACTACCTTAAAGCAGTAATTTCCCAAGATACAGTACTGACTTGTAATAAGTGCACAGGGACTGATTTTTACATAAAAGTGACTAATATGATAATGTTTTAGTTCTGATAAAGCAGTTCTCATTGATAGAGTGGAAATCTTTCACAAAAGATGTGTTATACTCATTTTGTACATGGGGAAAATGGAATGTCATGAAGATAAAGATCTGCTTGTAATTATCCAGATGGTTGCAGATATTTTGTAAATACCACTCTGGTGTAAGAGTCATAATAAGTCTTATTGAAATCCTGTCAGGTTACATGTTGAAAGCATGAGTTCAAACCTCTTTTATAGTTAATACCCCTGTAATACCAGTGGCATCTGTGGACTTGAAGATTAGAAAACCTGTGATTTGTTCACAGCCAAGAAAAAGTGGATTATAGTTGTGTGTGCTACCCTCACAGTGTCTATTGATGTTCCAGTGTGAAGCAGCAGCTATCACAAATAAACAGTAGCACATGGTGGGTTTAATGTGTGACCTTGTTCTTGTGTTCATTTTGCAGATGGGAGAAGAATGGCCAAGTGAGCAGGGAGCTCTGGGAAAAGGCTGGACAGCAGGGTTTGTTGGGTGTTGCTATTGCTGAAAAACATGGAGGCATTGGAGCAGATATTCTCTCTTCTGCTATTGTTTGGGAGGAGCAGTGAGTACTGGATGCTTCAGGATGTATTTCAGTGATGATATTGATTACTGTATTTTTTCCCCGTATGTTGTTCTCATTGTGAACAATGTTTGCTTACAGAAAATGGAGTTCTCTTTCTTGTGGAAAGCTTAGTTTACACATACGTAAATCCCTCCTGTTTTAAGTACTCAGGATCATTGAGTAACAAACAGTGTCATTGTGGTCCACTGGCTTTGTGGCTGGCAGAAGTATTTTTTTTTTTAACCTGGTACCCACTTGGCTGTGAAAGTACATTCTATAAATAATGGTATAAGTACCACAAGCTCAGATTATCTGAGATTTCTGGGTAGTGGGGCTTTCCTCATTGTTGTATCTATGTTGTAATGATGTAAAGTTCAATGTTTAATTCTTTGTCCTACTTCTTTCTGAACTTCCCCACCCCTCTTTTTTTCCCAGAATGTATGTTAACTGTACAGGCCCAGGGTTCAGCCTTCATTCAGATATAGTCATGCCCTACATTGCAAATTATGGCTCTGAAGAACAGATTAAACGTTTTATTCCCCAAATGGCGGCAGGCAAGTGCATTGGAGCTATTGCCATGACAGAACCTGGGGCTGGCAGGTAAGCCAAATATTAAAACAGTTGTCTTAACATTATGTGCTCTCTACTGATTTGTCAGTGAAAAACGTTCTGAGCCTCCTGGTTATATGGTCACCTTAGTGACTGGGCTATCCTACATTAGGTAGGACTGTGAAAAGCCTGTTAGAGATTACTACAGCTTTGTCATTTCAAGGTGTTAGCTCAGAATCCATTTCTGTATCATCCTGCTGTGGGCAAATATGCTTTGTATTTACTTTTGCAGTCTGATTTATAGTTACCAAAATGCTTGCCATGTGAACATACTTTTAACATGAAACACGGTCAGGAGAAAATTACATACCTTGGTAAAGAAGGCTTGACTTTACTATTAGCTTTTGTTACGGAACAGACCACCTTATTTTCTTTCCTCTGAATCCTTCCAGAGAAATATTCCTCCTTGCCCATCGTTATTGGAGGGCACCCAGCATGTGTTTGGAGTAGTCAGAGCTGACAAGTTTGCAAAATATAGGGGGACGGATGAAGAGCAAAACCTGTTGGTGTCATGCTTCTAAAAATGGTAGATGTTGGCCACGGCTTTTCACAGACCCTTCTGGTCAGGAATGAGCCTGTTTAGAGAATGTAGTTTTGTCTGCCATTTGTCATTTAAGGCATAGTGGTGTGAGGGGATGCTGACCCATGCTTGTATTACACCACCTCCCACAAGCAGAGACAGAAAAATGGGACCTTGTGCTCCTGTAGGATTGCATAGATTTATCATCCTTTTCCACAGCATGTTTGTTGTTTCTGTGTTACACTTGGCTATTTCACTGTGTTTCACTATCCTCATCTATTTTCACCGAGCCCATGCCTGGATGGTATAAAATCTACCTTATTTTGTACTGGGTAGAATTCAAGATAAAAGTTGCATGTTCCAGAATGGTTTCTTGAAGAACCTTTTGAATTTCGTTTTAGTGACTTGCAGGGAGTGCGGACATATGCAAAAAGAGACGGAAGTGACTGGATTCTTAATGGGAGTAAGGTAAGTACACAGACATACATATTGCCCATAGGCTTTGGAAACTGAGTGCATCCCAGTTCAGGGCACCAGGGTGTGCATCACAGTTAGGATCTCCTCCCAGTCTTTCCACTTCTGGCTTGGGTTGTTCATGTGGGTTATGTTATGGGTGGGTTTTTTGTCTCAGTTACTTTTTTATTAATAGGTCTTAAGATGCTTTTGTTACTGGCAATTTACAGACCAGTTTATGGCAGGGCTTGTTTAGATTATTTTCATAGTTTTTAAATAACCCTATAAAAAGGCCTATTTTCTCTTAAACTATGAATAAAAGGGGAACAAAAGGTGCTGCACAGTACAGGCAGGACCAGGGCTGGTTTTTAGTACTGAGGTTTAACAATAAAATATATACATTACCACTTGTGAAATTTTCTCTGGCCTGAGTAAATACTTGTGTTGCCACAGTGCAAGCTTTGGAGTCTTTATTCAGGAACTTGCTGGTCATGTTAGGAGAGAAAAAGACAACCAGCTGCATCAGGTGCTCTGTGTGTGTTGTAAAGCTGTTGCAAAGCATTAACTTCTTCTTTCATTGCCATAGCAAAAAAGCAAGAAGGCAGAAATAGTGCTGAAATGGGAGTGGGGGTTCAACAGAGCTTTTTTTTAAAGCTGTGAAATGTCTTCATCTTCTTTTGTATTCCTGCTAATAACACAGACTGATGGAGACTTCTGGCCATAGCAGAATTGCAGTGGTGAGAATGTGTGCAAGCAAATACATATGTACAGGTGCTCAGAAGGTGCTTATGCTGGTCTTTTGAAGCCAGGCAGGACAAAAAGCTCATTTCTTTTGCTGGAGTTAAGATGGATCCATTTGGCAGGTCCATGAGTCATTCTACAGGATTATAGTAAGCAGTTGTGACAGGAAGTCATCGATAATTTTGTGGTTACACCTTGGTAATTTAATTTGTAGGCAAGAGAATCTCCATGTTCATTTAATATCTACCTTTGATACTGTATTGTTCTTTATCATGGGACAGAAAAAGAAACAGATGTGTGCATTCTTTGACTTCACACTTCTGCCCCACACAGTATTTCTCAAACTAATGTCTGCCTTGTTCTAAAACACTTAATTCAGAAACCTTAATATTCTTCTGGATGCTTGAACCTTGCCTTTCAGTTCACCTGTGTAAGTGTCATTGTAATTTTGCCTTCTGCTGCTTGATGATCTCTCCTGACTTCTCTCCACGTAGCTCGTGGCTTTATTCCAAGTTGCCTTTTTTACAGGTATTCATTACTAATGGTTGGATGAGTGACGTAGTAATCGTGGTTGCGGTTACAGACCGGGAGGCCCGATCCCCTGCTCATGGGATCAGCCTATTTCTGGTGGAGAATGGAACAAAAGGTTTCATCAAAGGACGCAAGCTGAACAAAATTGGCCTGAAAGCTCAGGTGAGTTCATACAACCCCTAACACAGTAGACTTGGAGGAGTCTAAAACCACTTACATGCCTGGCAGTAGCTAAATAGATATAAGATGGAACTATGGCGTATTCTAGTTGTTAGACTTTAGAGCACAAACATGCAAAGTGTGTGTGCTGATTTTGCCTGTGGAAGTCTGACGTGTAATCTGCAAGGAGAGGCTGAGGAAGCTGGATTTAATCAGTCTGAAGAAGCCTGGAAGGGCAGAATCTTATCGGTGCCTTTAGCTGCCTAATGGTTGGCTGTAGAGATGATGGAACCAGATTCTTCTTTGAGGTGCACAGCGAAAAGGAGAGTGGCAAATGACATGTTACATTAGGAAAAATTCTAAGTAGGTATTAGGAAAAGACACTCTCCATGAAAGTGGTTGGATAGTGGCACAGGGGCCCAGAAAGGTCACGGAACCTTCATCTTTGGAGCTTTGGAAAGCATAAATGGCCAAAGCCCTCAGCCGATTGTTTTTCTGGAGCTTCTTTGAGTAGGAGATAAACTAGATGACTTCTGGAGGACTCTTTCAGCCTAAACAATTCTATGATTTCAAGCTCAAGTGTTCAGTAGCAAGCAAAACACAGGGCAAAAGCGTAATGAAGAGATTACAATGTCAGACTATAAACTGTTGCATTTCGAATTCCCTTAGGACACAGCAGAGCTGTTTTTCGAAGATGTGAGGTTGCCAGCCAGTGCCTTGCTTGGAAAAGAGAACAAAGGTTTCTACTATCTGATGGCAGAGCTCCCTCAGGTAAGAGGAATGTGAGTGCTTGCTCTCTGTGGGAAGAACACAAAGAAAATTTTTGTGATTTAGTGTTGAAGTTTATGTATTGTGGGGAGTCACCTTGGACTCCGAAGCAGGATATCTCTAGGCAATGTTGTGTTGATGATGCTGCCCTTTAAGTGAAGTATGTAGTGCTAAAAGTGCAATTCTTTGGGCATGGGTAAATATGTTGATATCTACCAGGTCAAAGCCAGATCTCTTAATTTTAATCTTTTAATCAACAACCCAGTTATTGAAGAACCTGAGGGTAATGTATGAAAAAGGACATACCACAGTTTTCTTGTGTACTTTTAGCATGGCAGCACATTGCTTAGTAAATTAAATATAGCTTGGAGGTCTCTGATGCATTTGGTATTCTCTTTAAAGAAACAAGTACTGCTGTTCTAGCTCTTCCACCAGTAGAGGCGTATTAAAGATATATGGAACTCTGTTCATATAACAAAGCAAAGAAATTGGTTAGCTGCCAAAATACTTTGCTAGTTATGACTTAGTTTATGAAGTTTTGGAACTGTTTGGGAGGACAAAGAAGCAATGTGGTTTTTCAAAATGTTTAACTGTGCTTTCTCAAAACTATGTATTTATCTCATCTGTTAGAGATCATGTTTATTTAATTTTATACTGTCAGTAAATATAAAACCTGATCAAAAGAAATACATTACTGCTTTAAAGAAATAGATGCACTCATGAACAGATTCAGCATAATCATCAGATGATTTCAGTGGTGCCAGAAGCAATTTTCTGCACTTAATTTTTAGTTTTCACCCTGTTACGAGGAAGGAAAAACTAGCTGGTTTTGTAGACTTCGTTTTTTTTAGAGCTGTCCTATTGAAATAGTTAAATATAGTTGTTGTTTAACTAAGCCATGAAAACCAATAATTGAAACAGAATTTGATACGAATTTTTCAGTCAGTAAGAGTCTTGTGATCGATTTGTAGCTAGTTTTTGAGTCATAGTGATAAGCATTACCCTGGTCAAGACCTAAAAGTGAGCTTCAGGCAGCAAGGCTTTTGTCCCACTCGTTAATTTCAGTAATGAAATGTTGTCTGGTTGGATATTTTGTTTGACTTCTGCCCCCCACCCTTAATGAACAAACACTGAACATCTGTGTCCCAGTTGTGCATCTAATGTGGAGAAATGTAGGACTAACTCAAATGAATTCCATAATTTGGGTTCCAAAAGGAAAGACTGTTAATTGCTGATATGGCTCTTGCTGGCTGCGAATTCATGTTTGAAGAAACAAGGAATTATGTGAAGCAAAGAAAAGCTTTTGGGAAGACAATTGCACACTTCCAGGTGAGTCTGAACTGAGAGATTTGTACATAGATTCCAGTGTATGTTTGCTGTACATCTGTGTATGTGAAATAGTGAGCAAATCAAAATCACTAGGCTATTTGGAAAGGATTATTTGCACAGGTTTCACGGCTGGACCGTGACTATTGGTGCACTGTGTTCCTCTGCACAACAGAACATTGCAGAAAAATCACATTAGAGGCTGGTGCTGGTGGGGACTCTCAGCAGTGACCTTGCTGCCCCAGTGCTGCAGACTTGGGTTCACCTTTTTGGGCATTGCAGTGAGATTCGTCAGCCAGCAGCAAGCTGAGTGTTTGTCTGATTGCCTGTAAAACTGTTGAGTTATGCTCTGTGGGCAAACCTCACCCTTGACAGGTGTAGGTAACTGTGTTTTGAGTTGTTTGTGCCTACACTCTTCAGCTGCAGTCATAAAACAGATCTTGCTTTGCACAGGATTGTGATATTACAGTTTTCCTGAAAACCACAGTATCTGTTAGCACTGGAGCAGACCAAGCTCCTGCATGTTTGGTTTATGGGATAGAAGTGACTTATACCAGTTAAGGATGTTGGCTGCCTCATTTTTAATATGCTTTTGAAATAATTAACAAAAAAGAGTCCATGTCTTTGCCTTGAGACTTCTTTTGTCAAAATCAAATTGTGAGGGGCAGCAGAACCGGGCCTTTTAGAGTCTGGAATTCTAGGTATCTTTCAGGAGATTGTGATCTTCATCTGTGTCTAAAATTAACATTTGGAAATTCATAATTACAGATGGAACTTAGTATGTGTACCGTGCAACTTTAACACAAAAGAAATATATTTTACCTTTTTTAAATGTGGGTAAGGGATGCTTCCTACTTGTAGCAGTTCACTGTGCAAAGATTTCCAAAATAATTTCCTTTTTTTATGCTAGGCCACTGCCAACCACCAGATGGCCCATAAACTTCATAAAGTGTATTATTTTTGCCAAAATAATACATTCCTGCTTCTCTCTTCAGTTTCCTTTTTTTGTTACTGCTAGCTAGAGTGTGCATATAATAAAAAATCCTTCCTAATTAGACCTCTGCCATGGTTAATTCATTTATTCATACCCTGTTACAGTGTTTGGAATCAAATCTTTTCGTAATAGTAGACTGGTCCAGTATATTTGAAGCAAGAAGATTTATTTTTTTTAATGCAATTCTAGAACTGAGGTTAGAAAGAACTTTTGTTATTGGCTGATGTTTTTATCCTCTCCCTATCAGAATTACAAGAAGATGGTCTGATGCTTGCCTGGTCTGCTTTTAATGATCTTATGGTGGATTTTTCCTCTTCTGTCTAGAGATTCTTTTCCAGTGGGACAGAACTCAGTGCTGAAAAACTTTCTGCTCGTCTAAAATTTCTTTTATTTTTTGCTTATGTCTCTTTGCGTGTGACTTCAACTCTGAAGAATTCATGGAAAAGCATTAAATAGATGGTAAAATGTTACTAATTAGGGAAATCAGTGGCTCTACAGAGTAAAAAAATGTTCCCCCACAAAAGGGAGCACCCAGAGGCTTCTGCTCTGTGCTCCCTAGGAATTTGTTTTCCAGGCTCTTTGGCTTTTTCTCTTAAATCGATGTTTTGAGTTGTCCTTGGGAAGTAAGGGGCAGTAATTTTCTCTAAGAAGACTGGTGAAGACATAATTTTCTGGAAAGTAAGGTGTCTCCTGGTGTACAGAGCCAAAGTTGTTTGAAATAGTGATTTCTAATGAAATCCTTTTGGAAAATGCTGCATTTTCTACTTTAAGTATTAAATTGTACTACTTCTGCTCTTTTTCCTTTACCCCCTCTCTTTGCTTCCAAAACTAGACGATACAGCACAAGCTGGCAGAAATAAAAACACAGATTTGTGTGACCCGAGCCTTTGTGGACAGCTGTTTGCAGCTCCATGCGGATAAACGCCTGGACTCTGCCACAGCTTCTATGGCAAAGTACTGGTATGTAGTTACAGCCATTTGGAAATGTTACTTGCATGGTCTTGTCAGGAGTCTAGTGATAAAACCACTGAGCTGTTAAAACCTAATGAAAAGATAAAATTACTGTTTGATTAGTAACAACATTGTCAGCTTCTAATAGAGACCACTAGCTTGAACTTTAATTTTGTGGTCAACAAAAATCTTAGTTATATTTAAAACCAGTGTTGGTTAAACAGATCAATTTCAAAATAAAGACATACTTTTAAAATAGGCTTCCATTAATAACAAGATCAGGACTTAGTTTTAGCTTCAAGTATAAGTTAGTACTGCATTGGTATTTAGACAAAAATTTACATATTACTGTAGCAAAGTGTTGTTTGGTTTTTGGGGTTTTTTTTGGTTGTTTTGTTTTTAATAGGGTGTGTGGCTTGTTTTGCCTTTTTTTTTCCAAGTGAAATTTGAATATTTGAAGCAAAATTTGAATATATTTGAAGTTCTATGATACTTTTTAGTTACTGTTACTTAGCAATAGTTGTTTTGCCCAGCCAGTTTCCAAAGCTTTCTGGTTTTGGGAAGAAATAACTGGCTACAGCTGTTGCTGTAACTGAGACCAAACAGTGCTTTCCTTTATTGTCCAGAACTTTTCCTCCCTCATCCTGTATTTGGTGGCGTTATCTGTTAACTTACATTTAACCAGCAAAATCTGAACAACTGGAAACATCTAAGATAGTGGCACATGAATTTGTGTATTTTTAGTTTGCTTGCAAAATCAAGATGGGAGAAAAACAGACAAATGTACAAAGAATTTTATGGAAGAGGCACAAGTTTATGGATTTTAGGCTTTTAAAAACAAGTATAGAGGAAATGAGCAGAGAATGCTAAGGGGGATCCAGAGAGAATATTTACAATGGAAGGATTTTGATTGAGTGCTATTCCTGGCAATGATTACCTAGAAGTACCAAGCACATAAGCAGAGACATTCAGTTTTGAGGAGGAGGAAACAACTAGTGCCAGCTCAGATATGCAAACTTACTTCCTCAACAAATTTCCCAAAGCAAGGCATTTGAAACTCCCTCACTTTCCCAAACTGTTTAGCGTCATGATTTGTTGTGGATTTCTCCTTCTTTTATTGGAGTCCCTGTGACTCCCTTCCATACAACTGTCTTAAATGGTCTAGAAAGTGCTTGAATATAGAATTGCTTTATTCCCTAGTGTGTCAGGAGACTCCAGTTAATTTTGCTTCAAACCTTTTGTATAGTCAGTGATTTGAGTTAGCGCTTTGAAGGATTTTAAAACGTGGTTTGTGCATCTCCTTACAACTGGAGAAAGCTCTGTAGGGTTGTTTGGTTTGGGGTTTTGTGGGTTTTTTTTGTTTTGTTTTGTTGGTTTTTTTTTTTTTTTTTGTGGTGACAGATTGTGTTACATGCCTAAATTAATTTGGGAATACATATATAGGAAAGACAATTGCAGTAACTCACTGCTGCAGATTTAAAGGTGGTATAATCAACTGTATGGATTTCACTGAATGAGGGGTTCGTTTGGATAAAAGGACTCATATTCTCCCATAAGAAGCAATTGACTTGAGTTGTCATTTTTTCCCCCTTCTGTGTCCACTCTGAAACCTGTATGCTTAAAAAGCGGTTTTTTCATGTCTTTTAACTTTGGCCAGAGTTTCCAGTGCAGCTAAATTTATTTTGCTGTTAAGTCCATATTTTACAGTGAGCAAATCCCGGAAGAATTGCAGTATTTTTTAGAATCGAAGATTCTAAAATTTATGAGGAAAACAGATTATCCCCAGATGATGATTATACTCAGAGAGCATCCTGGTGTGTTGCTGGTCGGAATGGGCAGGTGGGGTGAAGGCTGATTTAATTTCTGACAAAGCTGAGGGATTTGGTAAGAAAAGAGACTATGTCAGTGTGCTTCACAGAAGGAATCTCTTGGTCTGTGAGAAAGGTAAACAAGTCTGAATGTTTTGAAACCTTTCTTTCTGAAAGCTGTTCAATAAAGAGAACAACAAACCTTTAATACATTAAATTGAACAGTATTTATTTCTTAGGAGTGGTGTTAAGGTTTTGTTGTTAACATATGTTGTGCAGCATAACATCCTTCTAAAAACAAACTTCTTTTTGTCCATTTAAGGTGTTCTGATCTCCAAAACAGCATAGCTACTCAGTGTGTGCAAATGCATGGAGGATGGGGGTACATGTGGGAGTATCCAATTGCAAAGTAAGTGTAACATTCAGACTTTCACCATGAAAGATTATCAGGGAAGTCAAATGAGGCACTTCCTTTGTCTGTGTGTCAGTTGTTTAGTGTTAGCAGTGATGTACTGTTTTTTTCTCATCATGTTTATTAAAAGGCAGTCTACAGTACAGATGTCTGCAAGAAAGCTTTGTTTTGATTCTCCGAGTAACTCATAAGCTGTTCAGCAATTATTTTAACCTGTTTTTTTCACAAAGTAGGAGTTGGTTTTCTAGAGGAAAATGTTAATTGGAAAAACAGAGAAGCAAAACTATAAAAATAAAAATGAGAGGAGCTAGTTTGTATATTTTATCTGAAATTAAGTGCATATGTATGAAGAAAACATGTTGATCAGTCTCAGTCTTGTGTAATGCCACAGGATATCAAATTGCTGAATCAAGGGCATGCCTGGCTACACTCATCTGTTTTACACCTTTTTAAATGTAAAACTAAGAGGTTTATATGCAGAAAGAAAAATTTGCCATTCTCAATTTTTTTGCTGACTATGAATTTAGAGACAGGAAGCTTTTGTCTATTTCCTTGTATATTACCTGTGAAGGTTGTGTAAATGCCATTTGCCACACTAAGCAGAGGTTTTGGTGCATATTTTATTTAAAAAAAACAACAAAGAGGGGGTAATCTGACAGTAGAAATGGCCAAAAAAGGACAGTTGTTGCAAATAAACTAATTTCTTTAACTGGATTTTTTCAGATTTTTAATTAGATTTTTTTTTTTTATTTTAAATTCACTAAGAGTATGACATTTTGCTTTAAAATAACCTGTTCCTGTGTGTTTTCAATGAGTGTAATTTGTGAGTGTTCCTCAGTGTATCTTACTAAATGAAGATCAGCAAGCCCTGTTCAGGGTGCCCTGGAGTGCTTGCCTTACCTGTGTGAGCAGTAGTTGCCCATACAGGGGTTTATTATCTGCATGGTCCCACAACATGCATGTTTCCACGGAATGCCTCATTACTCCCAAGCCATTCTCTGTATAGTGAAGCAGAATTAAGGGATACTGACCCAGTTCCTGGATTGGCTCACAACACCTTGGAAAGTTAAAATATTTCAGGCAGTTAAAGCCTCTAGGAAAATATGAATCTCTTTAACAATGGGAATAGCATATTTTGAAAAGAGGGATCTTCAGAGATAAAACAGCTATTTTTCATTTGATTGTATGTCTATTCCAAGGAGTTGTTTTTAATCTTTCCTTGTTTTGTTTTGTCTTCCCCCCCACAGAGCTTTCGTGGATGCCCGTGTTCAGCCAATCTATGGTGGTACCAATGAAATAATGAAAGAACTTATTGCTAGAGACATTGTCAGTGACAAGTAAGGGCAGATTCTTACTACTTTGGATAGTCTCACAGAATCCTTTTATATATTAATATATGGCATTAAATCAGGCATCAGAATGTAACCACTGTGCTCATATGCAGGGTACCTAATACCTAATGAACTTCAAATATCTTTGGACAACACAGTGTACTCTGGGTTCCAAGAGTTCTTGTAGTGAAAGGTATTTTTATGTCTGAAACGTCGGGTAGCTTGGTGTTTCAGGCTTGAAGTCATTGTATTGAATCCAGCCCTTAGGTTTCTGAATCAAATTTCCAGAGAAGTCATATTCTTAACTAATAACCAAAATTAAACGTTAATGCAACTTTGAATTTGAGAAGCAGAGCTTGAAACTTTTGCTATTGCTGCTATACACCTGCTTGCCACACAGAAGCTGTGCGGCTGAGCCCCTGTGTTTACATCTAACCCAGAATGCCTTATTTTAATTTAATTTGTTCAAATAAACATAATAAAGCATTTCTATGCAACCTCATGCTTGTCTGCGTTACTTCAAAGCCCGAGGCGGAACCGGTCTGCCCGCACCCGGCCCGCGTTCACCTCAGGGCGCTGAGGGGGAGGGAATGTGATGCCGGGGAACGTGTTTTTGTAATATCTCGGAAATATTTAGGAAGATTAGGAGAGGGAGGGGGGAAGGCGTTTAGTCAGTCATTTCCACACGGCGGGCGTTGTGTTTGCGCCTCCCCGCGGCGGGCGCGGTGCCGGCCCCGGAGCTCCCCCTCAGAGCCGCGGGGCGGGCGGGGCGGCCCCGGGCCCGCCAATGGCGGGAGGCCCCGCCCCCGGCGCCGGGATTGGCCGCGCCCCGCCCCCTCAGGGGCGAGGAGGGACACCCGCCCCGCCCTGCCGCGCTGTGCTGCTGCTGCTGCTGCTGCCGTTGCTGCTGGGCGCGGGCTCTCCGGCAGCGGCAGTGCCAGCCGGGCCGGGCCGTGCCGTGCCGAGCCAAGCGGGCCCGGGGCGGCGGCGGCGGCGCTGCGGAGCGGCGGGGCAGGTGCGGAGCGGGCGCGGCGGGGCGCGGAGCGGGCCCTGAGGGGGCAAAGCGGCGGGGC
>JAWWEU010000002.1:1770428-1947079 GCA_035583155.1 Acropternis orthonyx | reverse complement strand
TGCCTCCCCGCGGGCGGGCGCGCGCGGGCGCGCATGCGCGGGGCGGGGGCGGGGCGGTAACGGTCCGCTCGCGCGGCGGGGCGGGGCCCGGGGCGCTGAGGGCGGGGCGGGGCGGGAGCGAAACCAAACCGCGGGTGGGGCGGCCGCAACCTCCCTCCGACTGTCGGCCTGAACCAGCCCTCAGAGAGCCCCTTCGCCTCGGAGAGACACCCGGAGAGGCTTCCCGCCCTGCCGACCGCCTACAGAGCCGGGTACTTGAGATAAAGTAGTTAGCAGAGCTCTAGGGAGCAGCTCGGATCCAGGTGTGTCCCGCAGCCTGCCCTGAGGTTTTTCTGTGGGGGCTTGAGCGAGTTTTTCCATCCGCTTTTTTGCAGGCTCCCCGCTTGCAAAATGCTGAAGTGTCTCTTAAAAAACCATAGCAGTGACTGAGGTATTCCCTGCCCCTCACCAGTGGGGAAACAAACTAAAAATGGGGATTTTCCAATTAAAAATAAATCCAAGTGATTCAAGTGTGTCTTTTGTCAAAAGATGAATACTTCATTATTATGTTTTAATAAAAAAGGAAATATTACATATTAAACTGGATGAAGCATGGTACCAGCTGAAAAAACTGCCTGCCTTTGGACTCTCCTGCCTTATTAGTCCCTGTTGTGAAATCTTGGGAAATGTTCTGAGAAGTTTAAATTCCCATCATCTTAATTAGCATCTAAGAGCTGAGTGGGTCTTAAGACCAGGTTTTATGGCTCTCCCTTGAAAGGCTGAAATTCAAATGGAAAACTGAAATGTTGATACGGACTTTATGGTGGATTGGAAAATATTACAGCTATTTGTTACAGACATATGTACAACCTACTTGCAGAGGCACCTGTTGTAATACAAAAAGTACTTAACATATGTTAGAATTACTTCAGATGTTACATTGTAAATGGTACTGTAGACTGAACAGGAATTAGTTGGTGATGTGGTAGTAAACTTGGAAGTTACAGCTAATTCTCTGGAAGCAGTTCTGAACTGGGAGAAAAGTGACCCTTAGTCACAGATTTTACCATAAATGAATTCTAAAGAGTCCCACTTGAAGTACGTCCTTTTGTTTTGTTTTTTTTAAGATTGAGACTGAGTGGGCTGTCTATAAATGGATTTCTCTTGGTGTTGAAAGAGAGATCCTTTTTTGGGATGTGTGTGTGCATGTGTGTTTTGTTGTGTTGTTTTTTCAGTGTTTTTTTCTGAAGAGGAGGAATTTGTGCTTATTATCTTCTGGGGTGTACAAAACACTGGAGTTTGCAGTTTTGTCTGGATAGTTGTGCCTGCACAGTGAGTGCTGTTGAAAGTTGAGGCTCCCTCCATAATCCTGTTTGGATTTGTTTTTTTTTTTCCAATCTATTAATAGAACAAAATACTGAAATGCTCAAATACGTGTCAGGAGTTACTGGGCTGCTTTTGAACTGGAAACAAAAGCTACCTACTGAGATGATTTCCTTTTTTTTTTTTAAAGGCTAGTCCTAGGTGTGTTAAATATGTACTTCTTTCCTTTTCCTTTCATGCCTCTAACCAGGACATGCCTAGTGGGACCAGTCTCTCTCTTTTGTGGTTGTTGCTGCAGACTGTTCTGTGAGGAAATGCAGACTATGCTGTTGAGCTGTTCTCTCTATTCTTAGAAATCACTATGATCCTGTAGGTTTAATGAAAAGTGGGAGCAGTAGTTAAATCATACCCAGGGAATGCCTCCCACCAGGCAAGGCTTGGAAAACACTGGCCAGGGTCAGTCCTGCCCACTGCTCTTGGCTGGGGCCATGCCGCAGTAGTGCCTGTCTGCCAGAGCACTTACTTTTTGTCCAGTGATAATCAGCAGGGCTGTCCAAGAGGAGCCAGGGATTACAGGGCAAACAGCACCAAGCCTTAGGAAACCAGATTTTGTCAGCTGTGTTGAGGGCGGATCAAGCTTGCTTGTGTAGGTGCCATCTCTTCTGCAGGTTGTTTCCAAGGGGCCTTAAAGCCTCTTGAAATGGAAAAGTGGAGTATTTTTGAGCATTCTTGCTGGGCTTAATTTTGGGTTTTTAACTATATGCTGTCTGCTGCCAGGGGCTTTGCTTTGGAATACCTTCTAGACAAGTAAAAAACATTGGAAGTTGTCTTATCAGAAACGCTGTTAGTCTGTGTGGAAACTGGAAGCAACCGTATTAATTTGAAATGTTATTTGTAGGCCCCTGAATTTCAAAGTGAAAAGAAGTAAGAAATGTAAGAATCTTACCCTGGTCTCCAGAAATCTCATTACTAACAAGTTTCAGGTGTTTGGAGTGAGGAAAGATGACTCAATTTACTAGGAGTGAAGGTTGGTATGGAGGAGCTTTACAAAGCCTCATGCAAATGGAGTTTTATTGTCATTGGAAACGAAAAGATCACAAACAAAAAATCCACTAGAAGACAAAGCAATCCTCCCCCAAAGCAAAAATCCCCCAGAACATTGTCTGCGGTGTTGTGTAACCAAAGTGATAGCGTTATGCAAGAGGAAGAGTCAAAAAGTGAAAAGGATCGTAAACAAAAGCTGGGAAGGGAGGGAATGCCACCCTGTGTGCTGGCAGGTTCATGGATGGGGTTTGTATTTCTTTTAAAAGGGCACTCTAATCAATATGAACACACAGTCAGCAGAGGTAGAGGAGTAGGAGTCACTGGGGGATTAGGGACCTGTAGCTGTGCTGAGAGAAGGGAGCAGGATGCAGGGTCTCGATTTGATGAACTGCAATTTCCACCTGTATCCTCCTGGGTAATTAAGGCATTAAGGGAGGATAAGCATAAAGTCACTTTAAACATCAGTGCTGTACTCTGTGTGTCTGGTACTTATTTAGTGTCAGCTTTTCTTTCTGCAATACTTTTTAGTCTTTCAAGTGGAGTATGTATTCAGCAGATGAAAGGCAAACTGCCAGTTTAGTAGCATTTCAGCTGTTCTGGTTTTGAAACCTCAAGTAGTACACAATGGAAAAAGTCCTTGAAATGTTTTACCTATGACAAAAAAACTTTTCCCAGAATGAAAATACAAACTCTTCCAGAATACCATTTTGCAATACTTATCTTCCCTCCCTCTGTGCTTTTATTTCCCTTTTTTTCCTCCCAAAGTTAGTATGTTTGGCTCTGGAAACACACTTCCAATGAGGATGGACTGAAATTAATTTTGCAGCTTTCTGCCAAAATGAAATAAAATGTGTCAAAATGAAAACTGTGCAATTCCTGTTGAGCCATGTACTTGTAGTAAAATTTGTTTATAATTTTTTTGCAGCTGATACTTTGTTTTGCTCGTATGCCAGTGACTTTTTGTGTGTGTATATGAACTTCTTGGAGAAATACCAAGGACTGGGGACAGGAACAGTAACAGCCTTTATATAGCCTTAATCTATAGTCTGAAATGACATGAACACACCTGAATGACTCACATGACTGTCCTCAGGGCAAAAACATTGTGTGAAATTTGAAAGCTGCTGGACAAGGGCTTAATTGAGTGATTTCCCTATTCAAAAGCGTTTTATTTATTTTTTAGCTATATTGTAATTTAAACATCTTCTGTCAGGCAAGCCTAATTGGTTAGTGTTTTGTCAGTCTCTTTAGTTTAGTGTTTGTGGTTCCATTTGAGGGTACTTAGATTTCTTCCCCTCTTTCCCCTAAAAGAGTGGGAAAGAGGTCCCCCAGACTAAACAAAAAGCAAAACAAAAGAAAAAAAATTCCAGCAGTATTCACTGCAATTTTGGAAATTTGAAACTGTACCAGAAGGCTATGTGGTATTTGAAGGAATATGAACAAGTTAAAACACAGTACTGTGTAATTTTTTGCTGCCAATTTTTTGAGTAGACTCCATCTTCATACAGGTATGTGATCCATGTCTTCAAACATCTTGTTTGCTTGAGCAGCAGCTCTGCTGTGTGTTTTCTGGTTTTCAGGAGTAGCAACCTCTGCCTGTTGAACTCAGACTAAGGGGGGGTGGATGGTAAGTTCTAAACTTGTTGCTGGTACGTAGATACCAGACTGATGTTCTTCTGGTAGAGGTTCTTGGCATTTCCAGGAAAAGCTCAGACCTGAACTTTTGAGTCTTATTTCTCAGACTGATAGGATCAGAAATGAAATGAGGTATGAACAGTTACTCCCCTGAGAGGTAAAGGCTTTCATTGCATGTGGAACAACCTCTGAATGAAATAAAATCAGAGAGTGTTCTTGTTTGACTTGGACCGGAGTGTAGTCTGTGCTCTTTAGATAATGTCCTTTTTTATGGAATCTTGGAATAATGATGAAATACTGAAAGAATGAAATGTCTAACAGACTTGTTGTATTTGTACTGTGTCATGAAAATGAGAAAATTTACATAGCCCATGTTATTTTCAGGTTTGCTGTAAACTACCTACCGTAGCTATAATGACACCAGCCCTCAGAGAGGCAGCAACAAAAGATCATGGTATCCACTTGTCACCTTCTTTGTCCTCTAGAGCTATGGAGTCTGATACAGCTTTGTGCATGGAAAATTCCAGAGCAGTGGAAGAGAAGATAAAAGAGGACTCCATCGCACAGATTACTTGCTCAGTCCTGGGGTTCCCGGCTGCTGAGCCCAACCTCAGGAATGATATCTTCAGTGTGCAGCATTTTGGTTCCCCACCAGTCTCCAAGCGCTATAAGTCTATCTTGTTAATGAGTACAAATTCTGCGTTTAGCAACAAAACTGGTAAACAAGTGAAAGCCGGAGAGCCCAGCTGCTCTGAGATGAGAAAGTCATTACATAATGGTGGTGACACATCATTTGGTCAGATTAGTCATTCAGAACCTGAGCAACAGGTCAAAGGGGCAGCATTTTCAGAGGCCGCATCTCCAAAATTAGTAGAAATGCAGAGACTCTCCAATTCAAATGTAACTGAATCCAGTAATGCAGAAGAAATGCAACTTTTAAATGGTAAATGGTACAAGAAGAATGGGTTTTTGGGCAGGGCTTTGGAAGTCTGCGCTGAAACAATAAAAGGGGATTTATTATACCAAATTCTTCATGGGCCTTCAGAAGGGATTTTGAGCTGCACCCAGGAGGAGGTGTGTGCTCGCTTACTCCAGTGTGTCACTAAGCAACAAATGGAAATCAGTCGGGCCAAAAGAATTCAGAAGCGTTTACAAATGCTCCTGGCAAAGCATGTTATCAAACATTGTGATCAGCAGCTGAAATGCTTCGTGAAACATCAGCTTCAGAGAATGAAGGTTTTCCATGAGCCAAACAGGTTTTTAAGCACTAGCTCCCTCAAGTGCACTGAAGGTTGGCCAGAAAACAGCACAACTACTTTGGAGAGTAGTTCAAGTGTGGATATACAAAATGGAATTAGCATTGCACCAGGTGAAATTCGGGGGTTTGCACTTTCTACTGGAGGACTGCTGTCTCGCGTGGAGAAGGACCTGGACTCTGACGCAACATGTAGCAGCTCAGATGAAGATGGTGAGGAACAGACTGTAAGAACAACTGTGGAAGCGTAAGTGTTAAATTGCTGCTTAGAGTGATATGCTTCTTGCTCATAAATCAGGATGGAGGGGTCTAGACCTGCAGATTTCTTCTTGTGTGAGTAACCTTAATAAATAGTCCTGAAATCAGCAGGACTGATGGTGTCAGCTAAGTTTGAGAGAGAGGGAAAGTAAGAACTTTTAATTAGCGCATTTAAGAAGCGGTTGCTTTACTGTAGTGTGGAGAGCTAGATTTTGTTCTGCACCCTATCAGTTTGCATTACATTATTACTGCTAATAATTCAATACTGGGATGGTGCTGTAAATTAAATAGTGATAGCAGTGCTGTAAATTCTAATTTTTGGCCAGTATGAAAATAATTTTAATTTTTTTCTGAAGTTATTAAGAACTTGTTAATGTTCGGATCTTGAAATGCACTATGGTGTGATACGGAGTAAAAACTGTCATCTGATGCTGGTGTCAAGCCATCCAGTATTTGGGAGCTGAATATTGAAAAAGTTTGGCTCTTTGAATTATAGTTTTTTAAATGTTAATTTACTTACTGAAGTCGCCCTGCAACTAGGAGTGTAGCTAGCAGTGGTATCTTTATTGTTAGTGGTATCTTTTTCAGGAAGAACCAGAGGGAAATTAATATTAACTAATACTATATTGAATTGAAAATTAATATTAACTAATAATATATTGAACTTGGAGGAATCCTGTCAGTACAAATTATTGTAGCTTTGGAAATCAGCAGTGGATAAGAGAAGAAGATAATAAATTTTTTCCCTGATGATGGTACAACTTTTTTCTTATTTTTATTTGAACCCCTACCTTGCTACACAATTAACACAATCTCTTCAGTCAAGAAATTTTAGAAAGCAGTGAAAGGACAGCTGCTTTTCCCTTCCTACAGATGGAGAGACAGAGCATATCTTAAGGTTTGTTGGGATGAGATAGTCAGGACAGTGACATACAGAATAGAGCTTCAAACAGAGTTTCATGGCACCCACATTTCTAGCATTGATAGTCAGGACTGGGTTTATGTTTACTGATCTCATACTCTCTGCTGTTAGGGACTGTCTAGAAAAAAAATAAATAAGTAAATAAAAATACTTGAAAACATTTCTCCGTCTGTTTCTTGAAAAGCATAATGTTCAGAAGAAATCAAGGAAGCTTCTGAAATTGGAAAAGCGGTGCACTGTTACGTGTTTATAGCTTCAGTCTAGCATGGCTGTATCGAATCACTGCTGTTCTGTTAAATCACAGAGTGCCGTTAAATTCTGTAGGTCTAAAAAACAGAAGAAAAAGTTTTAATTTCCTTTTTCATATTGTCAGAATGGTAAATACTGTGCTGAAGTCCAACCAAAGAATAATGGCTCACCAGCTAAGTTAGGATAACCCTAGATATTTGAGTTTGCAAAAGAATTATTCTCCTTTTGAAATATTTTAATGGAAAAAAAATATCATTTGGGCTCTTCCCAGTGTAGGAGAATCCACATTCTTCTTTTAACTGATACGTTTGAGCTTCTGAGTAATAGCTCTGCCTCTAAGATTCTTATGTTGTGATTGCATGAACTGAAAAACTGTTGAGAAACTCTTGATTTTTGAAGGGTAGTGGATAATATAAAACTTGGACCAAAGTTTTGTGCAAGGGTTTTCTTTTCCTGCCAGGGACAGTTGAGTTTCTAACTCTGCCTGGCACTCCTTTATTTCTTCTTGTGGCTTTTTGAGTTTCTTAAGTTATCTTTCCACTTAAGGCTTACTCAGTTTCCTTTATTGCACTGATGAAAAATTCCACAGAGGTTTATTAAGTGCAAAATCACCACCTTTGGCTCAGTAAATCCCCTCGCTGCTGTTGCTGGCAGTGGTGGAAATACTCTGGAGAAGCACTGCTCCCTCCATGCCTGTCCTGCAGGAGAACTGCGTAGGTGATCTGAAGTTTGACTCAGTGTGGCCTTTTATTTATGAGTTGTTTATTTTCCTCCTTTTTTTTAACATTCTTACAGTTGAGAAGCAGTGATGAGGTTAGCAATATACCTTAGCTAAGGCCTTGCTGCATTGGCAGGGCAAGAATCACCAGTGTTTGAACTGTGCTGCTGGACCAGCAAGCTCAGAGTTAAAGCACTGCCTCTTTTAAGCATAGGACTTGCCTGAGTGCATAGGCTGAGGCAGTGCTTGAATTAGCGTTGCAGTGAGGACAGATTGTTTCCTCTTTGAATGTATCATTATCTTCAGATTGGAAGGGTTTTTTTCATTTCTCCAACCTTCCTAAGATTTGCTTTTGTGACTAAAAGGCTGCCTTTTTCGTCTAGGTGACAAAGGTAAAATCGGTTATTCACAAGTGCAGCTGGTGAAATAAGCTGTTTCCTGAGCCTTGCTACTGTAAGGCCCTTTGGATTGCCTTTCACCTGGACAGAAGAAACAAAGTT
This sequence comes from Acropternis orthonyx, assembly GCA_035583155.1. NCBI lineage: Eukaryota > Metazoa > Chordata > Aves > Passeriformes > Rhinocryptidae > Acropternis > Acropternis orthonyx. The sequence continues at coordinate 1,939,196 of JAWWEU010000002.1, read as the reverse complement.
AACATCCATTTTTATTTCTCCTAAGTGGATTTACATTCTTCAAAATGCCTTTCTCAGGAATTAACTCTAAAGTGCTTTCCAGAAACAATGTGAACATATGGGTTGGAGAATACTCATTTCCCCATCTGAGACTTTATTAATGAGGACTTTTACACTGAATTCCTCTGTGATATTCTTCGTAATATTTAACTGTAGATAATACAATGTTCTAGTAATGGGATGTAGTGATGAATGGGAAGAATATTTTGGGTTTGCCCATATCACAGTGTACTGATTGCATTAGACTTGAGGATATAATCACTGTGGTGACTGGTTTTTATCATGACTGGTGTGCTTTTTATACTTTTTGGCTGGGCAGAAGGTGTCAATCCAATGTGCAAAGTGGGGAGAAACCTGCAGTTACCCTAATGTTACATGAAAACGTGGGGAGAGCCCTTCCCCAGATCTTCGTTCACGAAGTCTGGCCATTATATACATGAAAACAGTATGTTTCCTATCAAGAGGAAGTTGATTCTGGCTCCAGTTCTTCACACTAGGAAAAAAACCTGGAACTATTTTTAGCATTTTAACCCTGTTCATTCTTATTATCCTGAAAAGAGTTTTGACCAATGAGTGTTGACATAAGCTCTTCTGAGCTGTATCTCAATGCTTTATGGCTCAGGTAAGATTGTCTTTATCTATCTATTTCAATACCTTTGTTGTTTAGTTGCAAATAGCTGTTACAAGATATTTAGACCATTGTTCCCTTACATAGATTCTGTCCTCAAGACAAGAAGGATCCTTGGTCTGCTGATGAGGGCAATTCTAGTAGATGACTCGCAGTACTTACTGAACTTCCTTAGTTTCTGGAATAATTGGAAAGCCTCATCCCATTTCACGAGCTTAATCAAAACATGCTTTGTTCTTTGAGTATTTGCTAAGAGGAAATGTGAAAAAACAGTTTGCTGTCTTCAGAACTTCTTTCATTTTGCTGCTACTGTCAGCTCATGAACGTCTTTAATGTGTCAGTTTTTGTGAAAGGTTTCTTTGGCAAAGCACCAACTTTCCATCAGTAATTTGTAGTGTATTTTAGTACCATCCCATCCTTTGGGCACAGGAAATTCCCAGGACACCACACAGGGGATATGGTGGTCCTTCTCTCTGGTTTCTCAAAGGAAGGTGTTCGTGCTGCTCACTGGTGGCTCCCTGTTAGGTGTTAGCACTTGAAGCAGAGGGAGGGCCAAGGAGGGCATAGTGAAGCTGACCATGAGTAATTCTTTAGGAATTCACAACAGTTGAAATCCAACACAGACAGCATTTCACCAGCTGAGTTTACTTGAAACTTGTTGATCCTTGTGGTTCGTGAAGATGAAAGATTATCCATAGAATGGTCACAGATTTCAAACAAGGTGAAATGGAGGCGGGGTGAAAGCTGTGTATTGTATTTGGCCATGCCAATCCACATCCTTGTTGGTGTATTTTATGTGTTCCTGATGTGGGTAGAAGCACAATGTACCACAAAGAACTCTGCTGCTCAGGTGATTATTTGGGAAACCTTTAAAGTTGCAGGGTGAAGAGATTTTCTTCTACACACGCTAACAACCTGTGATCTTCCAAAATCAAAAGTTGCATCAGTGGAGTTCTTTGCAAGGAACAGCTGCTCACTCCATGTAATACATGCACCTAATTGATTAGACAGAAAAGCTGCTTGCAATAGATTTTTCTGCAAAATAAGTAGCTCTTTCTACTCATGAAAAGTCCTGTGCCCTGTTTCTCCAGTTTTCATTCCCCCATCTGAATACAATCCTTTTGCACCATTTGGTGGGATTTTTACCCTCTGAAATGTTTTCATGCTTTTCCTCTACTTTCTGGACATGTTTTACTGATTATCCTCCATCAACCTCAAGCCTGATGAAGACACACTATTATATTTTTCCATGCCCACATGGTTTATTGTGCCTGGAAACTTTTATAATTAATGTGAAGTGGTTGTAAATATTTTATTTTTTTTCCCCCCTCTTAGTTTGCTAGTTTGGAAGAGAGAAGATGGGAAATCTGCTTTTAGTACAAATACTGGGGGGGAGAATACAGGAAGGAAGAAAATACTATGAGTAGTATCTCCAGATCTAATCTGTTTGTGCTAGGTTATTTTCCATTTTTCCTAGCATTTTTTCTCATGGCTAACTAAGCAACATCAATGAAGTTCTGCAGGCCTCGCTATAGACATCACTGCTGGGGTTTATTGCATGTCTGTGAGCCATATTATGCAGGGAGGCTGTTTGTTTTTGCAAGGCCAGGTCCTAATTTTCCACTCCAAGCTGTAATTTCACTTCAAACATGATACGAGAACTGAATTCTGTGGTTGGGAGGGAGAGGAAGAGAGTCTGCCAGGACTAAATACTGCTCTTAACACTAACTCCCAATTGTTTCCAGTTTTTAAGTTTGGGGGTTTTTTTTCAGTTTATAAGTCCAGGAAATGTCTTATATGCATAGAAGATTAATATGAGGGGGTTTGAGTAAGTATAAATCCATAGGTGCTAATCATATGCTGATTTCAAAATGTTTTATATGTTGCTTTTTCAGGAATTCCATTCTCTCAATTTTTGCCTTCTATCACTAGGATGTGGGAGGAGAATTGTTACCAGGAAATGAAAGAAAAGATAGCTTTATATTACCTTGTGTTTTCACACTAGAGATACATGTATTATTTCAGAATATATTTAACCTCACTTGGATGGTTTTCTCTAAGATGGATTTACAACTTCTTTAGGGTCCCACATGCAATTTACTGTTTTGCTTTAGAGATCTCATGCAGAGCAATAAAAACGTGCTTTTGAGCAAGACTTCCTTCTTACAATACCAGAGTAATGTTCTTGTGGGTAAGGACCCTAATTTCTAATCTGTAATAACATTAATATTTTTGCAGCTGCTGAAGGCAGACTGAAAGGTTGTAACAAAAGGCAGAAGGTTTGACAGGTTGTAACCTGCAAGGGAATCTCAGAGCTGGGAATGTCAAAGCTTTTGAGTTAGATAGGTGTTGAATGCATATTAAATAAAAACTTGGCATTACTCTTCATAGTAACTGTTTCATACACAGCAAAGTAGAGTAGCAAATCTAGTAAGCAGGCTTACTATAGTGATATATATATAGTTATATATAATATAGTTTTATATATATATAAGTAATATATATAGTAATACAGTAAGTTATATGTGTATACATATAACCTTGCGTGCTTAGTTAAATTGTAGACAAGATGAGTTTGGTGCTTGATGTCAGCTGCTGATTAATCAGCATTTTACGGCTAGCTTTTTGCAAGAGAAAAACTCTTGCTAAGCTGTGAAATGTGTTTGTTTTAATTAAAAGACTTGTTTACAAAAAACAACTCACTGTGTATAACTTCTTGTAAAGTGAGGGCATCATTATTTTGTTCTATAGCTAACACTGATTTTGTGAGAATCTACTTCAAAGGGATACATCCAGTGCCTTTGAAAATCAGTGTACTTTGGGCCCCTGATACAGGAAATCATTTAAATGCTTTCCTTTTCACATGAAATAAAAAGTGTACGTAAAGACTTCCCAAAATAGGAATGCTGTCCTGTAGCGGGGTTTCATTTATACTGCTAAATATGGGTTAGGAATGTAACTTTAGATGTTGAATTTAAATATATTGACCTGTGCTCTCTTTTATTAAAACTGAAATAGCTGTAAATTATTTTCATCCAAAAATTTTGCCTAGCCGTTGTGAGGAGAAGGTTTCTGTTGGGGAATTTAAATAAATTTCATTTCCAGTTAACAAATTTTTAGTTACTGATTCTGGCATTGGAAAGTAATAAACCTGAAGGTCTGTGTTTGAATATATGTGCTCTGTAAACTCCAATTCCTCCCAGCTTGTGGGGGTAGACTGGGTGGCAGTAAAACGCAGTGAAGCTCAACCCCAGGCTCCTATAAAACACACAAACACCAAACTGTCCAAACCTACGTTAATTATACTCCCCACGCCTTGTCCCTGCAGACTGATTTGTGGGGTTTAAACTAACAATGAACTCCATCCCTGCCCTGCAGAGCAGACAGTCAAGTACTGTTTGGTTCCTCCTCTATCACCTACTCACAGCATGCCTGCAGCAGCTGCGGGGGCCCTGACAGCCTTGATTTCTCCTCTACCAGGGTGTCCCATGTTCCCAGGGCAGGTGCCAGGGTCCCCGCTGGGGCACTGCTGATGGAGGCTCAGCCCCTCTGCAGCTTCCTTTGGGTCCCACACTTGGGGTAGGTATAGGTCTCAGGGCCTGAAGTGGGCCACATCCCAACTCTGCCCAACTGCCCTGCCACCCAGAGGAGCATTCTGATGTCCTTCCAGCTCTCCCGTTAGCCCATTCTCCTCCCAAGGGGGCACAGTGCTCCCACCACCTGACAGCAAGCCACATTCCCAGAGATGCAAGCCAGTGTGTGTTGCTACCTTCGTTGCTGCTCCTCTTCCTTTCCTATTGGTTTCCTCCACCGTGGAGGCTTCCCCATCCACCACAGCCCTGTCTGACTCTCAGTCCCTGATGAGACAGTTTTACCCTGTTCTGTAGGGACGCAGCCCCTCCACTACCAAAAGCCTGCTGCTGATTTCCAGTGCATCTGGCTTCCAAGTCCTGGATCAGCTGTTAGTTGTCTGTCCGAAATGTCTCAGAAAAGAATATGCCTCTTATCCATTTTACATTGAAATCTGATTATATGTATGTAATGAGCGTTACAGGCTGGAGTTGGAGCTTACATGAATACTATACCATCTTTTCCTTGTAAAAATATGTGTTCAAATTTTGGAACCAACTTGAGTGAGTGAACAGCATTGATACGCTGCTTGTGTGCTGTTATAATGTTTCATTTGCACAGATCTTTAAAGGAATGTGTTTTATAAGCTGTGCCTTTTTTTTATGGTGAGCATGGACTGCAGACTTAGCGCTGCTTTCCAGATTTCTTCTTCAAGGGCAGTTGTGTAATACTTACAGGGAATTTCTAGGCCTGCGTTCCTACTCTTTTGTTGTTAGTCTATTGATGTTGTACCTTTGAAAGGCAAGAAAAGAAGCTTGTTTCCAGGCAGCCCTGCTGTTCCTGAAGAATATGAAGAACATCCTGAAGAAATGAACATGCAGAAATTTTTCAGCATGTTAGCACTATGAGCTTCTCTGTTCCCTGTTGGGTGGATGTGCAGTATGCTGAGGTTTAGTGGAAGAAGCTGGAGTGCTGGGGCAGCCAATGGAATCTTAAAATATTTGTAACAGAAGTCATTGGCAGATACACAATTTGATGGATTTTTTTTTTTTTAAATTAGGAGAAATGGGGCTGGTAGTTTACCTTTTGCAGGTTTTTACTTCTTGGACAATTAATATTTTAACTGAATCCACCCTCACCAATCAATTTGACCTTTTATCATTAACAGCTCTAAAGAATTATGTAAACAGAATTGGAGATGAAAAACACCTACCAGGTTGTGAAGCCAGCCATTGGAAAAGTTCAGTGCTGTAACAACGTTCTTTAAAGGAGCTCAATTTTTAATTTCTTATTTTGAGCCCTAAATTGAGTTAACAATTCAGTGCAAGTGTAACAGTTCAGTTTCTAATGTAAAACCTAGCAGCAGAGTGTTTCTTTGCAGGAACCCTATAGCAGGCAATTACTCGCTGTGGCATCTTACGAATTTGGAAGATGTGATTTCTCAGATAAGGAGGCATATAAAGCACCAGTTTGAAATTCTTATGAAACCTCTCCTTTGGCAGGGTATCCAAGTGCAGAGACTCCCTTTCTATATTGATGGTTTTCTTCCACAGTCTTTTCCCCCCTAAATACCAATTTCCCGCTTCTCTCCTTCCCACAGTCCCTTCTAAACTTTTTTGTGAAAGATATAAAAATCTTATTCTGTTACTACTTAATTTTCCCCCATGACTCTGGTCCTGTACCATGAGTTTTCTCTTCAAGGGAAAATCACAACTATGGTTGATAATTTCTGGTGTTACTACATAAATTCCTCAGGCCTGATGGCATAGCAGAAGTGTTCAACTGGGTAGTTTTTTTGTTTGGGATGATGTGTATTGTCCGTTAGTATCAACATATGTTACTGAATGCAATTCTGGAAGTATTAAATGGCCTCAGTGTGTCAGAGATGGTGGGACCAGGCATTGGGTGCCAGGAGTTGTGATGAGTAATTGTTGATGTGTGTAGATGCCAGGGTAACTGTAACCCATCTGCTGGGAAGCCAGGTAGTGTTTCTGAGGAAAATGTCTGCCAGGTCAAAATTTCTATGAAACAACAAAGAAGATAGCAACCCCAGAAGCTTCAGAAGAATAACCTGGCTGCAGGGCTTAACAAAAACTGCAGGATAATTTTGATTGACAGAGAACTTCCCTTGATTAATTGTTTTGGAGGGGAGAGTGGGGGTTGCATAGCTTGGTTTGGTGCATATTGCAGCATGTTGCTTCTAGATTGTCTGAGTGAAGGTTGAGAGTGAACTGTCACAGTAAATAGTGTTTTCTTGTGTAGTGTTGATCAGCTATAATAGGGGAGTACAGAATTCCATACAGTTTGCACTCTGGAAAGCATAGAAGAGCTTAAGTTCATAAAACAACACTCACTGTTTTTTTTTCAGTTGTGTAGTTATTATGGGTTTAACAGTTAACTAATCATGGGCAATTAATACTTCAACAGCAATTGAAGTTGGTTCATTCTGAAAAAAAACATTGGGTAGGTGAGCTGGAAGAATTAGTCCTTGAGAAAGCATTTACGGGTCATTTCATATGCTTGTTCAGCCATTACAGGTGTTGGAAATTTTGGTTGTGAGTGGACACTTTTGTCTCATGAGTAAAGTCAAGATAAAATTGTCTAAAATACAAGCATTACATACACAGATTTGGTTAATTTAAATGTTTCATGTTGTATCATGTAGTCTTTGTAGGTAATCTCTTATTTACTGTCAGTGTCTGTAGAGAGAAGAAAAATGGGCATTTTGAATTTCACCGGCATTTTGACAGAAAGTGTCGGAAGCCCTGTGCTCACCTTAATGGCTTGCAAGAAATTACTTGCATTCAGGCCAGCTACTTTTTGAGCACTGCCATGTGTAGTCACAGGAAAACTGACTATAATGCTGCTGTAAAATTAGGACCTGCTTGGGAAGTTAACAGTCTTTCAGCTCTAGTCCTGGAGAGACCCCCACCATACTAGTGGTGGAGCATTTCTGACCGAGTGCTATGTGGACAATATGAACTATTTCATGGTTTTGTGCAACTGAGTGAGCTTCCCAAGAGAACTGGGGGATGTATGATATTTTCCGGTGTTTTAAGTCTCATGAATTTCATGGTGAGTCACACGGTGTCTGGGTGGGATTTAAAGACTGGAGAAACTTCTGATTTTTTTTGCTTTTCAGTTTCCAGAGATCAGTCCTTCACAAAAACGATATACTTCTGCCGTTGTTTTCACTGACTTTCATCAAGAAAGGTGATTAGCTCTTTATCTTGAGGGTAGTCTTTCTGGGGTTTATGAGCCTTACACTCTGGCTTGTTAGTATTTAAGAATGTTGTAACTTGAAAACATTGGTGTTCTTTGAAACCTTTTGAAAGGAGACTGTTTTGGTTTGGCAAATGCGTTTTTTGGAGTTTTGATGTGGGTCTGTTGCAAACATGCTCCTTTCCTGTTCAGCAGGAAGCATCCTGTCGTTGTCCCTGCAGATGTGTCATGGTAGGGCGTGTTACTTGTTCACACTGGGAGTTACAAGGCTAGAAGGCCTTAGTTTCCTTTTAATTTTCACGATAGAAGATACTTCTGGAGAATCTTGCTGTGGGCACAGGACTGCACACACTAGAATACTCTTTCCTGTGCTCACCATACCTATTTGAATCAACTGTCCTGGATACTTATTGTCAATCCCAGGTTGTGTGTATTTTGTGCATTTTAAACACCACTCTGTTTCTCCTTCATAATTTATGAACTGTTTTCAGGCTTATTGTTTTGTTTGCTTGTAAAAATAAAGTATGCTTAAAAGGTTTAAATCCTGTCCCTTCTCACAAAAGCCAAACAACAAGTGTGTGTAGCACAGCAGTTTTATCTTGGTTAGCAGTTCCTCTTTGCAATCAGGATTCCTGGGTTTGTTTTTTTTGGGCAAGCTGATCTTAGCTATTGGAAAGACATAAATCTCACCCACAACACGGTGGAGGCACTGAAGATACTTCTCAGAGTCCTGTTGTGTTCTGCCATGTTTGTTTGATTATGTTAAAACATGGTTTGTTCTCAGGTTTTCTTTTTGTGGAAAGCTGAGAGTACTGAGTGGTTCGTCCACGTTTTCTGTCCTTAGGTCATGCCCACAAATTTCTCTCAGTTCCAGCAACAGTACTGGCTGTAGTAGCATATTTAGTGCTCTTCACTTGCCTCTTTGGTCTCAGCAGAATCAAGTAGCTTTGATGAATTGCTTATACTGCCTATGCTGGTGATCCTCAGCTGAATTCTTTTCCATACTTTGGAATGCCTAAGTACAGCCACAACGTCTGCTCCTAGTTTTTATTTTTGATCATATTTTGACTGTCTGCATTTGTGTCTGCACTCCTTGTGGCTTGTTTGTTTTTCTGCATTTCTTTCTTTCTTCTTTCCTTCTGTTGCAAGTTGTACAGGATTGACAACCTGCAGTCCAACCAAACTGTAAATGCAAGCTGGTAACTCACATGGAAGCAAATTTTGCTTCATACACAATTCCACCATGTGTCTTCTAGGGCAATTTAAAGGAGATGTTCTATTCATACAAAGTCAGTATTGCTCTGTTCCATTCCAATTCTAATAGTCCTGGATGAATGCAGGAAATTACCTGCAGATTTAGAGTCATTGCAAGGGCAGTAAATTTATATGCAGATTTAATATTACACTGTACTACAGTACTGATCATGAGAAACTTTGTGAGTGTAACATGGTTTATATTCAGTTGCCAGCAGAAGAATGACTTAGGAATTCCTGTGGGTGATGTTGATGTTAGAACCGAAAATGCAAAAACCAAGTAGAGATGCTTTGCGAAAGGAGCACAGGAAGTGGGACAGACAGAAACTTTTTTTTTTTTTTCTCATTCCCAACAGAAAAACAGAGCAGGAGCTTCTCCTTTAGCACCTGCTCTGACTTCCTCCTGCAGTAACAGGCCTGGTTATTTTTCTAATGCTTTGGTTTTGTTTTTTTGGTTGGTTTTTTTTTCCCCCCTCTTAATTTGCAGAATTAATGAATTCACTGGTGCCACCTTGAAACAGCTTTCTTTACTGAGTGATTGTTGAGCTTTACTTTCTAACATGCCAGGAACAGATTTACGGGGAGGGGTTTAATTTTTTTTTCTTAATTGCGGTAGTAGGCTATCATTTGTCACTCGAGTAACCATTTTAGTTTGCATGCCAACAGTTCACTTTAGGAGTGTGAGGATAGCTCATAGTGATTTTATCTTCTGAGGGGGAGTTACAAGCTTTACTAAATAATTCAAAGAGAAATATGAGTGACAGGGATGGGAACAGAGTTTAACAGTTCTCTTGCCTCCTATCCTGTCTGCAAGACATTAAAACTGGGAAAGGAATCTAGATTTAAACTTGCTTCATTCTCCCTGCCTCTGAAGTTGAAATTAACCAGGAGCAACTCTAATCTGTGTGACTGTGTAGCTGCCCAAGTCCTTGTGCAGGCAATGGCCATGGGGCAGCCAGGGCTGGCAGGAGAAACAAAAATTGCTCAGGCAAAGCCTGAGCTTAAAATGTTTGTGCTTAGTTCAGTGGAAACTTTTCCTTAGAGTGGGGCCTAAGGACATCATTACACAGGGTAATTAAATCCTGTTATTTTAATTATATAGTACAATTTAAAGCCTTAAGAAATACTTGTATAGTATTTAGAATGAAGCAAAAAGGTATTTAAGAGTGAATGCAATTAATTCAAGATTTAATACTGTGTTTAAGGAAAAAATGCAAACTCCTTGTTTAAAAATAACTTGTGATGTAACTTTGCAGAGGATTCTTGTTTTATATGTGAGACAGTAATATACAGAGGATATGATTTTTTTGTCTTAAGGTTACAACATTTAACTGTCCTGGTGGTATCAGCTTTGGTTGGGTAATGATTATGGACTCCCTTATGCCATGCTGGTTTCATACAGAGTAGGGGCCATAAGACCAGCTCTGGCCCTTTCCATTCTTCTTCTGGTTTCCCACCTGTGTACAGGGCACTTTTCTTTTTTTTCTTATTTGCTCCCTGCCTTGGTTTGTTTGAGGGTAGCTCACCTTTCTCCCCAGACTGTTTGATCTGGCTTGGAAGGGAAGTCTGTCAGTGTGATTTATTTTCTTTCTCCTGGTCTTTCTTGTTACAATATCCTGGTTTGTGTGGTTTCGTTGTTCATTTGTTCATTTGCCTTTTGAGAAAGGAGCAGAAATAAGCACCTCAACAGTTGGATTTTTCTCAGTTATCCTCTTTATTCCTGTATAACTTTTTTGTTAAAATGATTAACTAAGTGATGTATAACAACTCATTAAGCAGCTCTTTCTTAGGACTAGCTTTTTGCCAGCTCAGCATCCTGAGACAAATCCTTACTCTTCCAGCCATCACACTTATGTAAACACATTTAATTGAAAACTAAGAATTCAAATTCCTCCCCTTTCCCCGCAAAGTGTATTTTATGACTTCCAGGACCACAAACATGCAAAAGCTGTCAATCCCAGAGCAGTTCTTGTTGGGAAGACTTGGTTAAAGCATAAGTAACCAGGACTGGTTTTGCTGGTAAGAATGGGAAAATAGGAATAAAAAGGGGTTGTCAGAAAAATAGATACTCATAAGATGACTTTGTATGCCTTTTTTTCCTAGGAGAAAATTACTAGTAGAATATGTAAAATTAAGCAATTTATTATGATATATATTTATGGAGTTCTTTGGATTTCTTTTTTGTGGTAGTCTACATTGCTACCACATAGAATTTGGATTTAAACAGAACATTTCAGTTTCCTGTCTAATTTCATATGTTCATTTTGTTGGTGTAGGAGAGAGTTTAAGCTGGTGGGAAGATTTATGTTAAAAAGGGAGAAAATTTTGTATTTTAGAGGTGATATATCGGAGACTGTCTATTCTTACTATTTATGATAGCTTAAGTAGACTGGAGGATCTGAAATTTTGAGTCATACTGTGTTTTATAACCTTTGCCCTGAAAATATTAGGATTCCCAAATGTGGTGTTTGCTCATGCCAGGACAGGTCTAGCATCTTCCACAGGGTGCTGTATTACCTTTCTTTCATTGTTGAGGCAGTTGACACAAAATTCTGCATGAAGCAATTACACTTGTGTGATGTTCCTATGCCAATTCACTGGCATCTGCTTTTTTTGTTTGTTTGTTTGTTTTATCTTTTGTGATACTTCAGTGCTCCTCATTGCCTGGGGAACAGAAGATCATGTATCCTGCCTGTGCAGAACTTACGTACAGTGTCATCCAGTATTTAGATCCAGTAGCTATCCCAATAACTGGAGTAAAAGCCATTATTTCCCAGAACTTTGATTTTGCTTTTATGGTTCTTTTAGTTTCAGTTCTTGTCAGCTTCAGTGGGGGAAAAAAAATCACTCATTTTCTGTAAATAAATAAACAAACTCAGATAATGATAGGATAGTAGTGGAAGTTGTATACTAAAATACTGCATTGTGTTGTCACTTGCTTAAACTTACTGGATATTAAAATTGCATGGAGAGTGTTACCACTGTGTCATTCATTTGTTTCATAGGTAGACTGAGTAATGTTTGCTGATACCAGTGATGAATTCACAATAATAAAATTAAGCTAATCACAATGTCAAATATGAGGAGGCATATTGTTTGTGTTACAAAATACATTTATTTTAAACAGCAGTAATAGTGACCTGACTATACTAAACTGACACAGCTGTATTTATAAAATAGCTTGAATAAAAGAAACCTGAACTACTTAGTTGGGTTTTTTGGACCTGATATCTAGCTGGTCATTGCTGGATGGTGTTTTATTAGATTCCAGTCATTAGCAAATAGTATTTTTGAAATACTATTTGTGGGAGGAAGTGTGGTGTAAGAGTTTGGATTCTTGCTGGTGGAATTACTGAAATTCTCTACATATCTGTAATCAGCCTTAACTGATACAGTTTGATAGTTTATCCAGCTATTGACTTTTATAATCCTGAACAGAAAACTGGCTTAATCTGGGAATAGCCAGTGAACATGGATTGTACTGGTTTGAGCAAGTTCTGCTGCTACAGAAATAAGCTGATGCGAAACTGGATGGATATAATCAGATATCTTCTGAAAGCAACTGAGATGCTTGCAACATGAGGCAGAGCAGCTGTCAAAAATGTTCTTGTGCAAATGTGGTTATCTTTATTTTTGGACTAACCAGCATTTTGTCTTCACAGCAGCTATACTTCTGAATGGAAGTGGCTTGCAGACAGAGCTAGAATTGGCAGCCGTTGGACATGGCTTCAAGCCCAGATTTCAGAACTAGAGTACAAAATCCAGCAACTAACTGACCTTCACAGGCAGATACGTGCCACCAAGGTATTGTCTGTAAGATCATAAATGGGCATTTCAAATCATCTTTTGACGATGTTTCTTGTAATACTGATTTATTTTGTTCCTTCTTGTTGTTGTTTGTTTTGCCCTAGACTTCTTTCTGTGCAGGCTATTGCATGCAGAGTTAGTGGGAAAGACACCAGGAGCTAAAAAGGATTGTAGCCTAAAGGCACTGGTATAGGACTGGGATTTGGGAACTCGTACCTTCCTGTTTGTGATAGTGACTCTTGGCTTTCAGGGGCCCAGCACAAAGTACTTATTTGTCACACTAGTTTTTCCCTCTGCAGAAGTGGCAAGATTTGGTTTTCAGGGTGGGGTGGTTGGTTATTCATTTTTGTATCGTGGGCTTTCAGGGTGGGTTTTTTGTTACTTGCAGTGCATGTTTATTCTGAGGATTACCTAGTTAATGTTTGTACATCATTTTGAACAGGTCAAGGATTAATTATTACTAAAATTCCAATGTGTGTAACTTATGTACTAGTTTTTGTAAATTGGACTGGTCAGACAGTGGGAAAGTGACATTCCTAAAACATTAGTAATCTAGCTGTCAGTTAAATGGGTTCCTCAGGTCATTCTCATGTACAAGAAGCCAAACCTGTGATAATTCTGGTGATGTGATGAGGGGTTTAGAAGAGAGTGCTTTGACTCTCCGTTGGTGAGCCTCATGTAGGTTGTCTTGTCTGCGTGTGTCAGATAAGCACAGATTGAGAGAAGCCAGAGATGCTTCAGACTTTATGTGGCTGAACATGAGACTTAGAGGGAGTTTAAAAGTAGAGGTAAATCACCCCAGAGGGCATTTCCCTCAGAACGCATAAAGAAAAGTTATTCCTTCTTCTCCTTTTGCCCTCAAAGCCCTTCTTTTCATATCCAACTTTTCTCCAGTCAGGTTTTTCTTTACTAAAGAATTGAAAAGCCTTCGTTTGAGGGTCTGTGCCCATAGAAGTGAAAGGAGATCTTGTATTTTGGTAAAGAGTGAGAATGCCTCTGTCTTAGTGTAGCCCTAAGTACCAGGTACATGCAAAAAGCTGTCAGCCTTTAGAATGTCATAGGTCTGATGAGCTACAGAAGATGGAGAAGAAAATATCAGAGAAATAAGAGGAAGAACGTTCTTTTAGTCATGCATTTTCTCCACATCAGGTGGTGTGTTGGCTTGGAGCCTAGTCATCTTTCTGGTGGAGATTTTTAAGGACGTTCCTTTTCCCAAACTTCATAGCCCTCTTACGAGCTGTGGTACTTAGTGTTTGGCAGTGTGTCTCATAGTGAAAGTAGGCATCTATTTCCTTGAGATGGGACGTTTTTGCACACATGTGTACAATACACCAGTGCAGCAGCTACGGAAGGGCATTAGGGGCTGAGAGAAGAGCTCTCTGTTTTCATTTAGTGGCTGCAAAGGAGTTACACAATATCATTAGAATTTGTATGCTGTGTTTAGTGGTTTCAGAGTGTTTTTCCTGTGTTTTGAGTGGAAAAAAATGTGATTCATAGCCAGTGAACAATGATCTCAAGTAAAATGCCACTCCTTGAACATCATAATGCAATAGGAAGGGAGATGAGTAAATTGTGGGTAGTTTCCTGGCCTACATTGTGTCTTCTCTATCTCACGCACACAAAAGTAGCAGCTCTGGATCTTTGAGTCCTTCTGTTTAAAACAATCCGTATCTGCAAAGCAAAACAATCCATTTGGGAGAGACGACAGTCATTGCCAAAGCCTACTGGTTGTAACCCACTTAAATTATAATTCTTATATAGTCATTATTAGTCTTCTAATTCTTTACTCTTCCTCTTCTGTGCCAATTCCATCTCTCCTTTTTCATACAGTCTGTAATGTTTCTTCTTCCTTTTCTGCTTTCCTCTTTCCTTACTTGGTAAACAGGTTTTGGCAACTACAAAAAGTAAAATTCCAGTGAAGGCATGTGTGTGTGTCCCCTCTTTTCACCACTTTTCATGTGTGTCTTCCTGTTCCCCTGATCTCAAAATTTGTGTCTTAGACTTTTTAGACTCTCTGTGGTCATGACCTATCTTCTTTTACTGAAAAGACCTAAAGATTCTGAATTCTAAAGGTGTTTAAAGCTGCTGAGTTAGCTTGTCCTCCTGTTGTGGCAAACAAAAATTAGATTTCTACTTGAATTTCCTTGAATGTACTTCCCATAGTATGGTACTGTCTGGATTTGTGACCATCGGCTGTAAATGGAAAAGATGATGCCCTGTGTGGAAAATCTAGCATTGACTTGATGGACATTCAGAATCTCTGTGGCCCTCTTGGGTGTTAAAGTGACTTTTCAAGCACCTATGCTTATTTTTAGAGAATATCTTTGTTCAGAGCTTTGAATTTATAACTTAAATGAGGGGATAATTGAGAACAGGACAATTTCACATTTTCTCCTAGTCTCCCCTTTGAAGTCTCTGAGACTTGCTTTCATGTTTCAAGACAAGTTGCTGCTGAGGCAGGAGTAAAAGTCTGAGTAAAATTACAGGATCCTTAGTTTTCCACAGCCACAACTTAGGTGAAGTCTATCTTGCTTAAAGAAATAATAATAGGGCTTGCTTTTGTTCACATTATGACAGTCTTTCTTGTTCCTTGGTTTTAGAGATTTTCTTATTAGAAAGATAAATTTGAGGCAGTGTATTTGAATGGTCCCATTCCTTCAATATCTGCTTGATAGTTGAGTAAAAGTACTTCAAAGCAAGTAAGTTCTTTCCATTTCTCTTGGGAAAAAGAGAGGTTTGATAGCCTTTTCTGAGTAATAAATTTATTTGCTCAAGATAATGGCAAATTAAAAGACTGTTGGAGGACTGATTTAGACTGTTACAAAGTTATTTTTGTTTGTATGTTGCTTAACATTTTAAGTTTTTAAAACAAACCAACTGAAACATTACCTAGGATTATACTTGACACTTCTATTTTTCTAATCTGTCGTGTGGAAAACACAATAGGGATATTATTTTCCTAGTTTAATTTATGAAACTTTGCTATTTCCCTACCATATAAAGTTATATTTATCTTGTTGGGTGGCATTCTACATGGTACACCATGTCTGCTACCACGTTTGTTCAGATGGTCTTGAAAAGCAATGACATTGGTAGAATATTTAGGATAGTTACCTCTAGTTATGAAACTCTAAAAATGCTCGCCTTAAAGAAAATCACTTACTAAATAGTAAAAGGCTTTTGTTTTGAATTGTATAATCTCTGCTACGTGAAAAATAATGGTCTTGATGTTTTGCCTAGAACAGGGATCAGAGGAGGAGAAACAGAGCACTTTAAAATGCCTCTGCAAAACTTACTGACTGCGAAGACCAAAACCAGCTTCATATCAAAGGGGTTGCTGTTTCTTACAGAGAAACCATCTTAAATCAGTGGGCAAATGATCATATAATACCATAATAAGTACGAATTTCTGGTTTGAATTTTGACACAGATGTGTAAGCAGTGGTATAATAACACTGGTGTGATTGCTGCTATAAGGAGTAGCATAAGTGATGCAGCTTTTCATTAAAGAAAATGCCTACTGTTTCTATATGTTAGCTCTTAAGTGTATTTAAAATCTAGTTTAAGTGCTCCAAAGCCACTGGGAGGATTTAAGAGCGATGTGCCATGTTTGACCGCCTCTTAAAAATGATTTAGGAAGGTTAATCTGTTGTCAACCAACTGTGTTCAATTGCTGTTGTCTAGGGGATGGTGATCTTAGAAGAATTCCCATTTCCAAAAGACATTTTGAAGAAGCAAATACAAGTGACAGACCAAGACGCTTTATTAAACACCACAGGGAATTCGCAAGCTGCCATTGAGAGACAGGATTCCTTGCCGGAACATGACTTTGAAATGTCACCCAGCAGTCCTACTCTGCTTTTACGAAATATAGAAAAACAGGTAAAGTAAAAGAAAATTGAATGGTCGGTGGAGCCAAATGATTGACTTCAGAAATAGGACAGGTTCCATGGTGATGACTTCCAAAAAGAAAGATACTTTGCAGTCCTGAAGAGTGGGTGCTGCTGAATTGAAGGGCTTAAATAACTACATTGTACACCAGGTCTACAAATTATCTTTTCATTTCTGATGTGTCTGTGTTACCGCTTTGTTTCGATCCAAGTGGCCACGTGACAGCTTCAAGGGCCACCCACAAACCTGCCTCTGCTTTGTAGTCAGGGTCAATGTAGAGTTGCCACAGGTTGTTTCAGGAAATACTTATATTAAATGGAAGAGTACAGCTGATGGTGGAGATACGTCGCACTTGAAATAACAGAAAGATCCACCAGAATGTAGTTGTAGATCTCGCTTCTCAAGCATCATGGGAATCTGGTTCAGAGCTGAGAAATTCCAGGTACTTAACAGGCATAGCTGAGGTGTAGTTGTGAGCAGAGTTCTGCTTTGTGATGTTCAAAAGTTTACAAGGTTAATTCCAGGGAATACGATACAGACTCCAGCAGGGTTTTCTTTTGCTTGAAAGCACATGAAGAACGTGTAGAATCAAATCACTGCTGGAGATACAGGAAATTTGTTTTCAGAATGAATTTATGCAGTTTGTGTAAAGCAAACGCGACAAAGCCACTGTGGGGCATTAATATATTGCTTTGCTGCTCCACATGTTTTTTCAATGGAGAAAAAAGTGCCTGTTCCTGAATCTCTGAGCCAGTTTTTCTTATTTCATACTCGTACTTTCTTGTTCCTACGATGCTTCCCGTGTTTGATAGATCTTATCCACCACAGGCAAGAACGAGGAAGCAACGAAACAGGAAATTTTATATGCTCAGTGCTGGCAATTGCATAAGGTGAACCAAAGAGCATTTTTAGAAAGTGGTGAATTGCCCCTCTTTAAGTGCTTGCTTGGAGAATTAAACACACTTTTTCAGTAAGACATTAGACAATTAAAGCTACAGTGGTGTGTTTCCTGGCCCCCAGGTAGCCACATACTTGGTCCAAGAACTTGAGGATCTGAAAATTACTTGGAGGTAAAGGTGTTCTTCATTTAACACGTCACAGATCACATCAGATTTTTTCCCTTTACACCACAAAAAGCTTTGGGGTTTGATTTCCTTTTTGATCAGCAGTTCTGTAAATCAACCTTAAATCTGAGGGCCTGAGTTTCTTCTTGGTCAGTGTTAGGAGCAACAATGCTGTAGGTTGAAGTATATTCACAGATATTCCCACAGAACTCTTCAGTGTGATGTTAAGGTATTTCTTTGTTAAAAATAAATAATTTTACTTGTGAACATAAAAAAAATTCATATAAAATGAAAGTGACTGAGGCTGGCAATTTTTGTTAATACTGTTTTCAAGTCCTTTTCAGAGCTATGCAAGTTTTTAAAAACGTATGTTTTTCCTTGTGTTTTGGAAGTCTACCATTCTTTTTATGCTTTTATATTCAGTGGAGACTTTGCTCCTTACAGATTGAATTCTTTTGAGATTTTTAGATCAATCTGCTAAATATTTTACTGGCATCATGTTTGCTTTGTCCAGACCTTTTGCAATTGATGTGCTATTTGTGTGCTTCAGTAACCATCCCTGAATATTTTATTCTCGTGTGAAATTTTTACCTGACTGCATCATTTGAAAATGAACAGAAAATAGGTGAATTGTAATAAAATGGAAAAAAAAAAGTTCTTCATTTTTCTGCATAAATATAAAATGAAAATACGAGAAAAACTTACTGGGTAACTTTTAGCAATTCATGTTTTAAACATTCTTAGTTCTGAATGAAAATCTGACAAAGTAATGTGGAAGTTTTTTTAAAAAGAAATATGCCATTTCAGATATATGTAATTTCTATTTAGTTTGCAGAACATAGTTTCCTCTAAGAAAGCTACATTTATTGTCAGCCTCTAAGGTCTGACTTTTAAAACAAAAACATCATTGTGAAATGTTATCTGGAATCAGTCCACAATTCATTGCTTTGCAGGGAGTAGCTCTTAGTCTTAACAAATTGGCTGCATTTGTTTTGGGGCAGTACTAAAAATCTGGGTTTTGATGATGGGAGGGGTGGGGGGGATGGGGAGCTTCTCGTTGCTGTTTTTCAGGATACCAGAATATTTTACCCATTCTGTCTGTGGTTGCAATAGTCCTCATGTAGTTATGCTTCCTTTGTAAAAAACCCTTTGTCTAAGTACAGTGAGCAACGAAGAGGATTCTTTTAAGAAGAAAAATACTTTGAATGAACAAAATGTACAGTGAATAGACAGTTGACCTTTTTTCCGCCTTGTTGAAATACTTGTCAAATGGCCAGTTACCAGCTCTGGCTGCAGCTGTTGTAACATCAACTGTGAAGTGTTCTGGTTTCTTTTTTCCTTTTAAAAACTTTTGGTTTCAATAGTAAGATCACTTATGTGTTTTGTGTGCTACTTATTCAAATGTATAAACCATGTCCTTGGCAAGTTGTTCAGGGTTGTGTTGGTGTTTTAATGGTTTTTCAGGTGTAGTTGAACATAATAATTTTGAAAGAAAAACCATGTGACTGTTGATTATTCACAAGAAGAAACTAAATGTGGTTATTCCATGATACATGTGACTGGAATCTTGTGTAGGAAATCAACATAACCGTGGGACCTTTGAGCTTTTGAGTCTGGATAAAAGTCTGACTATCTTTTATTTTGTTTAAATTTTTTTTCAAGAGTGCGCAACTGAGTGAAATCATCAGCAGCCTAATTGCTCCACTCAATCTGTCTCCAGCTTCTTCATCTCTTTCGTCCAAGACCTGTAGGCACAGACAGCTGGTCAATGGCATCTCTTTCAGGTAGGTGACAGCATAATAGCTTTTTTTTTTTGAGAATAACTTGTGGTAAAGTGATGTAGAGGAAACTAATAAGCATTACAGTATTAAATCAGGAAAAGAGAGGTACTTTCTGCAAGCTTCAAGAGAAGTCAAGTCTTGTGATAGTAGTGGGTTTTTGTGTTGTTCTTAAAGACATCATAGAAGTATGCAGCCACTGTACATTAAGTACTGGGAAGATGAATATATTGTGAAGTTGCAAAAGAGTACAGCAACACACTGCTTGTGAATGTTTGAGTCTTAATGCCTTCTGTTGTAACGAGTGCAACTTTATTTCTGGAAAAGTGACGAACTAGATTAGTAGCATACATAAGCAATATCACCTGTGTCCCAGCATGGATCAGTGTCATTAGCTTTAATAAAAGGCCAAATTTATCTTTGCTGCTTACATTTTCAGGAATTTGGAGATACTATTTTCCATTCAAGGTCTTTTGTTCTGAAAGGACATACCTTCCAGGATGACTGTAGCTTGAAATCAGTATTGTAGAAGAATGTTTCTTAGTACTAGTCCATATTACTTAGTAATTTCATCTTTTACTCAAAGTAATTCCATCCTTTATTCAAAGATTTTAAGTACAGTACAGGCTGTAATAAGTATTGGTCTCAAAACAGCATTAGGTGATTGACTACAGTTCTATCTTACAAAATACTTAGGTATATTGGATATTTCTCCTGATATACTGGTAATGTGATTTTTGAGGATGGAGGGATTGCTGATATTTGCAGGTCTTAAGTAAGATCAGGTGGATGAAGAAACTGTTCCCAACTAGAGCTGAGGTGTTTATGGCAGAGTGTATTTCCCTGACTCCCGGCACCAAGGAGCCTGTTTCAGCAGCTTTGCTGCAGAGGCTGTAGCCTCCCACAAAGGCAGCTTGGATGGGCACCTTCTCTTTAGCTGCCAGCTGTTCCATAGCGCTTTTGTGACTCTGCCTTAAATTTAAGGAGGAGGGGGTCCTGTCAGGTAATATCCATGCTCCTGATGTATCAATTGTTTACAGATAATGTGGAAGAAATTCAGAAGATTCCTCTGAGTTTTGGAGTAAAAATAACCCTGAAATAGGAGTTCCTAATATTATTATTCTTAATACTGTGTGAAAGAAGAGTAATTTAGGCTGTGTCTTGAATCTGTGACTTTTTCATGAGACAGCTGAGGAAGAGTTCCTTTTAAAAATGTTTCTAGGAGTGTATGAAGTTGACTTCTTAAAGAGAGACTCTAATGATGTATCTTCAAGCCAGTTCTCTTGATTTATTAGTCACTGTCCAAAATCAGTCTTCTTTCCATTTCATGAGTTGATTCATGCACCACTCTCGCTAAGATTGGTTGTTTTCTACTTAGGACCTATAAAAGCCCAAAGAACATTAGGACTTGAAGATTTTCTCAGTGCTGTAGCTCAGAACTGTAGTTTGATGAGTAAGGTGTTGGAAGAGAATCTGAGAGCTTTCTAGATGTCCTCTTGAAAATGAGTTAAATAGTTCATTTTAACTTTTCACTGCTTATGAAGTGTTTAGAAGTCTGCAAATAAATACTGGTTGTTAGAGATGTTAATTAAGCATGATGCGGGGTGGTCATCATGAGAATCCTGCAGGGAAGTTCACTGACTCCTACTTCTTGGGTGTTTTTTGAGTGTGTTTCAGATTTTTTTGTGGTATTTTGTTGTAGTAGCTTTGTGTTCAATCAATTGAAATAGTTAATGCTGCAGTTAACTTAATTCTTGGCTGCATCTCCCCTTGGTTTTTCTTGAGCTCACCCTGACTGTATTTAGTACTTCAGAAAGTGGAAATCAAAATCAAATGGAAACTAAGGGGATTTTTTTGTTCGTTTGTTTTCATTTTGAGAGGGGAAGAATGGATGACAGCAATTTTTACTTAATTAAACTTTTGAAATTAGTTGTAGGCTGTTGATGTGAAAAACACAACAGTCCATGTTTAAAGTAGGCCTGAGTATGAAGGTCCTTGGGGTTGGTGATAATGGGGTTGCACTACAGTTTGTTGCTTGAACTGTTCCCAGTGGAAGTGGCGATGCATGTACAGTTCCTGGTGGGTAGCATTGAATTGCCATTCATCAAGGTTTAATTACATTACTGCCTTCATTTTCCTGTGTAACTTTTCTTTGCTCAGTTCAGTCTAGGTGCTGAAATTAGCCAGATGCATTGCATGAAAGTAGATGCTCACAGAAGCAGTTTCCTGTGCTAGGGATAGCCACTTTGTTATGGGGGGAGAGGAAGGAAAATGATCGTTACTTCAGCACAAACAGCGCCTGTCTGGTGTCTTGGTGTGCGGGCGTGCATCTGGGACTAGGACTAACAACCAGAAAGGTCAACCTATGAGCTTTGAAAGGAGCGTTTCCAGAAAATTCATGACTTTCACAGTCGGCAGTGCTCTTTTGTAGAATCACATTTTGAAAACCACCCAAACTAGGATCAAACTAAATGGGTAACTCAAACCTTGATTGGGAAGCCTGTTTACACAAATGGCAGGAACACCACACTGTTCTTTACTGGAGCTCCAGGCCACAGAGCTGAGATCTCTGCTTTGGCTGAAAGTGTCATTGCTGCAAGGCATGGGAGGGTATGTAGAGCAGTTGACAGAGACTGCAGAGAGACCTGAGCAAACCTCCAGAACCAGGCAGGAACCACAGAAATTGAGGGGCCAGCCTGAGGAGCTTTTGGATCTAATTTACCTGCCCAAGTTGCCTCTCATGTAAGAGGGAGGTATGTGGAAGTCTAGAAGTTGGGCTTGTGACCAACTGATTTCGAGGTGGATAGTTAAAAAATGTTTTTGAGAATTCAGAGAAAGTATTTTAAGAAATTTTTTGCATGGACTGTAAACCTTGTATTTCCCAAGCTTTAAAAATGCAGTGTTAACATTAAGAATGTCATGCGTCAGTATTTTAGGCTTTTTCTTGACACTTACTGATACGTTCTTCTAAATATTTGTTCTGGTTTAAAGGCAAACCAGCAGAAGAAATTAACCCAACTCAAAACAGATTATAAATCAGAGTTACAATTTACTAAAAAGATTGCAATAAATAAAATGTTACAAAGAAAAATTGGGTTTAAGCCACAGAAACAGAGGTATCAGCCAGCACCCTGGGGCACGAACAGAATGGTGTTTGTTGGCCCTTGTGCTGAGCGCCACGTAGTCCCCCCCAGTACAAAGTAAAAAGAAAACAAAACCTGTTGATGAGGGTGATGGTCGCGGTCTGGTTGAGAGTGGCAGTCGCAGTCCTGTTGAGGTTCTGGTTCTCCTCCAGATCCAACAAGTGGTACCAGAAGTCCCAAAACTCGAAGATTATATATGCTGAGGTTCAGGTGGGCATGCCCAGTACCTTTCCCAGGGTGAGGAGTTTCACAGTGGGTGATTTACTCTGTGTCATAGCATGTATTTGGAATCCCTGATGGCCCATTAGCAGACAGGACCCCTCAGGCTGGGTGTGAAGGTGCTGATGGCACCCCAAAGGGGTGTTACCACACCTGAGTCACCGGTGTGAAGACAGGAAAACTTTCCTATCTCACAGAGTTCTTAAACACCCACCTTGTAGCCTGAGGTGTCAGGTGTGCCCTGGGCAGCTGCTGCAAATGATCCATTATTAAAAGTTCAGGAGAAATGACACAGAGGGTGCAGAATACACAGTTTTGGTTACACCGGCACAGTGATAAACTGGTCCTGGCCACTGTAACTAGGACAATACTTTGTACCATCCCTCTGTTAATTAGCATGTTTTCTTAATGACTCTGTGTTGCTTATTGAACTGTTCTGATGTATCAGAAGGACAGCTCAAATTCAAGCCCATAAAACCTTGTTGTCACATCAGCACGGCGTGGGATGGTGTTTAATCACACTTCTATAACAACATTTAGTAAAAATGAACTGTTAGAAGAATACCATTTGTCAAAAAAGATTTGTAAGTGGCTTTGTAATAAATTCATTTTCATGTTTTACTGTATTACAGCTCTACTAGTAGAACTGTGACTAAGACAAAATAATTATTTGTGCAGATAAATGACCTATTATGAATCAATGCCAAAATATCTTGTATACTTGCACTGCTCAGGCAGTTTAAGTTGGGATCCAGTTCTTCAGTATTGTAAAAATAAATGCACACTTGAGTGCTTTTTGCAGCAAGCCTTCAACTTTGCAGGCAGATGTTTCTACAGCAACAAAATAAAATCAGGAATACCTATAACAAGGAAGTACAGTTTTCCCATTGAGTCATTCCCACCCAGTTGGGAGAGTGTTTTGAATTCTTGCCTTGTGTAACAATTGCCTGTTCTGGTGAGCAGACAGGCTTTATATTGGTGAGAGTGGTCTGAGGTTGTTCTACATGTCCTTGTAGGGTTTTCTACTGCTCTTGGCCATGTCTTTGCACGTGACTTTGACTCTACACACTTAAGAGTGTAGAGTTCCTAATTTTGATACAAGTGCTTTACAATGAGTTGCAGCCTTTATGGTGAATGGTCAGTGATTTGTAAAGCTTTATTTCAGTTTCAGTTCTTGAGCAAAACTGAAAAATCTTGAAAGTATTAGGGCAGGACTGTAGGTCTCGTTCATGTTAGCAGGACTGCTGCCTTGAATGGAATGTAAGTTTGAAGGGAAATAATAATTGTAGCTTAAAACTCGTAAGTGTTAAAAGTGTTAGAAAGCGAGTTCTTGAATTTGGAAGTACCAAAACTTGTTACATGGTCAAGAGCTTCATTTTAACATTTGTTTCCATGAGCCGAAGGGTGAACAAGAATGATAACTTCTTTTCCTGACCACAGAATTATTCAACGAACAAACCACATACGTGGTTTCCTGAAACACTATGCTAAAACATTTTACTGTTTATAGCATTTCTTAGAATTATAGCTAATGCTAATCAGTGTCTGAAATCTTGGCCTGTGCATGTGGAGCATATTTAACTTCCTGTATTTCTTCCCCCCCATTAATCATGAAATTGCAGAGCTTCAGACAACAGAGAGGTATCCTCTTCAAGCAGCTGGTTGCTTGATCATCAGCACATCAAGAAAAGAAGAAGAGACAGGACAAAACTAAGATCTGTCTCTGTGACTAATGTGAGCACATCTGCCCGCACAAGGCCGCTTCATAGTTTCCAGAAGAGGAAACTCTACAGAATGCACAGTAGCTGTCACTGGAATCAGCAGGTAGGCCCTCGCCTCTCTCTGTAGGAGAGAAAACCAAAGAGTCTGGAGTCTGCGTGTGTCTGGTCTGGTATGACAGAGTAGTGCATGCTGTGCTGGTTACTCATTGTGTCCAGGGACCATATAGTATGGGAGGCAGGAGTACTGGATGTGTCAGCAGGAGTTCAGAGTTAATGAGTTGAACATAAAAATTAAAGATCACTCAGAGTCCTGTTTATCAAATGAATTTGTTGTATGACTATCTTGAAAGCTTTTGTCTAGGAGACAGCTCAAGGGCTTCCCTGAGAGACGTGATGGCTGAGGAGACGTGCTACAGTGTAAATCAGCTGCCTGCTTGTTTTCAGAATATTTGTTGTAGCTACAAGAAAGTTTACACAGCTGGTGGCACATTGTTTTCTGGGAAATTGCAGTATCTTAATCTTTTTTTCTGGTTTTGCTGTTTCTGATTAGTCATATTGCCTTTTCATGGCACTTGAAAAATGCTTTAAAACTCAATATTGTCTGCATTACAGAGGAATTAATATTTTAAAATGGAAAAAGCCACAGTGTTTGTTGTGCAGGGCAAGGCTATCTGTTTACATCTGATATTAATAGCATATTTCTGCTAACAATACATAATGAGTTTAGCTGTGGTGTTTAAAGCAACAGTCTAATTTGGGAACAGAGACAGTATGAACTCGTTCTTTAGAGCAGTGCTAATCCCAAGTGGTTTTAATTTCTTGGTTTTACTTTGCCTTTTAAAAGTGTGTTATATTCAAGGAAATCCCTATGTCTCCTCAGCTGTCTAGGATTTACTCAGTGTGCCCAAGGTCTGGGGACAAATTTCCCCTGTAAGGATGGTCTGTGCTGATTCAGCATCCTTTGCAAAATTGTAGAAGTGTCCTAGTTTTAGCAAGATACTTTATTGAAAAACTGTCTGGTTTCTTACTAGCTTGAGTACCCACCTTCCTGCCAGTGGGGCTTAAAGACTTGGCAGCTTGCCCTGGAGGGTTTGGTAGGGGAGCTGTGGGTGGAGGTGGGAGCTCTACCTCCTGGATACTTGGGCTTTTCATCTTCCTTGAATTAACCAAGGAGACTGTGGCTGATTCGGACTTTATTGTTTACCATTCAGTCCCATCAGTGTCCTGTTACAGAGGTTGGAGGCCTCATACCCCAAGTGATGCCTCCTATACCCCAAGTGCTTCTTGCAGCTGTAGAGATAGGTCCTTAACCAGAGACTCCAGGACTTTCCCTTCCTTCTACTTAAGCATGAGGCGTTTTCACTCCAGATGCAGTTTCTAAATAATAGATTTTTCTAGAAGCCTGTGGCTTTCAGGCTTAAGTATTTCATATTTCTGCAAGCACTGCCTATGTCACTGTGTTTTGAGAACTGGGCCAGCATTAGTACAGTTCAGAGAATAACAGTGGAGCCTTTTGATCAGAAACTTCATTTCTGCAGCCCGGCAGCAGGAGTTCAAGGCAGAGTTTACATTTTTACCTCCAACCAGCCATAGAGCTCAGCTGCTCTGCGTGCTCAGTAGTTTACCTTGACTAAAAAGGTTTATTTGCAATTTACCTGTCATTGTAGACTGCAAGCAAAAACATTTTCAGGTTACTAGTTAAGGCTTCAAATATTGGAACTGGTGCAACTGTGTGTCTGCTCCATGCTCTTGACATCTCTGGTGCTGGGTTACGATATACCAATCCAGCTCCAGTTCCTCTGTATCAAAATCTCTGCTGAGATGTCCCAAAGACAGTGTGGTATAACACCCCTGTAGGGAATGCTCTTTATGCTTCCTGCAACTCTCAGCTCAAACCCCTGCATTTAAACTCTTCTTTTGAATGTCCCTTTCACAGGGAAGTTAACCAAGGGGCAGTGTGGAGAACTGCATCACAGGCTATAGGTGGAGTGTATTCCTGTTCCTAGAGAAAATAAGAGGTGGTGGCAGCAATCAAACTGTCAATTGCAGTCTTCATGCTAGTGCCAAACTAATTTCCAGTTTTCAAAATTAAGGTAAAGCAGTGAACAAAGCATCTTATGTGGTTTTGGTTAAAAACAAGATCAGAGATTCTGCTGGGGAAATAAGTGATAAAATCAGACTGGACATTTCCAGCACATTCTGACAATCAGATCTAAATGGGTATCAGGGCTTTGAATTAAGAGCCATCAGCAGTGTATTGTTTCATTTAACAAACCTTACTCTAACAGGGCCTGTCACTTTCTTAGTCCTGCACTTGCTATACTTGGTTACCTAGCTGTTGATGAGATTGCTCATCCTCTAATGGAAGGCCACTGGCTATCAGCCCAGACTGACTGCTGGATTAGGCAGGTGTCTGAGGGTAGAATGGGGAATGGCTTCTGGAATTGATACCTAGTTTTCTTTGAAAATGCATTTTATATTCCCAGTAGTAATCCAGCAAATTTCATCTGGTCTTTCACGGAAAAAAGGAGTTACTTCTTAGCAGCATGGAAAATAATTGGATTTTTAATGTAATGTTAGTGTGCCATCTCTAACAAGTGCCTCTCCCATATTCTTCAAGTTTTACATGTTTATATAACCCCTGATACTGCAATCTGTAGGCAAGATCATTGGCCTGAAAGCAAGCTGGAACTATGGAAGGCTTGCTGCCACCTCCCTGCAGCAGATGTGGGATTAACAGAGACCAGATTGCCAAAGTCAGAGGAGAAAATTGAATCTTCTGAACGTTGCAACTTCAGCTTCCTCATGGTGCCTGGTTCAAAAGACAGCCTGGAAATGCTGAGGGGCAATGCTGCTCTGCAGAGTAATTTCAGTAAGACAGTGACTAAATAATTCTGACCAGAGAATCACAGCAAAATGCAGACTTCCCATGTTGGGGAGATTAAGGAATGCTGGGATAGCTTTGAGGAACTTGGGTTTGGGGTTTTTTTTATAATGTCTGGTTGTACTCTGTGCATCCGAATGGCTTTGAGTGTGTTGGCCCTCACATCTCTTCAGATTAATTTGGGACGCTCATTCTCTCCCCTCACCCCCCAATACCCATGTTAAGAAAAGCAAAGTATGAAACTATGACCTGATATCCCATCTGTCAGTTCATAAGGTCACTGCGAAGACAGCCACGTTTTTTCTCTTATCTGCTGCTATGCCATATACATTTACAATGAGTATGTAGTGGCCGAGTAGCCTCCCAGTGTCTGTATTGTCCTCTGCTGTATTTCGTTTCTAAAGAGGGCTACACCTTCCTCTGCTCTTCTAGTTAAATAATGCTTACACAGGGTAGTATTTAAAAGAAAATAAAGAACTTTAGACCTTCCAGACTGACAAGATAGACTGCAAATAAATAAAACAGGGTGCAGGGTGTTTGGTTTATCTGTCACCATCTGATATCCTCAGGAACTTGAAACATCAACATGTGGGGCCAAATCTGTTTGTCCCCTAAATCAGATTGACTAAGTGTCACAGATTATCTGTTTTGTATCCTTCTTCTTTATCTAAATAGCTTTTTAAGAATTTAGGCCATTTCTTGGTTGAGAGTCAGTGCACAAGCCACCCAGAATAATACACATGCACAACAAACCCTGGAATTGCAGTCTGCTCTTCAGTCTGGAGGATAGGATTGTAGTGATACAAACATTATTTTTGAATGAATGTCAAAACTTGCAAGCAGGACAGCACAGGAAGTAAGCTGCAGGTGTGGTCTAGCAGAAGATGTCCTTGTTGGCAGGGTTTGGAAGTTTGAGAGTGCTTCATTCAAAATGCTGGAGCTGCCTGTCATTTGCATTGTTACAGCTGGCAAGTCAAAACCTCTGGGTTATTGTCTTCTCCTATAAAATGTGTATAATGTAGTTTTAACACACTAAAAAAGAAGGACAAGAGTACCTAAACGTTAAAACAGAGAAAGTAGCAGATCGGTGTCAGGACTGTAAGACACAAAGACCAATTGAATCATTTCTCAGTGGTTGTTGCACTGATAACTGCTTCCCCCACCCCAGATTCTCCAAAGTCTAACACCTGATGCTTCTGCAAATGGTTTTCCTACAGTGAGGAAAATAGCAGCTCTGTCTCCAGCTATTTGTCTAAACTTGAAGGAATTAAATTATCTGTGAGATACTAAAAGTTCTGTTAAGTTTGCTTAAAAGCAAACAAGTGGTGTACTAGTCAGAAACTCTCAAAGACCTCTTTGCTTAGCTAACATGCCCTGATATTTTCTTTTCCAACATTTTATTTGTGTGCCTTGTTGCAGGATTTTTTAGTAGCAAGAAATTTGTTTTGCCAATATATTGTGTTAGTTTTGCATTTAACTTCCCAACAAATGACATTAGTTCAACTTTTTTTAAGTCATGCTCCACCTAGAGATGTCATTGAGACTAGATAGTGTTTCAATCTATTAAAACATTATACAGCTCTAAACAAAGTTTAGAGACAATAGAGCAATGGGATCTGAGTAATGTCAGTTTTGGTCCTGTCCATTTCTTTGCAGGGTTGTAGAGCGCGGTGGGGTTTTCTTAACCTGAAAATTTTCATGGTATTTGTATCTCCACCTGCTGGAGGAAGACTTGGTTGTGTGGACTGAGGCACGTGGAGAAAAATGGAACGCAAATTTGCAAGGGTGCCTGCAGCCTGAAAGTTGGGAATTGAGGCGCAAAAGCTTACATTTTGTATACCACAAGAAAACGGTATAATGTTTCCAGTTCTTGCAGTTGCATCTTGTGACATTTTTTTCTCTGCAGTCTCAAACGGGAGTTAAGTGAGAGCAGAGTATCTGCTTTTGTTTTGCGATTTGGGGGAGAGGGAAATAAAAAAAGAAAAAGAGTCATTGCTTCTCCAGAAGGCTTTGAAACAGACAGGAGAAAAGTATTTAAATTCTAGGGTATGGGATTCTTATTTTAATCTAATTCTCATTCTGGTTCTATGATTTTTTGGTCCAGCAGCATTCCCTGTGCGTGCTTAGGGCCAGTGAGACTTTCTGTAGATGCCACTTGATAAATATATACGGGTCTTTCCCCAAGTTTTGTTAATTTTCAGTTTTTAGGGAAGAGTGTGTGTATATATATATATATATATATATACATATATACACACACACACAATTAAAATTTGTATTCTATCTAGCATGCAGAGGCTTTATGTTACTTGCTGAATGTTTGGTGTCTGATAAAGGTTTGTAGCTAGCAGGAAGAGAGTTACACTGAATGGAGTCTACTGGTTGACATCCCTCTCCTTTGGTATCCCTAGATACTGGTTTCACCACCTGCTTCAGCATAGTTTCCTGGCATTGCTGACTTCTGAAAAGCCAGGAATACAGGGAATGTTGTGTTGCCAAGTCTCCTGCAAACTGGTTCAGTGAAATTGGTATGGTGTCTCTGTGGATATGTCAGTGTTCTGGGGTCCTCAGAGAATCCCTTGGTTTACCAAGTGTGTAAGTGAAAATAATAGTTGATAAAATAACTACTTTAGCACTGGAAGCTAAAAAACAAATTAAAAATCAATGAAACCTGAGTGGGAAAAGAAGTTCTCCTATGCACTATGCATTCAGCTACTCTGAATGTGTAACATGACTTTTGTGTAGTGGGGAGGGATGAAGAAAGGGACACCTAGATTTGTGATACTGCCAGTGGAACTAGATCGATCCTTTGTGAGGTTTGTGGCAGGCCAGTCAGCCTGTGAATTCTTTTTTTTTCAGAATGAAAACCTGTGTGCTTTCCAGAGTCCTGCACCTTTAGCTTGTTGATGGTTCTGTAGCGTTTTACTGCTCACATCAGCTCGTCATTTCTACGTGGCATTTTTAAAAAGATATCCTTGTGGATTAATGGTTAAACTGATCAAAGATTAAGCATTAGCCTTGATTTTTCAATTGAATTGCTAGTTGAACTAAAGGGCTTTGTTTCAGGATGTAGAGGACAGCATGCACTTCTTACAAAGCAAGTGGAAGTCCATCTCCCATTGGCTTATAGTAGGATTAAAGAAACTAAACTCCATGTATATTTAGGAGAGGTGGGTGGTCTCTGAGAATGGTAGAAGCTACCACTCCTTTTAGGACACTGTCCAAAAATCTAAATTTGAAACAAGCTAGATGCTAAGTTGTCATTAGTGTTTTATGAAAGTCTCTGTTTTCTTCCTGGAAAAACTGGCATAGGATCTGCCACTTTATCCTTATTGACAGCTTCAGAGAGGCCAGAGGTAGGTGCACTTGTTTACATGCCAGGGCAGCTTGCTTCCCTGTGCCTGACCTGCATGGGAAAGGTCAGTCCATCTAACATCATCGGAAAGGGAGAGTCTACAGAGTGTATGTGTCAGCACCAGCTGTTGTGCACCTTCTCATATAGGGATGTCTTAGATGCTTTGCTCACCTTTTCTTCTATGTTGGTAAGAGAGAAGGTCTTTGAGGCTTTCAGATTAACCTTTCACTGTCCTTGTGTTGTGTGTTGCCCAAAAGCACTCTGCAGTGAAGTCCTGCACGTTTGGCTCGTGGTATAAGAGGTTTCATGGAACTGTATGTTCTGCCAGAGGGACAGCTCTGCTCAGAGCAGGTTGTTGAGTGCAGAAGATGGAGGCTATGAAGCAGTGGGCTGGCCTTTAAGGCAGATGCTGAAGCACTGTTCAAAGAGGTAACATGGAGCTCTATGAATTTCAGCTGTAGACATCACAGGATTAAAAGTTGGTGTGTGTGATATTTAAAGAGTCATCACCCACCTACACAGTGATTCTCTTGGGTCCCATAATCTGCAGTTTAGTTGGCTATCCATTTACCAAAGAACAGTTTTTAGTATTGAAGGGGATAGCTCTTCTTTGATATTGCTGAAAAATTCTGAGAGTGTGTTTGTAGGTAGAATAAATGCATTTTCCTTGCCTTTTTGGCAAGGCAGTACTCTTAATAAGAGTAAGCACAAGCAGGCCTGACAGGTATTCAGCAGGGTGTATTTGAGCACACTTAATTAACTTCCTGGATTCATACACGGTAGCATAGTTGAACTGTGTCTGTGTACTGTTACACTTAGGCATGTTTCCAGAAATGGTAGGAGTTTTAGTGATGAGTAGCTGAAACCATAAAATGAGTATTCACTTCAGAATTTCTAAAACGGAGCACAAAACATCTCAGTTATGGCACACTTCACTTTTTTCTCTGGAGAAGGTTGGGTGACCCATAATGTTCAGCTTTCTGACCCTCCTATAACAGAGGCATGAGCCAATTGTGCTTTGGCTAATGCATCAGTTTATCACAAGCAAGTGCAAGAATTGTTTTGAATATCAAAATTATTTCCTTACTGTGTTTTCTGCAACCCAGTAAAATGGCACTATGAAGGAAAAAATCCAAGTTTAGAATTCATAATATTCTAGAAAATTAGATTCTGTTGGTGGACACCATTCTTTATGAAGTTTAAACCAGGGCTGCTGTTTTAGTTGAATATTTAAAGCTTGCACACTCCTGACTTCCTCTTAAATACAGTGTGTTTTCTTTTCCTCGATAGAATTAATTTAATGTAATATTATTCTTCATATCTGCTTGAGCTCAGGAAGCATGAGGTTTTGTCTTTCTGTAATGAAGAAAAATGTTCCAGGAGATGTACAAGGTATAGTAGAACAGGGGAAAAATTGGTAAGAGTTTAGTGATCTTTTGCTTTCTGAAGACTTGATATTGTGGTCAGGCTTGCTACAGGGGCCTGTCTTGTAAAAGCTACGTGCCATGGTTTACCTGAAACCCCTTGTCATTGCTGTGGATGAATGGATATATTTGTGGGCTTGTTTTCAGTTGGGGTTCGGCAGATTTTTCTGTTGTGTTAAAGAATCAATAATTTACGGCTGTAAAGGCAGCTGGGTTGTAGACTGTGTTCTACTCAGAATTGGAAGCAGGGAGAGTTTAGTTTCCAATAAACAGTTCTTCAGTTTTGTTTCAGTAAGGTTGAAGCACTTTCTTTGAGTGACATGCTTTAATTCCAGAGTAAAGGGCTTCTGAAATTTTTTCATCAAGAGTTGGTTAAGCTGACACTCCTGACAAACAACATGTTTTCACTAATTCAGCATTTTCCAGTGGAAGACTACTCCATCAGTATGTTAAACCAGATCCAGTAGCTAGGAACACAGACATTTCCAGGTTTTTTACCTTTTTTTTTCCTAGTAGCTTCACAGGCATTTAAATAAAATTGCTCTTGTTTCTGTATAAGCCCTTATTTTCTTTTGAATTACAAACTGGCTCAATGAAAGATTTCATTACTTACGTGTTCATGCCAGAGCATTTGAGGCACTAATGCACAAATTCAGGCATAAGGTTTTGTAATTCCCACCACAGGCAAGTTGAAGAAAAGAATTTTGCATTTACCAAAACTGGAAAATGGATTTTAATACAATTTCAAAATAGTGACTGTGGAGGTTGTTTGACCATCTATGCATGTTTTTGAGCAAGCTGAGCTTTAAGCTATAGTCTAAATGTGTTTGGGCCTAAAATGAATTAAAGCAAGAAAAAGTAATTCAGAACTATAGGACTGGATGTCAGAATGTGTTGGTCTTATCCATATATTTTCTAGGTAATGTTACTTATTACTATTCAGGGATTTCTTTTTAAAGAATGAGAGATTTATTTACTGTAATGTGGATTCATTTCTGTAAAAGGACAAGCAGAAGTGGTGCAGTTGCAGCTTAAATAGTGGAGATTCAGGAAGTTGTTTTATTTCTAAAAACCAAGTATCAAGAGACAATATGCATTTTTGAAAAGCAAGCCCTTAGTGCATCGAGATAGAGCAACTACCAAAAGCTTTTTAAGCTTGAGTTTAATGGTCCATATAAGAAGCATTAAACTCACTTTAGCATTTATCCCTCTAGTGTTTCCAGACATAGGTCCCAGTACTGCCAACACTTTATGGATGTTTGAAGTTTAACAGATGAAGAGTCCCATATATCTGTCACAGGAGAATAACAACATTGATTTGAAGGAAGCCTGGGCTAGAAAAGACTTCTTTCCAGGTTAAGTTGAAAGTACTTTGTGTATACACCTGTGTATGGAGATCAAGGTGGATTTAGGTCTGTTAATGTTTTCCTGTGGGGAAAAAAAGGTTAAATACAGGAACCCACCACCATCACAGGGTCTTCTCTGCTTCAGCATGGTAACATCCTTGCTTGATTTTAATAGTTTCTGAGTACCAGTGTAGGGAAATTGTTGGTTGAGAAGAAGGGAAGAGATGGAAAGGGGAACTTTTTAGTGGAGTATTTTCTAAGCTAGTGTGGGTTGTGAATACTGATGCCACTTGACTGAAAGACAGATTTCAGTAAGTGGAGGGGGATTTTATATGGTGGATATAATCAGTAACATGTGAGTGGCACTGCTAGAAAACAGCCTGGAATATTTCAGGCAGGAGGAATCAGCTGAAGAGATTTCTTGGATTCAGAAAGCAGAAATACTGAAAATACAGGTCATGTTTGTTGATGGTCTTGCCTTTGATGCAGCTGCTAGATGTTTACCTTCTATAAAAAGTCATACGAAGATATTATAATCATTCTTACGTTTTTTTACACTGGAACTCTTTGCCAGGGGATGATAAATATGGC
This sequence comes from Acropternis orthonyx, assembly GCA_035583155.1. Lineage (NCBI taxonomy): Eukaryota > Metazoa > Chordata > Aves > Passeriformes > Rhinocryptidae > Acropternis > Acropternis orthonyx. Next base: position 1,905,260 of record JAWWEU010000002.1, on the reverse strand, counting down.
TATTTGCACAGTGATAGGCTGATACCCTTGAAGTACCCACTTCTGTCCCTTCCTGTTTGTAGGATCTGCAGCATTTGGCAAAGTATCAAAGACTTCAAACTGTCAGTATCTTTGGGATTACTACCACTAGTATCCAGTAAGACTTAAAAGTAGCATAAGCAGTATTGTTTCCTCTCAGGACTTTTGTAGCATGTTTTGAAGCACAGTCTCCACTGTTTCCTGCTCTCTTGTAGCATCAAATTCATTTCTTTCTATCTTTCAGAGCTCAGCATATGCACACTGATGCTTATTCCTGCCCATTTTCACCTTTTGTCTCAGTCCTACTACCTCACACTTGCCAGTTCTGTGCCACCCATCATTTTACCTTCCATACTGTAACAAGCCTCGCAAATAAGCAGCTAAATGAATCTTTCTTTGCAGTTCTCCTCTTTCTAGTTATTGCCCTTACTAGCTATTAATCAATCCTCAGCGCATCCCTCTCCGTATTTATTGCTGTGTATCTTGTTTTGTTCATGTTGCTTATCTGATGTTTAAATTATAACAAGAGAAAAACTTTGCCCTCTTGCTTTATGTAAGTACATGGTATGCTTAAAATGTCTAAAATAGTTACTTGCACTAAAATGTATGAGCTCAAACTGTCTAGAGATATTGATAGTAAGAATCTTACTAAGGGGATAAGCGAAGGAGATCCCTCTATTTAGTCTTGTGTTAGGTTTGTTTCTGCTGTCTGTCTTGCCTGTTGTGCTGGAATTAAATTTTAAGGGGTGTTGATTTGTCATAGGATAGATCAAAATAACGATTGGAAACAGCTATATTTTCTCTGAAAGCTTTGACAGCTGTTTCCTGGCCCTAATTGAAGGGGGTTTTTGCATTGCTTGTATTGTGCACTGTGGCCCATGATAAGTGGAGTTAAGTCATACTTAGACTATGGGAAATTTGTAGGAATACTTTTCCCATTCACTTGTTAAAGGGTGTCACTCAGTGAGTTGTTGGTTTGTTGGGGTTTTTTCCTCTTCTCTTTGAATTTGAAGTACATGAGTAAAGGAGAAATTAAACTTTGCTTCTGTATGTTCTTGCAGACTTTGCCGTCTAGAGTTGCCTCCTTTCCATATAAAACTCAGCTGCCGTGTGTGGTGCCAGCCTCTGCTTTGACCAGCAGTGAGAACAGCACAGAATCTAAAATCCTGGATTATGTGCAAGAGCTGGACGCTTCCTTCCATCCAGTCTTATCATTCCCTTCTGGTAAGTAATGCCATGACTGCAACAGGGTGGTGGTGCTTGTGACAGCTGTAGAGGTTATGGACTAACTTGTCTTTTGAGTTAACAGAAAACCTCTCCCTGTCAAAATACATGAGTTTAGACTCAATTAAAATCTTAACACACCTAGTTTTTCCATACCAGCAATGCTCTTACAACCTAGAAAGACTGCTCAAGAGAAAGGTGAGTTTGGGTGTTTCATGGTGTGTCTGAGTCAGTGTTAGTCCTTTAGAGATGGTGCTATTGCCAACACACTGCCATACCTTAGTTGTGTTGTTTTCATAAGGAACTTTTTGTTCAGGCCCTTTGGACTAGTTATAAAAAGCTTTATTTAGGTTTTTTAATTGTTTTTGTGATAGTCAGCCTTTGAAATTTATAGTTTCTGTCATCTGATTCTTTAGTCTTTTTGGACAATAATGCAGATGATGATGTCTGTGACTCAGCCCTGAAATTAGTGCAGGTGCAACCTGACAGCAGTTGGGACTTCAAAATAGAATAATAAATGTTGTTAGTAGAAGGGATTCGTACTATTGAATTTTTGTGTGTGGTGTTGTTTTTTTTTTGTTTTTTTTTTTTTTTTTTTACTTTAGGAAAAAGCTATTTCCAGGTTCATGCTTTACTCAGTACTTTGCTGTTGCTACCTCCTCATGAAGACCACTAGTCTGTTTGTCATTTTCTTTCATGTGAAAGAATTATTGTGAATAAATGCATGGTAGAAATTTTCCAAGTTGGAGCCTGATTCAGTTTCATGTTTTCTTTGCAGCTTTCTTGGTTATCCCCCTCTAGATAAATAACTTCTCTTAAAATACTGCTTGTGCTGTGCCTATATTTTGCTATATTGTGCTATATTTTATTTTTTTATATATATATATATATATATGTCAAAAAACCACCAGCAGAGTAAAGTAAAAGGGTTTTGTTTTAATTTTCTCTGTGTGCTAGAAGTGCATTACTCGCCTATATTTTGTTTTGGAACTCTGGGAGTTTGATTTTTTTAGTGTGCAGGGAGGGAATCAAGATTCAGATGTAGTTCTCTCAACTTGTTTTTTCTTGTTTGGCTTTCAAAAGTGAATAATAATTTGCAGACAACCTAGGAAAGGGTTAGTGGGACTGGTTCACTAGTGTACTCTCTTCTGAAAGCATAGCTGTCCATAGGGATAAGTCTTGCCTTTACAGTTTCCAAATGTCCAAGAATCTTAATCTAAAATAAATCAGTGGTTGCAGCATCCCTTGAACATAAAAACACCTTTTTAAACTTGCGTCTTGATAACTAAATTGTAGTTTTCTTCTACGAAGTTTGGGCTTCTGGTATTTCTGCACCTAGCCTGTGGATAGACTGAGACAGGCACTCCTGCCCTTTTGATTAAGGTACAGGAGCACAAAATAAAAAGTCTCTGAGATGTCCAGGTGGTTCCCCAGGTGAAAAAAAACCCCCACTGAACTAAAAGTGCCCAAACCAAACCAGGAGAAATGTTTTGGTTAATTCTTTACTTAAATGTTGTGGCTAATACACCTTTCAGACCTTCTTTATGTTTTACTTGGAAGTAGAATAGGAAACACAGCAAGACCTGAGGTGTTATGACAAAATACCTAGTTAGATCCATGTCAAATTAAAATTAATTGGTTTTTTTAGCAAAGTGTGTTGAAAGTTTCTGTCCTAGCACATCTGAAGGCACATGATGCTAAGATTGTGTGTAACTGTAAGTAGTTTAATGCCCACCCTTGGATGCTGTTCTCAGTCCTCTTCTCATTCTGAATATACCAGCTGTCAAGCTGGCTTCTTAGATTGACTTTTTTTTCTGTCTAATTTCTCTTCGTTTTTGTAATTTTTTTTTTCCAGGAAGGTTTTTCAGAGAAGAGAGACTTATTTTTCTTAAGCCTTCCTGCCTTACAACAGGGGGTACATTCCTTACCACTTGAGATGTTTTGCAGGCTAATTCTGGGTTAGAGCTCCCATCAGGAAATGAATTACCTTGCCCTACTGTAACCTTTTCAAAGAGAGAGAGAAGGAATGTACCTTGAAATTACCTCTAGGCTTCCAGGATTAGCAATTTCCAAAAGCATTAATGACTTGTACCCAAAAGGCTGAACTGAAGCCTCTTCACGTTACAGGAAAAGAGCTCTGTACACTCTCTGCTGTGCAGAGTTTTGTGCGGGAGTTTGTCAAGAGGGGAAGACCCCAGTTTCGTTCTCACTCCGGAGCATGTTTCATTCCTTAGCAATGTTGCTCATGGTTTATATTGTGTTGTGTGGATCAATTTGAGACCTTTAGGGATGATTGATAATTCATTGGCTCGAGGTTGCCACCTTTCTAATACTGACTCTCTTCTATTTGGAATTTTGGTTTTTTATTAGATATTCCTCTTCACATATACTTTGAAACATTATTAAGGAAGGATGACATCAAAGGAGAACCTGTTGATACCTCATCTTTGGGAGGGGAGTTTAAAGTATCTTCTGACAATGGTATGTAAAGCAAAATATGTTAGTATTTGCAAGACCCTGTTTTTTATTTATTTGTCAGTAATTTCTTCTATGAAGAGATTCAGTTTATAAATTTAGCACAAAGCAGGTTATCGGAGAAGTTAACTGATTAAGGCTTTAGGTGAAAGATGAATCTGTTCCCAGACCACAGTGTCAGGTTCTCCTTTGTTGCACTGAGATGATCCTACCAGAGCCTTAGGAGGGCAATAGTACACGTGTAGGGAGTTTGGGCAGGTTCCTGGCTGCAGTACTGTTGACTACTTGGATTCCTATCATAAGTTCTGGAGGTTTTTTTCCCATTATAAATAGCTCAGCACTTGAGATTTCCTGTAAATTGCGTCGATGGAAAATAAGTTTTCAATTTGATACATGCTTTTTTTATTGTAGACTATAATCAGCATCATGTTTCTGTCAAACAATGGAGCAGTGGCTGTTTATCTAATTCCAAATCTCAGTTGGTGTCAGGAACATCTGATCAGTTGTCAGAAGGAAGAAAGAAAAGACACCTAAGTGAGACAGCAGTAGGTAAGAGAAATGCAAGAAGGCACTACTGCTTTTAAAATATGTGTTGTATAAATGAGTTTGTAACCACTGGGCTTTGAGAATTAATTTTAAGTTGTCTCCAAAAACTTTACAGGAGTGAATAAATGGGCTTAGGACACCATGAAAATAATTTGCTATTTTAAAGCATAGTAATCTTCTTTCTTCTTGAGTATATGTCACAAAAGGACACAAGCTTCTGTATTTTATTTTTGGAAGACTCTTAAAGGAAACTGCTCAGCAGTCCAACTGTTTTCCTAATACTAGGTTATTCTTAATATAAAAGGGAGGGGTTTTTTATAGTAGTCAGTGAAACAAACTGAATTGCAAAGTTGTTTGTCAAATCATGTGCCCAACAAAACATTTACTATCCCTGGCATCTTTGGTCCACTGTTTCATTTGTCATGTACTGTCACTTGTGGTTCTGGATTCCTTCCAGATTGTTAAGAGGACTTGTGGATAGCCAGTGCTTATTGTGTTTTCACTCTTGTTATCTGTGTATTTTAAGCCATTGAATCTCTACTTCAGCACTTGGTAAATTAATCAGAAGTGCCCTCAAAGTTCTGTAGAATAATGTGATAATTTAGGCATAAAAAATTCAGCATACCAATGTAAGGATAAATGGCATCTTGCCTCTCCAGGCTATTAGAATGTAAGGTGTAACAGATCTTGTTAGTGATTCATTTATGTGACTTTTGGAAAACTTTTGGCAAAATTGCTCACAAGACATCTGAAGAAAACAAATCACTGAGCAGGAGGAGAAACTATATTAGTTTAAAATTCCCCCTAAAATAAAGAATTAAAAGGTATAAATGATCAATTAACATTGTGAAAAAGTAAACCTCTGATGCATATCCAGGTGAAACTGCTAGTGTAATCCTGTAGTAGAGGGAGAGATACGGAAATTACTGCAGAGATGATTTAATCAAAAATTATGATTTATGATTAAGCATCGCCCCCCTCCCCAAACTCAAAATCCAAAACCCCAAACCAAACCCACCCAGTTCATGAGAAAGTTACAGGAGAGAGTAAATGGTGTTTTGGGGCACACTGAAAGCTGTGTTGGATTTAGATGAGGGTTTTTTCTCTGCATCATTCCCCATGTGCAGCACAGCCCTCCCTTTGCTGTACATCCTTCTCTTACTCTCTGTGCCTGTCTCCAGCGGGGTGCTGTCTCCTTTTGCCACCAGTATTCCTGTTTCCCATGGCACCCTAACTGATCCCTGAGAGGCTGATGCTGACAGTGTTTCTTCAAGTGTAGTCACGCACACTGAGATCAACAATTGGAGGTACTTGGGAGCTCTAGGAAGAGGGAAGACTAACTTTTGAAGTTACAGTTAGTCTTCTGCCAATATTATTTAGGTTTTTTAGTTAATGGAACAAAAAAAGCTGTCTGTTGTCACAGGGATCGTAGTTTCCCAACGCCAGAAAACTGTTTGGTGATGTATTCACGAGTAGCAGCACAAGTTGTAGTGTATTAGTGCTTATGGGTGTAGTACTACATATTTATTCCTAATTTGGGCTCTGTGTAGGAGAAACTATCCATAGGGAAGATCAGCTTAATGAGCAACGCCAAAAATAAAAGCTGTGTGGCAGGGAGTTGCAGAGCTGCCTGGGAGATGAGAGTTAATGTCCTTGACCTAGCCTGTGCAAGATGGTCTTTAGGATCAGTCTTGCCTCTTTTTCCATGTTGGAGCACTCTGATTCTTTTCATTCATTGTTATATTAAATTTGAGTTCTCCTTTCTTAGTGGAAATTAAGGCAGAAGGAAAGCAGAAGAGGTGGTTAAATTCTGAATCCCCCTAAGTACTGCTTACACTGGAACTGAATGGGAGTAAACAATGATTACAGTTTGTCTGGAGCAGTGGACCACAACTAAAAGAAACCACTATTGGTTTGGAAATCTAAACTAATTTTGTTTGTTACCCTTGCTGCCAGTTTTATCATTTATTAAGGAAGAAACTGTCAGCGAGGGCTCAGAGAACTGGTGAGATGCACCCCAGCTAGGGAAGTGCTGCTAGGGACCAGTCAGAAGTGTTTCTCTAAGTCTGATTGCATTTGCTGTGTGTATAGGCTGTGGCAGCCTCTGAAAAAATAAGCAGGATTTGCCCATATGAAGGTGATTCCATGAGAAGAAATCCTTTGTAGAGGGAGAGGGATGAATTTTATGGAACAACAATGACAGCATGAGCAGCAAGTGTTTATTTAGATGCCTTTTTTTAGTATCCAGTAAATTGCAAGTGGTTCATTGTGGGCTTCTAGAAATGACTTTACAATTACTGTATGGAAAAATATCTTCAGTCTAATAGATGACAGCCTATATGTATTTTTTTATTGCTATTTTTTGTGACAGGCGAAAGTAACACTCGGTTTGAGACATTCTCCTTTCAACATGCAGAACCAGAACCCCACAGCAGTTTTGCTGCTGCGACCAGTGTCAGTGCCATGTCTCGGCCCACTCACAGCACTTCTTCACAGGTAAACTAAACTAAGAATGTACTACTGTCTCAACTGAAATATCAACAGAGAATTGTGCACATTCAAGTCCAAAACCACACACCTTTTACAGCTAATTTAGTGTTAAATTACAGTACAGAGCATTTTTGCAGTGAATTAAGTGCATTACATTAACTAATGGATTCCAGATGGAGTATGTGGTGTTTCTAAAACAGATACTTGCTTGTGAAAGAATTCTGCAGATCATATAACTGAAATGTAACTTTGGTTTAATGGCATTATGCCTTTTTTCTCCCCCCAAATTTCATTAAATACAGTGTGATTTATGTTCCCAGTTTTACACAAGGGCTCTTACGACCCTTTTTTCTTGGTGCAGCTACATAAAATGGCCTTATGGTGCAAATACAATCACAAAATTTTTAACCTTGTTTCACCATTTAAAAAATCTTGTGCAGAACTATAGGCATAGTCTCTGGTATATAAATTTGCTGAGGAACAGCAGAGCTCTGGTTCAGTGAAGTCCCTGCAGAAACACAGTCTTGTTTTCTTGGAATTCATGGAGAATTTCAGAATGATACTCAGATTTCAATTCCATAGGTTTGCTAAGCCTAGTAGTATACTGGTGCTCTGTAAGTCATCATGTTTTAATGCAGAATGGAGCTGAAATGTGTGTCACCTACATAGCTTCGACAAGCCATACTCTTTTTTTCTCCTGAGCTGACCATCATCAAAGAACACCTGAATGAGCATTTAAGAATAGTCTGTTTCCATTAAAGTTCAGTTAAAAATCGAAAACTTGTAATATGGAATGTATCATGATTTAAAACTAAATTTTCTCTCTCTTTTGGAATTCTTAATTGTAACACACTGAAGAACCACTTGGGTTATGAGTTAGTAGATGATAGATGATCATCTTTGTAGACTGAACACTATGAAGAAGGCAGCATTTACTGCAGAGTTCTCCCAAGTATTCAGAATTAACTGTACCTGACATCAAGGAAGAGAAACTCACGCTGATTTCCGTAAGAGTTGTGCCAGCAAGAAGTAAATCTCAGAGACGAGACAATTCTAAGATTTATTGGGGAAGGGTGTTGGAAGTGATTAAGCCACTACAAAACGTGTTCAAGTTACAGACTTTCTCCGTGTGAAGTTCTGATGTTTCTCAGTTAACGTGTACTTCCTATGACACATCTCCTCTTGTGTTGATTGTATTGTTCAGCATAACTCTAGGAGGAGGTTGAGAAGCGAGAGCTCCTATGATATAGACAACATTGTTATTCCCATGTCGCTGGTGGCACCATCGAAGTTGGAGAAACTACAGTACAAAGAAATCCTTACTCCAAGGTTTGCTAACGACCTCCTTAATTGCAAAGATAGCAAAACAAACATGAGAATGTTAACAAACGTATAATTAGCATGGAGTTAGAAAATGTTATAATATTAGGATGATCTTTTCATGCACTTGGGGGTTTTTTATCTGTGCGCTTCAGTTCATGTGACTGAAGTGGTGGGAAGACTGGACAGCTGATAGCACAAGGGAAGTAGTCTGATACACACAGAGAGGTGGCAGATGCACGCACTGACTAAAAATAGAAGTGGGTTTGTATCATCTTAAATGTAGTGATGTTCATGGCCTTAAATGTGCCATAAGGCTGGCAAGGTCTGTGCATGGTTGTTTGGAGGTTGCTGTCTTTTTTGTGTGTTCATAAGAAAAAAGTTTGCAATTTTCAGTAAATTAAACAAAATGGATTTATCATATATTTTTTAAATTTAGACATTCTGATGCAGTAGAATAAGCTTATTTTTTTCCATACAGTGTAAGCCTATAATCTGTCATTCTAGAAACATTTTGTTTGTTTGTTTCAGAAAAAGAACACAGGGTAATTGATCTCCTATGCTATAATTCAGTGGCTTACTAGCAATTTGCCTGAAATTGGCTAAATGCACTTGTTCTGTATTTTAAATCTCTAATATGTATTTGCTTTTATGTTGCCTTTAAAGCTAAAAATATTATTAAGACTCTGTTGGATAGCTTAAAGACTGTTTTGGGAAAAGGAAAGGTTAGATACTGAGTTGGAGAAGGAAAATTTAAATTTCAGACATCTTTTATCTGCACCTTAAATCTGAAATTATTTAATTTGATGGAAATTCTGAAGCACAAGCAGTGATGAAGGAGTAGCTAATAATGTACTGTAGAAACAAAAGAGTCATCTGTACTGCTGAAATAATGAAAATTATTAGGTAAATTAATTGATTTTCCCTTGTCTCATTTCTAGCTGGAGAGTTGTTGAACTTCAACCTCTAGAAAAGTCTCATACAAATGAAGAAGAGGTAGGCTGTATTTTAATTAAACCAATTTTTATTTAAACTAGATATAATATATAATTGGGATAATTGGTACATACTTTCTGAAATCACTGACTCCATGCAAATCCTGGTAAGTTTCAAGTTTCAAAAATAAAGTATTAAGTATCAGATTGTGAAAATGTGCTGGTCCCTTGCTCCTGCAGTTAGTGCTCCCAAAAGGTGCCTTGGGCCCAGCCTCTGCCTTCCCTGTGCCTCAGCACTGGCATGCTGATTCTCCCAGTGCCTCTCTCCTCGGGGCTACCTGTCCTACAATGGTGTCTTTTTCTCTCATCTCCTTCCATGGCCAGTTCCTGTAGCATGTAGCTCTTTAGATGGTAATTAGGCATCCTGCCTATGAGTCCAGCAAGTTTATTCAGTTTTCTTCTCAGTGTTTGTTTTCCTGCAAACCCTCCTGTTGGGAACAAACTTTTCTGCTTTGTCAGGAACAACATAACCCTCATTATTTCCTGCTGCCCTCTTGAGCTAAGTTTGCACATCATGTGCTACTGTTCCTTCCTCCAGACATCAGAATCTTCTTTTTTCTTCAAGGAATGTCCATGGATCCCTTCATTCCCTAATGGGAGGTTTGAGGCATTTCATAACCTCAGGGTGAACATACCAGCAGGTCTGGTCTGGTCTCTAGGCTGGTTTTCTGTCCTTCCAGTCTTTTTCTGGCTCCTTTTCCAGAAACCTGCCAGTTTTGCCTTCCTCTCTACAACTGGGGTTTAGGTGCCTTAGCAGTAGAAAAAGATGGAGTTTGGGTAGCGGTACAGGAGGTTATGCTAAACACAGTACACAAATCACTGTGCCACTCCCTTGGGGTAGAAAGTACACTCTCCACAAAGGCAGTAGCCTTATCAGAATTTTACTAGGTATGTGGAAATAATCCTTTAGGAGAGCTTCATGGCCTCAGCTCTCCTTACCTGTTGTAGTTGCACTTACTTAGCAGCATGCTCTTTGGTTGGAAGGAAGAGGAAAGCTTACTCTGTTCCTGCCTTTTCCAATGCAGTTGAGAAATTCTTGTGAAATTTGGTGGTCAGATTTATGTCACTTCCACCCACTGACTTTTGGATTCCTACTGTCTCAACCAGCAGGAATCATGCCTGATCTTCCTTTTTACTGAGAAAGTCAAGTTACATACCCAGGAGAGCTCGCCTGCAAGGATATTTAATTAATAAGGCAGCAAGGGCACACTGTCCCTTGAGTAAGGATCTACTGTTCATTACTCTCTTTTTGTCCTGGTATGTGAGGGAATGAGGGATGGAAGAATTTTAACACTGATTTGCCATCATGGCTTCAAGGGACTTGATTGGAGAACTCAGTGGGTTTCTTGTTTGGATTTCAGATCCCATAGAGATGACTTGTCTTGTGCTTCTAGTGTATTTTGCTGAAGGAACTTGAACATGTCTCTCTGAAGCTCATGAGCTAATCACTCATTTAGTAACCCTCCCGGTACATTTGTGTTGGGCATGACTAATGGATCTAGTATGATTCATCCTCTGGCCAGGAAATAACTTGAGTTAACAATAAGGCAGCTTTGCCTCCTACTGTGGCCCACTGTAATCTGTATTGTCTGTGCTATTGGGTAGAATTAGAAGGGACAAGAGAAAAATGCTAAAGATCTTGTTTGTGTAAGTCACCCTTTGCCAATTTCCCCCTTTCTTTTGGGGTCATGTTAATTGGTTTGAATGTTTTTCAGAGTACTGAGAAAGGGTGATTGATCATAATTCTTCCACTTCCTTTGCTTTAGCTTTAAGCCGAGTTACATTTGTTACTTATGAAAAGACTTGAGGAAACACCATTACCTGTTTGCATTTTCTGCACTCACACTCTTGACACACTTGAAATTGCTACTTGTGCTGAAATTAGAGCAAGCTTCAGTAAGGTCATTCATGCAGGAAAAGGGAAGGCAAAATGTACTTTATGCTTTTATATAAAATATTCTTTTTCTCTATTTTACTGCATAGTAGCCTGTGGTGGTACTATATAATGATTTCTTTTCTGGCTATCTTCTGCAAAGCTAAATTGAAAACTTCCAGAGTTGTCCTGGTGTCAAGCAACAGTGACCGATTTCTACCACTGGATACTTTTTTTTATTCTCCTTCTCTTCTTTGTTTAAGGCTTTCAGTGCAACAACCCCTATCCATGCAATAGATTTGCACCCAGTTTCCATAAGTTACAAAAAAAAGTGGGGTTACATACTTGTCATGTTCCACAGGAGCCACACTTCCAAGGATGGAAACTGAGCACTTTCTGGGAATCAAGCTTATTCAATGTGCTTTTATTTGACTACAAAAAGCTTACCTTTTTTGGGTGCATTTTTGTTTCTGGAAATTTTGCCTTACAAGGACAAAATTGGCAGTGCAAAAGTTAATCAGTATACTATCTATGTCTGCTCTATTACTTGCTCTAAAAATACTTAAGTTTCTGGAAACAGAGCATTTGAGTTTCCTGGTTTGCATCTAGGAATTTGCAGTCTATTATTGCTTTAAGGCATGGGAGGGTGTGGCACAAGTTTTCCGGTTTTATTTTGGTTTTGTTTTATCCAGGCTAAAGTTTCTGGAAAAGCACAGTTGTAACATTCACATTTATTTTGTAGTTGTTTTAGTAATGACAAATACTTCAGAATAATTCTGTGTGCTGTTAGTTTTGCATAAGTATTTTTGTGGCCTCTGACTCAGTGTTTCCTGTGGAGCCAAAGAGTGGAATACAGATTTTGTTGTTTTGAGAACAGAGTATTTCAGAAATATTCCTGGTGCTGTTCAACATTAATGCACAGTGTCTTGTTCTGTTATGTGGGGGATCTAAAGTTTAATTTGCTTTAAGTCTTTTTCTTTGAGTGAAATCATTAGATATGCCTCAGAAATAGGCCTTCCCTATAACCTTTTCTATTAACATCACTGCCAGGTCCATCCACTGAGGAATGACACTTTTTTTTTGTCCTTTTTCAAACTAGCCTTAATGGGGAAAAATATAACAAATTTCTCCTTTTACAGCAACTTTAAATTAACCTAAAGTTGGTAGAGGAAATACATAAAGCATTTTAAAGCTGGGGAGGGGCAGAGGATGTACTGAACCTTTCAGTCTGATGTCATGAGATTTTCATCCATAGAATAAAGAATAATTTTTAAATAAGAAAATGTAGTCTTCAATGGAATAGGGTCGAACTCTTTTTAAGTAAACAAGTAGCTGAAACTGCTATCACTAGCTATGAAAAGGAACAGTAAGGCTTATTTCTGTTGTTTTTTAAAACTCTTCACTTAAAAAGGAATGTGGACTTCAGTTTTGAAAGAAGCTTGTTAAAAATGAAGTTTCTTCCCAGCATGAAAAGTTTTGGCAATTTGCTAAGAAAAGTATTTTCAAAGTTTTCCTTTCAAAATTATCTTTTGTTTCCACTTCAAAGGAAATATGAGCACACAGAAAAATCCTCAATTTTCCCTGAGAGAATAACACTTCTGTAGTTCATAAAATTCTCACTTTGACACTATACATCATTGACTTTGGAAAGGCAGAATGTGAACTGCGATGCAGCCCGGTTCAGATGCCATCCAAGTGACAGAGCTGGGGAATTCCAGAGAGAGGAGGAAACCCATTAAGCTGACTTGCATGAAAGGAAACCAGCAGCTAACAAAGTGGTTTGTGTTTAACATAATTAAATGAAAGCAATAAGGAGTCATGAGAAGGGCAAACAAAGCAGGCCTGTTTGTCTGAAGCTTCCTGTTGAGTGCTGGGCTGAGGAGGAACTGGGAGCCACAGTTTTACAAGAGGCCAATTCTGATTGCACTGAAACCTTTGGGATGGTTTTCATTCATTGTGATACTTTGCCATGTACCCACAACAGCCATAAACTACTGCCTTTACCTGAGAGACTTGATAGAGGGATGGCTCCTGCAGACACAGGAGGGAGCATTCCAGCTGCCAGTGTCACCTGTCCTGTATGGCACTACCTGGCACTGCAGCGAGGACTATGCATTTGGTTCTGTGGTTTGTCAGGCTCAATTAGAAGATAAATGGTGTTACTGGTATAAGACCACTGAGGATTTTGCTTCATAGAAAAAACATGCAGTTTATTTTCCATGGCCCACCGATTATTTAGCATAATTCTTGTCCAGGGTGATCTGGCCACACAGCTCCTATGAACAGGAATTTTATTTCCTAGAATTTCTCTGCTTTTGAGTTGGGAGTGGCTGGCATAAAATCCATGACTGCAGCACTCGTATGCTCTTGCCAACCTCAGCTTTTTAGCTGAACTTTGAGTGGTTTGGAGCACTTTGAAATAACTTTGAGCTGTGCTGGAGGGGTCCAACCAACAGCTCATCCTGCCATCAGGGGAGCGAGGGAGAAGGGCAGCAAAGTGTTCCTTGGGCAGCCCTGGCTAAGGAACAGGCTTCTGGTGTGCTGCCAGCAGAGAAATGAAGATGGTTCTTTCACAGTGAAGGTCTGGTGCAATAGCTACATATTTTACTTAAAAATCTGGCTCGTTTGACTACAAGCAGGTAAAGTACTTGCATGAGGGCTGGTTTAAGCTGTACCAGGGGCATGCAAACTATTGGCTAAGAAATAGTCTTTTCAAAGCAGGAGCCATTTTCTGCTTGGTTTCTTAGCAGGAATGCGGCACCTCAGGTTTGCTGGTTTCTCTCTGTGGAGTCCTTGGTGATCTCAGAGCTATTTCTCAGTGCTTAAAGAGCACCTGGCAAATCCTGCTGCCTCCCAGCCTCCTCCTGAAACAGTCTTTGGAAACTCCTGGAATTTGTTTGTCTTTATTATGTGCTTTTAACACTGCCTTGATTTGCAAATGAATACATGTCCTCTTACTTTTCTGCCTCTCACCATAGAGAAAAATGTGTTAGTTCCATGGGGGGGTGCAATCTCTATATCCACTCAGATCAACCTCAGACACCTAAAGAAGTAAAAGCACAAGTGACAGCATCCCATATACCAGAGCTCTCATAAGCTGAACACGTGTTTTTGGGTGTGCCTTTATAGTGCAAGCACGCGCCTCTTGTTTGGTGAACAGACCTTTGCAGAATTATATATAATACTGGCTGGCTTTGTTTCTAGTGATGTTTATAATGACTGTAGCAGCTCTCCATGTGTCTCGTTGCAGACAGAAGATCTGTCCGACGAAGCTTTTTCCTTGCGTCACACAAAGTATGAAGAGAGAGAGCGCGCGAGGTGGTCGCTGTGGGAGCAGAGCCGCTGGCCCAGGAGGAACAGCAGGCAGGTGTACTGGCTTTGAGAAGAGCCTTCCTATTGAACCTGGTGTGGGTCGTTGGTGCAGCAGTGTCACAAATGCTGTCACTGAGAAGTTTGAGAAAGAGGGCTGCCTTCGTTAATTAACTCATCAGGGACAGTACCAGCTGTTTGGCTTTGTGGCTGGAAAGGGAAGGCTGTGCTGAGACATGCATACTTAGAGAAATTTGGCATGTTAATGGCCTGGTATTAGTGAATAAATATCTTACTCCCTTACTGAAGACAGAGCTCTGCTAGTTGGTGCCACTCCCAGTTATTATTACTTTAGCCACCCAGTGTAACATGAGCCCTTCTTCACTCACCTGACTCAGATGACAGTCCACAGCATTCAGAGACGTGTTATTGAGGGGTCCTGGGTTGTGCCACGGACCTCACTTTAAAAAGTCATTGTGTGAATGGTTCATTCTCTCAGGTTTGTCATCTGGTGCAGAACTCAACAGAATTAAATATAACCACTAAAAGTCTTTCAAAAAGTAGTGCATATTGGAGTGAATGTCATGAAGTTGTATTTGCAGTTTGGCACTGGGAAAACAATTCCCATAAATAACTTCAGAATCTGAAGTATCCTATAAATGCTGGCATAACTTTTTCTGCTTTTTGTCATATGCTTGTGTCTGCTCTTGGTTGCAAGTGAACCATGACACCAGGAATATACATGCAAAGATAGCTTTTTAAATGCAGGATAAAATAGAGGTAAATACTAAGAAATCCTATTTTAAGCAATTTTGAACATAAACCCCCCCAACTTTAGAAAGTGGATTGAAAAATATAAAGTTCTGTATGTACCTGAATTTTGAAACTATGGTGAAGTCTTAGTGCTTGGTGAAGTCTTAGTGCTTCTTGAATTCAGAAATAAAACTGCTCATTGATGTGAGCAAGGTCAGGCTTCCACGTGGCATTTCAGATGGCGTGCCACTATTTTATATCTAGTACAAATTTATATTAAAGGTGAGGTCAAAATTTTTAATGCTGTTAAATTCTTGATTGCTTTGGAGCTGAGTCCAGAGCAGAGGTGGGAAGGGGGTGCCTGAGGACCTCCTGCTGCCTCTCAGGTTGCATTGGCATAGTCTGCTGACAGTGTAGTTTGGACTCTGCAGGCTCCTGTTCGTGATGCCACGTTCTCATGAGCAGAAACAGCCCATGGCTCACTGACTTCTCTTGTCCAGAATCACAGTTATGGTGTGGAGCAAGGCACAGGAATGGGACCAGCCACCAGCTGTCTGCAGACAGGGTGTGCCTGTCCCAGCCCTGTTTTGTCCACTTAGGTCCTCCACATAGCACTCTGCTTTGGCTCCAGACAAGAGGGTTGTCACGAACCATACATGATTTCATCTGCTCTTTTGATTTAAAGAAGCAGAATGTAGGTAACATGTATGAAGAAACTGAACAGTTTGAAAAGAAAATCTGAACTGTTCCTGGCAATGTGAAAAGACGAGGAGTAGTTCTTAAGGCTTGTTTCTTATCCTGCACTAGATCTTACAGCAAAAATATTGACGGCCGACACAGCCAAGACCACTGCGCTGCTGACTCTGCTCCCGACCCGACTTTGGAAGCCCACAGTTCTTTTTGTTCAGGGATGACACCACTCTGCAGGCAGGGCCAGGAAGCAAAGGTAGGTGCTTTTGATACCTTCCAGGTCTGGGCAGGTCTTCAGTGATGACTACTTCTACCCTAAAACAAAGAACCTGAACATACTGCCCTGTCTCACTCATCAGAATCTGATGCTGTCACCCCAGTTTATGTGCACTGAACATGGTGCTCCTGTTTAGAACTGCTGTGCTTTTTAAATTAACTCGAAGATCTGTCAACAGGTAATAATTTCATTGCTCAGTACACACAGCACATGTTTTTGAGGCAAATATGGCACCACTGGATTTAGGCTAGATCTTTTTTCAGGGGTGTTATAGCCAGGTTTTCAGACAGGCCTGATGGTTACAGGGTCAGGTATCCTGATGGGTCTGGCACTGTGCCAAAGAGCTTCCCCCTTTCTGTACTATGCCTGTTCTGTGGTAGTAGCTCTGACACTCGTTAAAACCTTATGTAGCCAGCTTACATTGCCAGCTGGTGCCTAGCAGTGTTGTATTCTTTATCTGAAGAGCCCTGGAAATATTGTAAAGAAAGACACTCATTTGTAACTTGATAGCAGATCATTCTGCATAGATCTAATCAGTGCAGACTCTATGTAAATCCTGTTTTACCCTCTTTTTCCATCCTCACTCCTATGCTTCTGCTTCCTTTTAGTCTGGACTGTGGGAACTTCGAGTTTTTCCACTAAGTGATGAAGAGGCAGAAGCTTTACTATGCCAAGATGAAGTGACAAATGAGACTGAAGTTTCAAGTGCAGCTTTCCCCAGCAACTCTCCCTGCACTCTGGGCACACCCACTGCTTTGCCAGACAATGGCCATCCAACAAGAAAACAATCTACCCAAGAGTCGGAAGACTGCAAAAATGTTTGCCTGGGAAGCAACAGTACAAGTAAACAAAGGTGACAGGGAATAATGTGGTTCATTAAGAAAGCCAATTAAGGTGGAGAAAAGTGTAAGGTAAAATCTCTCTTGTTCACACAGCATATGACAGCACAATTCAAAACCTTTGCATTAGCTGCATATAATATATTTTCTTTCTTGCTTTGTAACAGGCAGGATAAATCCCAAAGACAACACTTTCTTCTTCCTGAACCCCAAGAGAAAGTAATTATTTCAAGCTGGAAGTCTAATATTCCCAATGTCGGGAGTGGGCGCACATAAATTGCTGGCACCATTCACTTTCTGTTGTCATATTGCCACATTTGTCAATAATCATCCTTTTCTGTTTTGTTTGTTTTCAAATGCATTTCTGGTTCTACTGGATTCTGTGCAGCAGGAGATGCTGCCTACCTTAGCCAACAACTTCAATTGAACACAGAAAAACTACTTGAAAATAGAGGGGATAAACGATAGCCTCAGATTATTTTCCTCTGTGGCATGACCATGTGGCAAAAACCTGCCTCTCTAACTGCATGTGCACGGTAATGGTAGGTGAGAACCAGTTAATTCAAAGCAGGTGATCTGGAAGTCTTGCATCTGGCTTAAAATCTGTACTTAGCTCTCAGTAGTGCTGGAGCTTGTTTCGTATTGATGTCCTCAAGCAATAGGGTAGAAATAGCTCACCATGTTTCCACAGCTGATGTATCTGCTACCCAGGAAGTAGGGTCTCTGCTTTGGGCATGTGGGGAGGGAGAGACAGGAGGAAAGAGGTGTCAAGTCAAATCAGTGATGCAGCTCTTGGAATACTGTGGTTTGGGTCATCTCACTTCCTTAGTCCTTCAGTAGCTAATGAGGCTCATAATACTTTGCTTTAATATGTTTAAAGTCTTGTTCCAGTTTCTGTATAGTGCCTTGTAAGAGTCTCATA
Organism: Acropternis orthonyx; assembly: GCA_035583155.1. Lineage (NCBI taxonomy): Eukaryota > Metazoa > Chordata > Aves > Passeriformes > Rhinocryptidae > Acropternis > Acropternis orthonyx. The sequence goes on along the minus strand of JAWWEU010000002.1, from coordinate 1,887,529 downwards.
GTATGCAACGAAGAGTCTCATAAATATGCCGACCAGCTGGAAAGGAAAAGATGATTGATGCCTAGAAGACCAATTAAAAAAAAACCCCAAAGCTTTCCATTGTGACTCTGGATAGATTTTTCATTTCCCAGCATACTCACAGTGAGGAAACAAAGGCAAGCTGTTTAAACTTGCCTAAATAGCATAGTTTGGAATGTATCTGCAATCCCAAGAGGTATTAACAAAAATAAAACATTGAATGTAGGTATAATCCATCAACAGGAAGTTTTTCTGTGTAGGACAGTTGAAGGCAATTTAATAAGTCTGTGTTTTTGTGCAGTTTTCTTCCATATGTAGTATCTGGAATGGCACTGGACAGATGTCCCAGTTTTAGTGTCAAGTTATTTTTTTTTTGGTCAAAATTACAGGAAATATACACTGGGCTTCTGAAAGCAGTTAAGTTTCAACACTACAACGTATTGCTACATTGTAGTTTATTGCACATTCTGATTATTTTTTTAAACACTTTTTTAACACTGGTTTGTCTTAAACTTGAATCTTGCCTCAATGTCTGATACAATAATCTTTGATGCAAGGTTGTTTTTTTAATTAAAAGTTATTTCTATATATGTTGTATATAGTCTGAATTTGATGACTTTTTAGAAGTGAAGACGTAGCAGCAGTGCTTCCTCTTGGCACAGAGCCCTGTTTGGCCCACAAATGGGCTTTGCAAACTCATCGCAGCTTTGCCACTGAGGCTGTGCTGGTGCTGTGATGCCAAGGGCCCCCTCACCACCTCAGTACAGAGGTGGATGTTGCCCTTTCCCATACCTGTATCCATTCATTAGGAAGCCTGATCGGACTGCTCTCACCCAGCTTGGTTGTAAGGTCAGAGCTCCCTAGCTGTCTGGTCCCTGAGGCAGTGGGAGGAGTTCCTGCACTTCAAGAAACAGCACAGACCAAGTAAACCAAGCCAGCTAGCTGCCTTCCATGTCCTGAAGGTTCTGCCAGGAAAGGGAAACAATCCAGTATGTTATGGGAAGGAGCGAGAGGAGGCTGTTTTTCTTGACTGGATGGATGGTGGTAAGGTAAGGGTGTTAAAAAGGAGTCAAAAATCCCCTCATGGGATAGGAGCTTGATTCCCCAGTTTGGTCAGTTTGGGGAACTGCAGCATCCTTACCCTGTGGTTCAGATCCTGGCTGCCAAACCATACTGTGGCTGCTGGATCATTCCCAGTGAGGGCCAAAGCAGCTGCTGGGTACCTTGTCCAGTGCAGGGCCTGCACAGGCAGGCAGTGATCCCAGCAAGGGGAAGCATGTTTGCTTTGTTCCCTCTTGCATGTTCTCGTCAGCCCTTGTGGGGAACTAGATAGTGCCTCACAAGGCAGCAGCAAAAAGGGTAGCCAAAGAAAGGTTGGGCAGTCGGAAGACATAAGAAGAATCCCTGGAGAAACTATAAAAATATCCATTTGGTCACTACCCCATCCCACCAACCAGCAGAAATCTTTTCTCCAACAGCTGCCTGTGACAGCAAACTGCAGCTGCCTGAACAACTGCACGGCCGCAGCACGGTGCCAGAGCCATTGCTCCTGCCCACGGTGCCACCACACGGCTGCTCCGCACAGCCGTGCTGCACAGGGCTCTGTCACATGGGCAGCGCACGCACGTGCTGACAAAGGCCAGTGGGGAGGGGGGCCAGGAACAGGCTGCATTTGCTTTCCCCCATCACTTGCCCACCTTCAGTGTCCCTCCATCTGGCAGGGGCAAGTGGGCAATGCTGTGTGCACATGGCAAGCAAGATAATTTTTGGGAAGCCCTAGGCTGTACTCGTCACCTGCGGCACCTCTACTTGCCTACCACCTTGCAACAGACCTGTGCCCTGCCCTCTGTGTCTCCACTCTGTCTTTGCTCCAGCCAGGAGCAAATTCAGGGAGGCACCTGAGTTTTCAGTAGCCCCATTTTACTATTAGGAGAGGGTTAGAAAACTTGCTTAACTCAATCTGGTCCCAGAACCAGCCCCCTTTCATCTTCTTTCCCTATGCTGTATGCAGCTGGAATCAGCACTGGTACCGTGGTTTATTGCCTGCAGCCCTTTTCCAAGCAGAACTGGGCTCCTCCCTCCAACCAGTTCAGTTTTACATGAATGCTGGTGTTGCAAGGAAGTCGTGGGGGTGGGCTGAGAGCTCAGGGCCAGGCTCATACTTGAAGCCACAGACTGTATAAGAACGTTCCCCTGCTTGTTTTCTTTCCTTTTCAAAGTTAAAAACAGAAACAAAACCCAACCTGTTTGGTTGTTAAGCTATCAAAACAGCTGTCAGTGCTGCTCCTAGTGTTGTGGTTGAAGGTGTTAAAAAGGCTGACTCTGAAATACCAGCTTCAACATAATGCAGGAAGACCCCCCCCAAGCACGAAAGTGGGAGTGCACAAAGGCATTTCCCATGTACAATTGAGACTTTTTTTAGGGCCACTTACGTCCTGCTCCCTGCTGCTATGAGGGTTTAAATACTTTGTCTTTGCATCCAGGATCTTAATAGAATGTAAGTACAACTACAGACTTCTAAACCACATTAAAATTAAGCCGTGTGTGTGTCTCCTGCAGTGTTTTATCTTGCACAGGGCTGTCGGCTGTACCACCCTCTGCAGCATGTGTCCAAGCCCAGCCTGACTCAGCTCTGTCAGAGTTGCTTTCATCCTGTTTTCCAGTGCAGACAGACCTTTCCTATGAGAACCTCCTGGACTGCTCTAGACCACATTGCCTCAATACCACCAGGCTGTGCTCTCCCTTGGTGCTGAAACCTTACCAGAGCACTGTGACATCTAATGCGTCAGGGGTATATTTTGCTCTGGGAAGACCATGCAAGCAGCTCCCTGGGTTTTCATGTCAGTGCTCAGTTCCAGTCACTGGGGCTGTGGGCTTGTTCCTGAGAACAAGGAGGACAGGCCTGAATAGACCCTAACAGATTACTTCTGTAAATTACAGAACCTGAAAACAGATTTAAGCATTAAAGAACAAGAATAATTCATTACTGTTAGTCCACAAATGTGGTCACTAATAGCTTTAACCTTAGATGTGTAAAAGCTGCTGCAGCAGGAGCCAGCTGCATAAACCCATCTGGGTGGGACCTAAACAGAAAGAAGCAATTAAGGAATTTTACTCTGTGTGCATAATGTCTCCCACAAGACTCCTAACCTGATTAGGAGTCAATGCAAGTGCAAACTACCAGCTTTAAAACAATGACAAAGACGTGGCTACAACCTGTGAAAGAAAGCATATCACAAGATTCCACAAAACCTAGTACCATAAATTAACTACAACTTGGGTGTCCCCCCCAAATTATTTAGGGAAAAAAAGCAGAAATACTTTACGCTTTCAGTCCAGTTTACACTCAACTGTAGGAGGCCAGGATACTACAGCTGTTGTCCTACTGCTTTCAACAGCATGAAAAGCCAGACTCCCCATTCTGAACTAGCACTTTCATAGCAGCTAGTGGTCGCTAAGCCTGCATTTTACCTACCAAAGCTGTGATTGTTTGTCTATGCATGTACATTAAACTCAATGCTGGTTCTTTCCAGAAGCACAGCTAAGGTGCTCTTACACACCTAATAGCCCTTGGACTTCCCTTTCCTAGTCAAGCTTGCTTTTGGCAAACCTCTTCTGAAAGATCTTGCAGTGCAGTAGGTCCAGACAACTGTGCTAGTTCCCAAACAGGCAAGTAGAAACAGGAAACAGCATCTGTTCACCTAAACCACACAGGAAAAGTAGCAGTTTCAGCCATTTGAGACACTTGTCTAGACTGTTTGAACTAGCCCTCACTCCTTCTCCTTAAGAAGGGCAGTGCTCCTCGCTGTGGGCACCTTGCAGGCCCTGGGCTCAGGAGAAGGGGTGCAGCAGTTCTGGCACTGCCTCAGCAGCTGCCAGGTGGGACCTGCCCAGCTTTGCTGCAAGGACAACAGACCTGACTTCAGGCCTTGGAAATGGGAGCCTCCTGGCCTGGTCCCCTGGGACCGTTTGCAACCCTTCTGTAATTACAATGCAAAGGGGAAAATATCACACAGAATACCACAAAATAGTAAAGAGTCAACAGTCCTAACAGTCCTAACTAGAGCCATGGGAGGTGGGTCTATCTAAATGTCTATCTAAAAATGGCCTGCTCAGGTCATCCTCTAGTGTGTTACAATTTTTGCATGCCCAGACAGGTCAGTCTGTAAAGTAGGCACAGCCAGTTGAAGGACTGAGAGCTGTGTGGTTCCACAAGCTGTTTTACAGAGCCATCTCCAGGCATTTCAACTCACGTATCACTTCAGCAGTCTCAGTCCTGTACGTCACCACCGTAATGGTTTAATCTGGCACATAAAGCAAGGAGGCTGTGGGGCAAGATAAAGATTTTTAACTATCTAAAGTGTTTTCAAGCAATGTTCTCCTATGGAAGCCCATCGCTTTCAGGAATTTCAGACACTGCTGTCTTAACTGGCTATTTGAAAGGTAAATGATAAGATACTCCCCACTTTGTGACCTAGTAAAGATGCTGCACTGACTAGTTCGATAAAGGCAAAGCACAGGGACATTTCTAGCATCAGTGGGATTTTTGTTTTAGCCCTCTCAGACTGCATTTCTGCATTTTCCCCAAACTTACTCACAAACCCAGTCATTTGTGAGTCAGCTTAAAGGAGACTTACCGCACTGAGGAAGGGGTGTTTAATGCAGTAGTGGAAGTTTTGTAGGAATGCACAGATCAAATGACAAAATACAAACAGCAGAAGGCAGTTTGATTAAGAGTCTTCCACAAGAGAGATCACTTGTGGTGATGCTACACTCTTCTAGCAAGCAAAAAACTGACCATAGGTCAATGCAGTCAGCTTTAAGAGGTTGTGCCATAAAATTAGCCTCCACAGAATCAAGAGACAGGTTCAAACCACTGCATTTCCAACCCTGAAAGACAGCCAGAATGTTTCCCACTGCTGCTTGCTTCATCGGAGTGAAGGAATGATTCCTCTGTTCAGCAGCAACAAGTTTCTGCAGTTAGTGTTCATCCAGCCCTCCCTTGTGCACGAGAAACAAGGGTTCTCCTGCACGCCCTGAGCCTTCTTGAACACGGCTGGGGCAGGTCTCATCGATCCAGACTGCGCTTCTGAGCTGCTTCTGAACACACATTTCTGAGGAGATTGATCACAGACCTCGGGTCTGCGCTCTTCATAATAGCACTGCCAGACACGATCATATTGGCACCTGCCTGAAAGACACGGGACACCCACTCAGTTACATGGAATAGAGCCCCTGCTTACAGTTTTCCTGTTGTAAAGCACTTAATGAGGTAGTGAATTCTGGGCTGGTGGCAAACAAGAGCTACTTATGGGACATGGGTGACACACTTCTAACTGTAACCCCAAATTAAATTTAGAAAAGACAGCTCTTCCCCACTCTTTCTTAATCATTGCTCCTATTTACCTGAAGATACAAGAAACAAACAACTGCTCTAGCTTCATCAGCCATTATTGAAAAAAGGCACAAGATTAGACCTAAAGTAGATTTTGATATTAGCTGTCTGAGTGTGTTCCCTCTGAAAACAGTCAGAATTCCTCCTAAGCTTTATTTTCTGGGAGTTGATCAAGTGTCTCAGCACAGTGACTGAGAATGGTACTCTGCTGTGACCTCTTACCTCTGCGCACTTATGGATGGTGTCAGGCCCAACTCCTCCATCCACTTCTATATCCAATGAGGGAAACTGTGTCCTAAGCCATTGAACCTGAGGAACCATATAAAAAGGTGGGCACCTGAGGTCCACACTGAGTTGCCACCATCACATACAGCTTCTTACACATGTAGACAAAGTTTATTTACGTCACCACTACACTCCATACTGTTCATTAGCTTTTAGCTCAATTAATAAAGAGAGATGTAGCTTACCTTTGGCATCATGTCTTCCATAAATTTTTGCCCTCCGAACCCAGGTTCTACAGTCATAACCAAAGCCATGTCTATCTGATTGGCCCAAGGTGCCAAGTGTTCAACTGTAGTGCCAGGTTTGATGGCCAAGCCAACCTGTGGGGAAGTAAGACAAATCCAAGTGCATCTTAGGCTGACGGCAAGGCTGGGCTGAGCTCAGTGCAGGCTCCTGGTGAAGTATTGGTGTGTCTGTCTAAGCTCTGAAAGAACAAGCTGCTTTACTTAAACATTCCAAATCTTCACTAAAATTGAAGACAGAGCGTTAGGGCTGCATGTGCCAATGTCTGACCACCTGCAATGGCAACAATGACTTTTTCATAGAATCATGGAATCAGAATATCCTGAGCTGGAAGGGACCCACGAGGATCACTGAGCCCTGCACAGGACACCCCCAACAATCCCACCACATGCCTGAGAGCACTGTCCAAATGCTCCTTGAGCTTGGGGCTGGAGAGCCTGTTCCAGTGCCCCATCACCCTCTGGATGAAGAAGCTTTTCCAAGTTAAATCTCCCGTGACCGAGGTTCACGCCATTTCCTCAGGCCCTCCACTGGCCAGCAGAGAGACCCCACCAGCGAGGCGGCTCCTCGCCATGCCGAGCGCAGACTGTGCCCCCCTCACCTTCATGCCATTCTCCCGAATGTCCTTTATCAGCGCCCCGGGGTTGTCCGTCGCCTCCAGATGGAAGGTGTACTGGTTCGCGCCGGCGACCGCCATGGGCTTGACCCACTGCTCGGGCCTGGCCACCATCATGTGCATGTCTGCAAAGAGGGAGGCGAGCGGGGGCTGGGCCCGGGCCCCGCGGCCGGGGGGGCGCGCCCCGCAGCCCCCAGCCCTTACCGAAGAAGGGCTCCTGGCCCAGCTGCTTGCGCAGGCTCTCCACGACGGGGTGGCCGAAGGTGATGTTCGGGACGAAGTGTCTTTGGGGCCGAAGAGAGAGATGCGCCCGCCCGCAGGTTACCCCGGGGGGCCGGGCCGCCCGCGCCCCGCAGCCCCGTCCCGCTCCGTCCCACCCGGCCCCGGCGTTACCCGTCCATCACATCCAGGTGCAGGTAGTCGGCCCCGCAGTCCAGCATGCGGCTGCACTCCGCGCCCAGCGCCGCCAGGTCGCTGTTGAGGATGGACGGCCCGATCCGGCACCCCGACGCCATCGCGGCGGCCGCAGCTGCTGCCGGGACTGAGGGAGGGAGGGAGGGGCCGCCGGGAGGGCGGGGCGGCCGTGCCGCCATCTCGGCGCTGATGGCGGCCTGAGGGGGCGGCGGCCTCCCGGCTGCCAGACGGAGGGGGCTTTGATAACAGCAGGGCTTCTGTGAGGGGCTTTAAGTGTGCTTCGTCACCCCCAAAGCCTAGCCCCGGCCCCGGAGCTGCGAGCGGGTGGGGAAATCTCAGCCAGCGCTGTCGGGGTCCCGCAGCAAAACCGCGCTCCGAAGCCTTTCAGACAGGCCCTTGTTGCGCAAGAGCCTCAAACACAGAACTCTGCCCTTTGCCGTCACTCCTTTTTTTGTATTTAATCCTCGCGACAACGTTTGCATAAAAAGGCTGAGGGAAAGGGGACCGACCGACACACGGACACGGCTGGCACAGCCGGGCGTTGCTGGACACCACACGCGCTTAAGGCCTCTAACACTATGTAAAGCAGCATCGTTTGTCTTCACAGCAAAAATACACCGGTTCTGGTACGGAGAGACCGAAGGAAAGCACAGGAGAGCTAAAGTACTTCGTATGCACCCCATCAGGACAGCATTAAGTGCAACCAATACGACAGTAACACGTGAGAGAAGTCAGGCCAATGGGCCTGCCTGTCTGTGCCAGCTCTCAGCTGTCATCCCTCAAAAACTAAAGCCAGCTGCCTGGACACCTGGATAAAACTAAATTATGGATCACATCATTTATAAGCTGCACTGATTTCTAGCAGGTAGACATTAAAAGGAGGCATTTTAGTCCTTGCTATGGCTTACTACTGTGGATTCACCATAGACACAGTTATTAACGTACACTGAATTAAATGAAGTAAATCACAGTTATTTTGTCATTGCTAGAATGGAGTACTGTGGTGAGGCCTCCGCTTTTCATTAAGGAAGATACTTCCTTCTCATTTCAGCAGAAAAGGTCACCGTTAATTCTCTATGTGTTGTGTCTCAGCTCGTCTCCTCCTCCTCTCCACAACTGCAGGTGACCCTGGGACTTGAAAGTGAAGCTGGTTTTCCTCATTTGTGCGTCACCATTAAAAAAACCTACCATCTGGAATTCAGCAATTCTTGGAGTGACCTCTGAGCTAGAAGCTAATCCAAAGCAGTCTCCTACAGTAACTGGCACTGGCTCCAGTGCACTGAGGAGATAAGCAGTACAGCACATTGTGATAAGCAGAGGAAGCAGTTTGTTGTTCAGGACACACATCGAGGCACCTAACCACCTCTCTTAGGTGCCCTTTGGAGCTGCATTGGTGCACCACCTGTGCATTACATATCCCCATATATATGGGGATATAGGTGGTGTACTATAAAAATGGTTGCCTTTTCAGTCCTGCTTTTCCCAGGAGGGCTGTCTCCATCTCTCACCAATGCAGTGGTAGCAGAGCATGTTCAGCACCGGGGAGAAGGATGGCTTTTGCTCTCTTCAGAGTTTTAAAGTGGACAAGTTCACTCACCAAACTGGTGTGCACAGCACCCGTCAAATGTGAGCCTTTGGCAAACGCCAGGCAGTGCAGCCTAAGGCTCCCTCAGCTTCCACAGGCTGAAACCTGCTGTCAGGTGTGTGCTTAATTTTCCAAGCCCCAGTAAAACCTGCATGCTGCACTACAGCAGTGAGGCAGCTGTTCATGGGGCTGTATTTTAATAGCTGTTTCAGAGCTGTTGAGGAGAGATGCAAGTCCTTTCTTGGGAGATGGCTGGGAGGATATAATTTTGCTCTTAAGGCTGTTTTATCATGTGTATGTCCAAATTACAAGACCTCAGGAGCCAAACTGGTAATTAGCACATCTTAGGTACTCTCTCAAGGATGATCATTTTTCTCTGCACAATAATGCCATAATTATAAACTCCAGTTCTTCTAACATGAGCTGAAAAAGGCAGTGTATGATTCCCAAAGCAGCAGGTAACTTTGGGCCTTGCTGATGATTTCATTGTTTCACAGCTATTTTGCAGTTTGCCCGTCAGCAGCCAATGGCTAAATTCATGTTTCAGTATAATTCCCATGATGCTGAAACAGAGCCTGTAACTCAGCTGTGACTTCAGCTGATCCCCCTGGGGATCTCCCCCTTCTGTAAATGTTACATACACATATTTAACACTTGCATCTATGAGCATTACATACATAAAATTGAACCTTTTTAAATACAATCGCAACATGCCAAAAATAGATTCTTTCGTCAAGTTTTCTGCCCTGCAATAGCCATCTTTCATTTACAATGTATATCTATTTTTATATATAGGAACCAGAAAATACCATATATAAATATTTACTTTAAATCCCTCTGTCTAAGTACACCTGACAGCATTGGTGGAGCAGTTGCTTGGGACCATGTGGTTTCTTGGGGGTTTTTTTAAGCTGTGGATATGAATTGCTCAGTACATTTAAGCAGGACATAGGGGCTGTTCATACCATCTGCAGATCACTCAGCCCCTGCCCATCTGTATCTGCACATGCACAGCACATGCATTCCTGCTGACGGTGTGCACTGTATTTAGTTTTACAGAGCAAGTATTTTTGTAGCACAAGGGCAGTATTTTACAGAGTCGAATGAAACTAACAGACAAAAGTAAGCTGAACTGAAGCCTGCAGTGCCAACAAAAAAACGCCAAAAAAACAAACCAAACAAACCAAAAAAGGTCATCTAATTGCTTCCCGGTGCTTGTTGTTGCTTTACAAGTTAGAAACAATGGTCCCAAGCTTGTGAAAATCAAACGTTAGATTGGTACTTTCTGTCAGTGTTTTCACTGTCAACACCAAGGTGTAAGAGCCTTGGATTCAGCTGCTATATAGCCCTCCTCTCAAAAACACTACAAAAATAAATATTGGGCACAATCTCAGAAGAGGCTTTTCTGTCTCACACAGTCAACAGCCTATGAGGCTGCTGATCATCGTATTTGGCTGCCAGATCAAGGCTCTATGGACCACACGTTTGCCTAACACACCCCTACCCTGAGAATTTAGTACAAATTCTCTTATCCTGTGGTCTTGCCCTGAACTGAAATAGATTTCACAAACAGAATTTGCCAGTCTGTAGCAACTGGCTGATAGCTATTTTCTTATAATAAGGATAATAAAGTGCTCTTGTTTCAATTCGTTACTAAGTTAGCAAGGAATTCTAAGGAGAAGGTACACCTTCTCTTCCTTCTCCCACTGCAGCACTTCCCCAGGAGTTAAACATGAGATTCATCCAGATCAATGTCCGTCTCCCCGAGCTCCACGTGTGTGAAGCTGAAGTGAGTGGCCAGCAGAGGGTTCTCCATCCCGTTGTCCTCGCTGATGTGAAGGACAGTGTCCCCGTTCTGCAGCAAGCTGGTGGTCTCAAGGCCAGCGTAGTCCTCGGTGTCAGAGAGCTGCGTGGGTGGCGTACTCTGTGCTGTTGTTGGCCGGGAGTCCAAGCCCTCCTCTTTTTCCTTCTCCTCAGCAGAGAGTGCCTCTCTCTGCAATTGAGGAGAGCTGGTGGTCAGGTTTAGAGAAGGTGGGAGGGAGAGGGCGAAAAAAGCAAAGGAACGTCTATAAAATATTTTCTCATTCAGAAATACAGTTTACCATAAAGGACCAGGTATTTGCAAATTATAAACCCCCAAAATTATACCCCTAGCAGTAATACATTTCTGCTGGTGAATCAAAATTTAAGTCATCAACACTTCCTTATTTCATCTGTTTTAGCACATGGCTTCAAACTGAAAGAGTATGTTTAGATTAGATATTAGGAAAAAATTCTTCCCTGTGAGGGTGGTGAGGCCCTGGCACAGGCTGACCAGAGAAGTTGTAGATGCCTCAACCCTGGAAGTGTTCAAGGCCAAGTTTGATAGGGCTTGGAGCAACCTGGTCTAGTGGAAGTAGTCCCTGCCCATAGCAGGGGGCTGGAACGAGATGATATTTAAGGTCCCTTCCAATCCAAACTATTCTGTGATTCATTCTATGATTCTGAGGATGGGGATCTTTCCTTTGTTCATGGCAAAGGACACAGTCCCAAAGGACACAGGATACCTGGGCATATAGAAGTGATTTCAATGTCACTGACATGTTGAAGGAATGACTGGGATTGTCCCTGCACTGTCCTCAGTGGTGTCCAACAGAGAAAAATGATAGACAAGCCATTACTTTGCAACGTGATGCTTTTGCTAAAACAGTTCTTGCTGTATGACTCGGATGGAGCAAAGTGGACAGACACACACGACAAACCTCTCAGTCACGTTACCTGGCCAGTGGCCTGGCTGTGGAGATCAGCTACGATGATGGCAGGGGAGGAGGTCAGCACGGGTTTGTTGAGGGGCTCCTGCCCGCTGGTCACTGGGGAGCTGCTGCAACTGCAGCCCGATTGCTGAGCCGCCGAAGCTGGAGGGTCCCCAGGGCAGGCGGGCGGGGCCTCGGGCTGGGCTTCAGTGAAAGTCACCGACCGCTTCTGCTCCGCTGAAGGGGACAGAGCCCAGAAAACCGAGGGTTAACATTTGGGAAGAAAAGCACAACAAGAAAAGAGAGAATCCTTGGAGTTTTTACAATTAAGACAGGATTCATGGTTCATTTCATCTTTATAGCCTGTCTGACATCTAAATGCCTTTTACCCTGGGCTTTCTCTGCAACCATAGAAAGAGTCAGGGATCTCCTGCAGTCTGGCCAGCACACCAATCTTTGCCATGGCTTGGTGAGACAAATGCCACCCCATAACATCTTTCCATCCTAGAAGAATGCGTTTAATTCCCATGTGAGTTAAGCATTTCTGCTCTCAAATAAGAAAGGAAAACTGTCATGCAAATATATAGGGGAATTGCCTGAGATTTTCCAGGAAATCTGAGGGGGGAAAAAAAAAGTGTAGCTGATAGCCTCTCCTTCCTGCAGACTAAGTCCCATATCCAGGAACAACAGAAGAGCACAGGGTGAAGACAGCTAAGGCTTAAAACTTAACAGTAAAAGTGATATTCCTGCTCTTAATTATTTTGGGTTAACCTGTATGTTTCAAACATCTCCAGCAGTGCCATTGCCCCAGCACACTCCTGCTGAGCTGTTAGAAACCCAGAAAGTTCACAAGCAACCTTTGCTTTTCCAGATCTTTCCTCCAAAGCTCATGGTACAGAATATAGCCACCTACTCTGCTTGGCAGTGCTTACTCCTGAAAGCATTCAGCATGGACTGGAGCAGTCATACATCCATTTCCATGCACAATCCTTAAAGTTCTGCACTGTTAAGCTTATGAATGATGGGACATTTCCTTCTTTCTACTGCTCTCAATAGCAGCCTCAATACTTGCACATCTAGAGGTTTGAACAAGGCATCCTGACCAGAGAATACCTGTCCCCTAACTTTTCCACATCTCTTGGATACAAGATCATTCATTGTCCATGCCCTGTTTCACCTTGAAAACCTCTGGAGAAACCATGAAAGGGTTTTGAGGGAGTGGTTTTGTGGCAGGGAATCTACTTTTTAGGAAAAAGGGTAAAACTGCTGGGACTTCACTTTAATATAAGCTGGTAACAACCTACTATTCCTTTAAGCTAAAGCAACAACACAGCATTTTCTAGTTTCCACTGTGAAGTGCTGGTTCTAGGAATGCAGCACTGCCTCACCGCAGGGTTTAGGCTTTGGCTGGATGCTCCGTCGTGTGGTGGAAAGTCGAGCTCCATGACGGCTCCGAGGCTCAGTTTGAGTTTTCTGACGGGACAGCAGTGGTCGTCGAAGCTAAGTGTTGGGAGAGAGAGTGAGCTGATGTATGGTCACATATTGCACAGCTGCTCCTCTGAAAGAACAGTTCATCATTATCTGTTCCTTTAGATAGATGCCCATTCACTCTGCATTTAACAGATATGTGTTGTTTTAAGGGCTCCATGGCTCAGACATCTCCTTCATATGAACCTCTGTTCCAGGGAGGGTTTGAAAGGGTGTTGAAATTGAAACTTGGACACCGTTAAAAGCTTAACTTAAACAGTATTTTATTGCAAGAGGTAGCCAAGTATGACGGGACCCTGAGCAAGAGAGAGGGAGAGAGAGAGAGGGAGAGGGAGAGAACCAAGCCCTGCATAAAGACCCACAGGGTGTTACTTACACAGGTTGTCTCACTGACTTTGGAATGCTCAGACTTCCCAGAGTAGAGGCAGCATCCTCAAAGGCTGGCAGGCTCACAGGTGGGCATCCCTGCCTAGGCAACGTGGTCCTTTCATGTGCAGTGAGCCCCCCCTGAGGATGAGCCATCTATCTTTTTATCTATTTGCCAGAAATGACACCTACCTAGGTGGGTGTGGCCAGCACCATCCAGGTAGAGGCCCCTGGCCCCTCCCCGTTATGTAAGTGGTCTTCCTCTGTGCATGTGCGACAGCATTGGAATTTCCTTGTGCCTGCGTGGCCCATTCCAGAGGGTCTCAGTGAAATGGGTCTGGGGGTTTACTTCATCCCCGTCTTCCTCCCTTTCTCCTTCAAGTGCCCTTGGACGCCCATCAACCAATCGTGTAAGCCCAATTAATTTTAGTTTATACTACATGTTTCCCTCAAGGACAAAGTCCTTGGTTATCAGCAGGTGTTTTCCCATAACTTGGCAGGGAAAGAATAATTTCTTACAAGTGGCTGGGCCAAACACAGACCAAAAATACCAGAATCTAAACCAACATGGATGCAACCTCTGGCCTTTGTGCCTTTTCTATTAAACACTGAATGTAATGCAATGCAGGCTGTGTGACCATAATTTAATAATAATTTTTTTAAAAGCCTGCAGAGGACAGGATGGAGGTGTTTAAAACGAAGAGCACCACCTCTCTTAGGGATTTTGTCCAACCTCACAACTCCAACTTGCACTCTGGTTCCTGCTAACTCAAGGGACTGCACTAATACAACACAAATTAGGTAGAAGGGGCACGTCACATGCACAAATCACGTCCAAACAGACAGAGATGAGAAAAGCCAAATCAAACCAGGCAGCATTTAATGCCTGCATTCTCACCTGCCGCAGGCCTCTCTTCCGCCCCAGGGGCTGCTGAAGAAGAAGGTTCTGCTGTCCTGGCTCACTCTGCACACTTGCCACCCTGTTAGATGTTGACAACATTAGGCCAAGCTCAAAAGCACCCTGTATAACTAGGAGGTGTCCTGGCAACTGGGACTAAAATAAATAAATAAACAATAGGTTGACCAACCACTAATGGCACAGTCACTTCAAAGAGCAGTACTGTCTTTGAAGGATGGGAGGGACGTGTCTGTTGGGTTGTGGCTTCCAGGGCTTAGGAAGGGGTGGGAGGTGGAGTCATGGCATTCAGGACTTGGCCACGCATAGGTAGCATCCAAATATAAATTACTGCAGATTTCAGTTTTCAGTCATTGATTGATGCATCCCATTGAGCAGCACTGACTTCTCTGCATCCTTTGCCACGTCACTGAAGGCAAGAATATCATCTTCCTAGCTCAAAACTCTTCTTGTTTGCTTTTACTTTTTTCCAGCACAATGTTGTAAAAGCTTTTTTTTTTTTTTTCCTCCCAAATAGACTCCACGGCCTCATCACAATTTTATCATCTGGTTTTAATTTCAATTTAAGTAAACAAACAAAAAACAAACACAAAGTGACAAAGGATCCATTCACATAATGGATGCATGAGTTATACGAACGAGGCCCCACACTGAACACTTGCAGTCTTAAGTCTTTTTGTGGCTAACAAACGAAAGAGACAAGTGAACAAAAATTATATATATATATATTTGTGTGCATATATATGTATATATATAAACACAGCTTTCTGGTTTTAAGTATATTGGCACAAAATATCCAAAAATCTGCAGTAGAAGAATCTTTAGCGATAAAACATACTCGGCTACATACCATCTCATACTGTCAATTCAACTGACCATTTGATCTACTTAATATTAAAATACCACCCTCCCCTCATCTTTATTGAAGCACTGTATTCCTCCAAACAGTTAAAAACTGGTCATTTAGCTGTCACAAAACCCTTCAGTTGAATGAATTATGTCTGAGAGATACATGGCTACAACAGCCATTAACATTTAAGATGGACTTCTTTTAACTCAGGCAGCTGCTTTTTTAGGCCAGACCGGAATCCACTGAGCCACATGTCCTATTTTAGCAACTTACAGCTATATCTAGTATGCACTGTGGAAGATTCAATATTGCAATCCATTTTGCCTTTGGCCTGCATTAATCTAAAGGAAAACAACATTCTTTTCTCTACCTGTTTCCCTTGGATCTCCCTGGAATTGCTCAGTACCAATAACAGAGTGGAGGGGGCAGACAAGACATGAAGGATGTCTGTGGAGAGGCTTAAAAAGCTCAGTGTCCTGAGCAGCTCATTCATCACTTTGGAAGAAGTTATTGATTGCTCTTAGAAGGTTTGGTGGAACAGAACATGAGGGCTTCCTGCTCTGCTTTGGGGCAAAGTCTGGTTACCCAACCTGAAAGTCCTATTTCTTCCTCCTTTATCATTTAAACTAAAGCTAGAGTTTCACTGAACCATATCTGTGTGTTTCTATCAGCTCTACTGGGGAGGCAGTGGGAAACCTCGAGGACAGAGATATCTTGGGATCTTGAAGCTGTTTCTCTTTCGGTTGTCTGAGTACTAATCATCCTGTACATGCCTTCAGCAATCTCACCACAGCTGCACTTGCTTAGGGGGGGGGGGGGAAAAAAGGAAAAGCTTCTGCAAGCTCAAAGTCAGAAAAAACAAGATATATTTGAGTCCTTTTCTCCCATTTCTTCAAATGAGATCACCAGTCCCTGGAACATATATCCCAGCTTTTCCATAGGGTATTGACGTGATTTACATACCAAACATCCTAAGCATCAAGCAAACACCCACCTAGGGATAAGTAGAGCCCTCAGAGTTACTCCCTGTTGGTAGGACTGTGTTCCTGACCCAGACAGTAACTGCAGCACATGACTGGTACGTCCGGAAGCAACACATCACTCCTTATTAAAGCAAAGAGACTGCACCTTAAGTAGTCTTTACATTTGTGATCCAAACTACCAGAAATTACAGCTTGGAGAATAATCTTATGTTTCTAGGATTACATAAAACCTTATTCTTCTGAATTTTCAGATGTTTTTAGAGGGGTCACTCGTATGTGAATGAAGTAGGAATTAGATGGAGGAGGTCTTGAAAAAACAAATTTCTACTGGACTAGCTTTTGAGAACACTTATAATTTCTGATGAAGGTAACTAAGTTCTATGAGTGAGGAGACAAATGTCTGTAGCAGAAAGACTACATTTATATTCAGTATAAAACACTTTACAGTGCTGAAATAAACTCAGTTCATATGTGTTATGAAAACACTTTGAAAAAGTCATTAGATAAAGGATGTACATGGACTGCACCAGGGCAAGGAGGCTATACATGCGCTAAAAAACTATCCCCATGGAATAATTGAGGACAGACAATAGGTGAGCAAAAGAAAGGCTGGACTTTCTGTCTTCCTGCTGGCATCTGGGATTTTCAGCTTGGCTTGTATCAAAAGTGAAGGGAGTTAAGTGAGCTGGTGGATGTTTATTTTCAGTACTGAATCAGTACACAAATTTGTATAATTTGGGATGATTTTAGAAGGTGAAATTGCAAATACCTATTGTAGTCAAAGGGTGGACCCAGGAGCAGCTGAGTGTTGCAGAGCTGCCTGTGCATAGCACAGTCCTGCTATGGCTTTTTGCCTTCTATCCCCGAATTTTGAAGAAGGGAAGGGGAGAGAGAGAATCATAAAGATCACAAATTTCAGATTAGTTACTGAATTTTCAGATACAACCTTTCCCATCCTGAGAGTTTGTAAGGGTTTCTTTTCACATCAAAGAGCAGCACTACTGATCTTGTTTCTGTGAAGATGGGTGTGGCAGGCAGAGGGTTGGCTCTGTGCAGTCTGCCCTCCCTACTTTTCTTTCTCTCCTTGTTTACCAGGCCTGACCAGGAATACACTGTTTTTTTCTCGCAGCCTGTAGGACCCATCTAAAGAACACTGAATCAAATGCCATTTCAGTTGACAGTACATTTTCATCCCGTGGCAATGTGGTCAATAAGAATAGTTTTTCTGCAGGACATAAGCCAAATTTATTTGGAATAAGAAGCCAGATTTTTTTTCCTGCCCAACACAAAGATGCTCTGTCACTCTCTGAGTATCTCTGTCAGGGGTTTATCTGCAAAATAATGTTACTCCCATTACATAGGGCAGAGACAGGTGAGCAAAAGATCAAATGAACCCAACTTTGTGGATGCACGTTGCCAGCACTACAAGGAATGACAGCGAGTGCAGTCACACTGTGGGGACCAAAACAAACTTTGTCAGGTTGGCAAGTACAAGAAGTGATGCTGCTTAGAAGAATTACAAGAAACCATGCTGCTAAAAACAAAACAAACAAACCAAACCAAACCAAAAAAAGGAAGAAAGAAGAAAAAAAAAAACAGAGACAAAGGAAGCAAGGAGTTTAAATGTCTGTTTAAAAGATGTACATGCTTACCATGCCATGATGGTGGAACATCATACAGAGTTTTTGTCCCAATACATCTGAATGAGAGGGTTAGTGGACAAAGGCAGCGGAGAATGTGGTAAATGTGTTGTATGCCCAGACACATCCCAGCCTAGATCTGCTGCTGGAATTGCCCTGGCAATGTGAATTCATTAAGCCAAGATAGGCACAGTGACAAACATCACAGGGAAATATGTTTGTGCAACAGATTTCCATTACAGTGGCTTCTCTTTCTTCTTACTTTCTGATTTGGGAAAATATCCTGTCCTCTCAGATTATAACAACAGATCACAAGGCTGGACACATATGCTCCTCAGCCCTGTGCCTCGTGCTGTCTGAGCACTTCAATGCTCTCCCCTTCCTGTCTTCCCTGCTTTTCTACATGGCTGGCTCTAATTGCTATAGAACAAAGGGAAACAGACTTTAGTATTTTTTGGTTTTGTCACTATTTGTTTCATTTATTTAAGACTCCTACTTTCCATAAGGCTCTAGTCCCTAGTGAATATGATTTATTTCTTTACGTCAGGTATGACTAAACATCAGCTTTGAATTCAGAAAGTGATCCTAAACAGTTATTGTTGTGCTCCAGCCAAAATCAAAGTTACATAAAAAACCCTCGAGCCTGCTTTATTCAAAACTAATGTTCCTGAATGTAAAACCAAATGAATTCTGTCCTAGGATCCCCTCAGCACAATGAGCTCCCACAAACATCTGCTTTATTAATCCCATGCTTTAGAGGAAGAATCCAATTTGCACATCATCTAATGACGCAGTTGAAACATCTTTTCCTCCTCACAAAGTTCTAACCTAGCCTTTTCAGATACATTTGCAGTATTTCCCTGACTTCATTCCTTCTAAGGGTTTGCAGTGCTGATGCTCCTCCTTCAGACATTAGTGCCTGGTACTTGAAAAGGGTAATAAGCCTCAGCAGAACTGACTGCCAAGTACATGTGCCAACCTGTTTGCCTTAGGAGATCTCTGTACCACAGACAGGGGGGAGAATAGTGTCCTGGTCCCTAGAGAAAACTTGTGTGGCAGGAATTATTTAGGAAACCATTGTGCAGCTGATTACATTTCAGGGTTCAAAATAAATTAATGTGTTTGAACTGATCTGTTAACTTAGTTGTCTAATATTCCTCAGCCTCACCACAGTAAGTAGGAGTGACTCCTCCCCACTTAACAAGATCAAAACATTTCAAAATCAACAGTGATATAACCTGGTATTAGGTCATTATGGCTTTAACTCAGATACAGACCTTCTTCTTCATCCTCCTCAACTGTAGTGAGATTTTAGCTCTGCTAAAGGGACAACATGAAAGTTCCTTGACTGAATGATTTCTGTTCTCTTTAGCCTCCCCAAACATGTTCAGATGACATGCAATCTGTCTTACTTTATTACAAAACCAGATAACAATATTCTTGCCTCAGCCAAGAAGCCAATGTCTTTTCCTAACGCCACTCCTGCAGTAGCACCAATTAGAGACCAGTCTGCTAAAGCAGGGTTCACACACACAAAGGACACCATGAATCATGGGATAAGCTCAGGACACCACCGGTGAGAAACCCTCCATTTGCCAGTCAGTGAGAATGAACAAACACAGCAGTCTGTCCCCACCCCAAAAAGCCACTACCCTCATCTAAACCCAAGCTAACAAAGCAAACCATTCACACAAATGCATCTCAACATATCCACAGCTCCCACTGGTGCAGGAATGAAATAGTGTGTTACCCTCCACGTTGCCAGTGTAAGGGGTCATGTTATCCTAGAAGGAAATAGAGATGCTTCTGGGACTAACAACAGCTCTCCAACCTCAGGAGGATGGGTTGAGAGGTTGGAGCACAGCTGCAGGACAGAAAGGATGATTAAGTCGACTGGGCTGGCTGTTAAAGGTGCAGCCTTGCCTTCTAAGCTCATTCCTGACCCCTTTGACACAGTGTCCCTGTGTGTTCCCCTGTCCACAGATAATGGAGAACAGCTAGACCTGAACTCCAGCACCAATAGGGCAATTTTAAATACATATTAATGGTGTCCACCTGAAAGATTTCTAAGGTGTCATTTGAGAATTCAAATGGTTTGTAAAAATAATGAGAATTATTGTAAAGCACGCACAGAGCACTATATTCCACAGGATTTACCATATTAGTTTTATTAGTGAATGGTAAAGAACACAGCTTGATATTGTTATTAAGCCTTTTGTGGTGACAGCATTGTGAGATGAATGGAAAAACAGATGTCTCTGTTTTATATAAGCCTACAGACTAATGCTTATAACAGGCTACAGCTAATGCCTCATGGATAATCTTTCTCATGCCTTTCAAGCCATTGCTAAACAAGGGGAAAACCCTGAGGCCAGCCCGCTGCTTTACTCACTACAGCTTTTTCTTTCCCTTTCCCCTTAGCCTCCTCAAAGTTATTGGCAATCAAAGCTGAAAACTGAAGGTGGGTTGCTACACCTTTGACTTGCAGGCCTGAATATTGATGAGCCACAAGAGACAGAGATGGAAAGAGCGACAAAAGGTGAGGGGAAGAGACAGGAGGTTGGAAACGGTTCGTTTCCCAACACACACACTGACAGACAGGTAGTGTTGACACTGTACCTAGAGAGGCTGCCCTCAGTGGCCAGGCTCGGGGAGTCATCGAGGACATTAGGTTCACTGCAGGAGGGGCAGGGAGATTAAGAATTTAGGGAAAGAAAATGCAAAAAGCATGCGCTTGTCTCTGTTTTCAAGGGAAAAAATATCAACGGAAGGAAAAAAAAGGTAAAAAAGGACGGTAACATTAATTGGTTTCACACGCTCAACAGCATATATATGACTCAGAGAAGCTGAAAGAACATCTGATCACAGGAGCACTCTTTAGAGGGAGTTTACACTGCATGGAGCCTTCCACATCTCTGCTGAGATTTGGGGATCTGAGAAGTTCAGCAGGATGTGTTTCCACAGGAAATAAGGGCAGGGAACTGTTTTCAAAGCCATTTTCCTGCAGCATTTTCATTTCTTTCTGTTCTATTTACTTCCAGCTTAACAGAAAGCTTTTTTCCTCCCCCCTTCCCCATGAGTCACTTCTTGAGAGAGGGCTAGTATGTCTCATATGAGCTGTAAAACACTCTCCTTCTAGTAGGGCTCTAAGGACAAACGCCTGGAAAACAAGGTCTCCTAGTTTAGTGACACTGTAAATAAACAACTGGTGAGGATCCTGGCAAAGGAGTACAAAATCCCATTGCTTTTCTGCACTGCAGCCACTGGGCAGAAGCAGCCTGCTCAGCCCATAGGAAAAACATGAAAGAAAGAAAGCAGTCTGCTGGGCTACCAGCAGGAAAGTGGTAATAATATTACTTAGCATTAATTAGTTTACATTTGTGAGGCAGTCTGGAAGTCCAGAGGCCATCCATAACTAAAATCACATCAAGGACTGTGATTACACTTGCTGAGCCAGTCCTTCCCCTGCCCAGATGAAAAGTGATTCTCCTGCTAGGAGACTTAAAAAGTACTTAGGTACTTAAAAAGTAGAGAGCAAAGATCTCTGGCAATTAAAGTCTTTTTTCTCATCACCATGATTCGGGATTGTACAAAGCAAAGATTGCTATCAGTCAGCTGTGACTCTTATGAAGTTTATACATTGAAGATGGCAGTGAAAGATTGAGGAAAATGCAGCCTTACATATTAATTTTTCAAGAAACAAAGGGACTGACTCAGCTGGGTTCAAGTGAGTTCCTGTGAGCCCTCTCGTGAAAACTCCCAGATAAAATCTGTGTAACTTCTCTCATGTAAACCACCTCTCTTATCTCTGCTGGTATGTGCCACAGCTGTTACTCTTCCTTCATGTACCAAGGTTATTTCTTTAATTCCAAGCAAGACTGCAGAGGGAGCAACACTGTTTGATTTTCCAAGGCCAGTCAAGAGATAATGTAGAATCTATTTTTCAAATGTTCAAAGGAAATAACATAAATTAATCTGTCCATTGTCGGATATCCTTGGATAACTTGTTGCAGACAAATAAAACAACAAACATTGCTTACTTGCTTACTTAGGAAAAAAAAAATCACATTTAAATGCAAAACATCTCTCTACGTCTTGTAAAGATGTACATTTCCCAAATTCCAATCTCTTTCTCACCACTCCATGTTAACCAGGAATAAGGCATTCAAAGTAATTTGTATCAACAAGTATGTTTCTGGTTTGAAACAGTATTAAATCCCATCTTTAAAAATGACATGCAGTTTCTGTGATGGACCTAGTTACTCTTCTAGGAAAGACAAATACCACATGGAAGAAAACAAAGTAAATCAAACAGGATGCCTCTGTCCCCTTTCCCAGCTTCTCAAGATTCCTCCCCACTCCCTGCACAGATTGGGTGTGGGTGCCCTAGTTCAATACATAACCACAAAACCACGTTTTCTTTTTGCTATCCAGCAGTAGCAGAGGAAAATAATAATGCTGACTGTTTCTGAAACTGTTTAAGAGGGAGGTTTCTGTGGATGACAGCTTGTTCTTATGGTCCTTACTCTACACAGATCTTCCTGGGAAGTCGTTATTTCCAACCCTGCACCAGAGTTGTCCAACACTATTCCAGGATGAAGAAATTTAGCATCACTGTGCTGGCACTGATTCCACTATCCCATCTCTCTGATGTACCTGCATCATTTCTGATCTTGTGACAATAATGGGGAAGATGAAAAGCCCATGTTGTTACCTTTGGCTGGGTAACATGCCCACCTCAGCCTGAGGTGCAGACACGCTGGAGAGATGGCTGGAGAACCGCCTCCTTGCAATGGCACCCATAAGGTATGCTTCTTGTTCACTTACCACACTGGGCATGCTCAGGGAGTCATCTAGAAAGAGAGAAAGAACAGGAAAGGAAAGGAAACAACCATCCCAAACCCCACCTTCATCTTCATGGTTGTCAAGAGACAACAGGATGCCAAAGGTGTACCCAGCATTTACTTACCCAGAGCCCAAACCTGCAAATTGGAATATTCCATTAGATTTTACAGTCACAGTGCAGAAAGACATATGCATAAACCCCTGCAGGATGAGGAACCTGGCACACATAGGGAAGGGGTTTATCTATGCTTTCAGCTTAAATGGCTCTCAGGAAAATGTGTTTGGGGAATTCAGCTTCCACTAGGGTTTAATTCACATGATTAATAAATTGCTTGTTAAGATACAATGTTTCTGGCATAAATGTTGTAACTGGGCATTTTGCTGGTGTGAAATAAACTGCTGCTGGGACATAACAAAGAACTGTTGCAAAAAAGAAAACACATGACATCAGAATGCAGAACTGACAACCTTCAAACACACTTTGGGACATGCATCTTAAAATGTCACCAAAAAATTGGATAAATTGATTCAAATACATCATACTGCAACAGAATTATGCCGAGTTGGATTGCAGTCAGGACTGTGCTGTTTCAAATTGTACAAAGTACCTGGAAAGAAATGACTCTGCTGTGGTTTTTACCAAAACAGCTTCTAAATGTAAACAAATAAAACAAAGGGGAAGTTTTGTGTAACTTTCTCTTTTCTTTCTGACTTTTTCCAATTCTGATGTACTGGAATATTTTATGGCAGCATTAAGCCATAAAATGGCTGAGGCAACAATGCCACAGTGAGATAGGAAGACAACACTTACCATTCCTCACGGTGGCTCAGAATTAATATGAAGCTGAAACCAGAGTTTGCCCCAGTGAGTAAATATTTGACCAATGTATGAGCAGTACAGTCCTGGGTTAATTGTACAATGTTTAGAAATTAACCCAGCTAAAACAAAGTTGGGCTGAGCCTGGAAACTTTCAGGCTAACTGCTCTTTCTCAAAAGGCAATTCTCCTTTAACTGCACAGGCCTTTCTTTTGAGCCTCCCATTTCCACTCCTTTTGTTTGATGTCTTTGGGGGTCAGCAGTCCTCAAATACAGAAGTGAAGCACTTGAGTTTCAGGCATTAGACAATCAACCATTGCAGCACCAGAAGCCAGTATCCCTGCTAAAGCAGGGGGAAGCCTAAGCCTGCTGATGTATGAGCAGAGTTTTCTACCCTGGCTTTCAGTGAAATACATCTTAGAAGCAGAGAGAAGGCAAAATTACAAGAATAACATGAAACTCAGCTGAAATGACAAACCAATATTCAGGTAATTGCAAGTAAGTCCCCAGAAGATTCACTATCCCATTCTTTCTAAACTGGCAGCAGAAAGCCCGGCAACCTCAGAACCTGCCAGCTGCCCAAAAGGCAGATCAAGCTTTTGTTGTCAGCAGGTTGAAGGCTTAATTTTCTCTCTGTTAATTGAGTGACCCAAGCACACAGACATTCCAGCCTGTGGAGAGCACAACTGGATCCCATGCAGCACAAGGACAACATGTTCTGTGTCAGAGCATCTGGACAGAAGTGATGAACAGGAGGTACTAAGATCCTGCAGGAACAGGACCCTACCGACAGAACCCCAGCCCCTGCTCACTGTTGTGATGAAGGCTGCCCAATGCCTTGTCAGCACTGTGAGGACTGCATGTCAGCCCCGGTCTCAGACACTAAAAATCTGCCTGTACCCTTCCCTTTTTCTTGCCATGGCTCAGGAAGAAATGAGGAGGTATGTACAATGCAAGCTTTAACGCCATGAATGGTGCAGCAACCACACAAATTTCTCAGCCTGTGGGCCTTTTGTTCACACCAGTACAGGGGCAATTCTTTTCCCCTCCCAGCCGACCTGTAGGACATCGAGAAAACACCTTCACTGCTCGGGGCTTAGCTTGAATCAGCGGCCACGTACTTTCTTCATCTTCCTCATCTGTGCGGCTCAGCGTGTCTTGGGAGGCCTGCTGGGAGGGCTCACTGTCCTGCTCCCAGACGGTGCCCGTGCCGGTGTTGGAGCGGGACATGGTGGCCAGGCTCAGGCGGTAGGCGGAGGTGGAGGTGCCCACAGTGCTGACGGATGTTTTCCCTTGGTAAGCTGCGCAAGAGGGGGAACCAAACCCACGTCAGTGATGGCACTGGAAATGAACAACCAACCAAGCGTTCCTGATACATGGGACACGTCATTCTGCCCAAATGAATGGGATGGGGGCTGCAGAGGTGATAAAACAGCCACAGCTTCCCTGGCTCACCTCACCTCTCCAAAATCTCTGTTTTTCTTATGCAGTTCAGTTTTTCCAACCTTACCGTTGTATTTTCCAAATCAAGTTCAACATTCAGGAACAAGACAAATTATTGCCAAGGAAAAAAGGCTGAAGCATTTCCTTTTGAATTTGTTTTCCTGAGAATAAAACACATAAACCCCTTGCTGTTTCTAAGCAGCAGCTGCCATCTCGTGGCAACAGCGGTGACTGTCACAGGAGAAAAGTGTCCCCTCATGCAGGATAGAATTCAGTGCACCACAAGCTCAGGGATATTGATCTGGACCTCGTGGTAGAGAAAAAACAGAGACCAAGGGGAGAAAGGAAGAGGCAGATCTGCTGCTGCCAAAGAGCAAGGCCTTTCTGCACAAATAGGTTTGGCTTTATAGAGGCTGCACTGGGGCTGCACAAGCCAGCTGAAACAGCGAGAGCTGTCTGCTGGGGAATAGGACTCAGACTCGGTGGGAAAATAGGTGAATTTCACAGCTAACCTGGACTTCTGTTGGCTGTCCAGTGGCAAGGCGGGGCTGGGCATGGGCTCCAGGGACCGGCTGTCAGGAGGTGTGTGTATCGCCCCACACCCCAACTAGTCAGCGCACAGGTCTGCCTCACAGGTAGGGGTGAGCAGCTTGTCAGACTGGGCTGATGGCCCGGAGCTCTTCCTATGCTCCTCACCTGACCCACTGTGCACGGCCTCCTTCAGGATCTTCAGCTCGTTGTTGAACTCGGCGATGAGAGAGCTCTTGCAGAGCGGGCGTGGGATGAACCGCCTCTCCAGCTGGTCGGAGATGTGCTGCCGGGCCGTCAGCTCCTCGTGGTTCTCAGCTGGCTGTGCCAGCAGCTGCAAAATTGGGACACGTTAGCGTGGCAAGGAGATGGTGCCCAGGGAACTGGGACTCGTGTCCAGATCAGCTTCAGCCTGCAGCCAGCAGACCATCCTTTTATATGCAGGAGGTTCCCACCTGTCTTTTGGGGACAACCTTATATTTGACTGAAGAGATATTAAAACCTCATCAGCAACAGGGTATATTGGGATGAGGGCTTCCTAATGCTAAGCTATATACCCTTGGACATGAGACAGCTCCTTCCTCCATGATGATTCACTCAGTTCAAGGTAGGCTAAGTAAGCTGGAGTACCATGTGCTGATCTACTTGATAAGCGGGAAGAGCTGTGATTAACTTAACCCCCAGCTGCCTCAGCCCAGCAGCTGTCTGTTCATCCACATAAGTCCTGTCAGAACCTTCACACAAGAGATGGAAAGTGGAGTGGTCTTTCCTGGCTGTTGGTTGTACTGCCTGGCTCTATGCAGAAGAGAGATTTCTGGAAGATTTCTGCCAACACCCTCCCAGGCTCAGCACATCTACACTACTTTAAAGTGCTTTGAGTGCCTTTGTTCCAAAATTAAGTCCACATTCAAACCCTCCTGGTCCAGCTTATGGTACTTTCCATCCAGAGGAACTAAGACTAGGTGTACTCTATGGATCAGAGCTCCTGTATGGCTGGCATACTCTTTAGTGTTGGCTAGGAAACAGCCCTTTGATCTAGTTTCAAAGAGTTCTCAGGACTACTAACTCCTGAAAAGTAACTCCCTACATACAGTTCTTCCAAGAGTGCTGTTCCTCTGTTCTCAGCTGGGGAATAAGGGGTATCTTGCCTTCGAGGGTGATCCATCAGGAGCCAAAGCAACTGTTACCTTGCACTGGATGAAGGGCCGAAGGAGCACAAAGATTGGGATCCGTGTTCGTACGATAAAGTCCAGGAAATCCCACAGGGCCAGCCCTCCCACCTTCCGCAGGGCCATCTCCTTGACTTGCAGGCTCAGCCAGTACCACTGGCTGTCCAGCTGGCGTTCAAAGCAAACAAGGATCACCTTCAGGGCTACAGGGGAACACACAGCAGCAAAGGACAGTCAGAGATGTTACCAGGGTCCCTCGACCAGGACTGAGAGTCCAAATTTCAGAGAAATTTTCCTACTTCATACCTAAGTTCCTCTGTATTTTCCTGCTCTATCTTCCCCTCTCCCTCCTTGCAGAGTTCTTTTGTCTTCCCAGATATTTTGAAAGCAGTGTGGCTGATCAGAAAACCACAAATATCTTGATCAAGCATATCCACACAAAGAGTCACCCTGTGAGCACAGTAACCTGCAGGTGATTTATGGGGCAATGAAAAGAACCTCTCTGGCAGCGCAGCTGCCTGAGTCATGGCCACACTGTCATCTAATATGGTCCTGTAAGCCAAGGGCTGTACTTCACAAGAGCACAGCATTACAAATGGGGATGAACAGTGATGAGGTTCAGAACAATGCTCTGCACTGAAGTGGGCAGTGACCAACACTTGGCTCACAGGAGAGACAAGAAATCTCTCCCTTTCCATGCTCTCCTGGTCTAGAACAAACAGGGAGGCCTGGGAATTGTTGGGGGGAGGTTGACTACTCCCTCTTTCTTAATGGGATAGCTGAGACTTCTCAGCCATCACAGATCTGTATCCCCATTTGTTGGAACAGGGGTCTAAACCAGTGGTGAACAGCCACTTTTTCATCAGTGTTACCCCATTCCTCAGATACAGGTTAAGAAAGATCTGAATATAAGTCTTCAAATAAATACCCTCACAAAATCAGAAATGGAGAAGCTGTTTTTGAAGGAGTGCTTTGAGAGGAAACTCTCCCTATAATAGCTGTGATAGCCTCCAGTGCTGCTGCATCCCACTTTCATTTTTTCTTTCCCTTCACCTGTGGGTTGTATGTGAGATAATACAGTACTTTGCACCGTGGTACGGCGAGCAGAGGGCAAACCAGTCAGTAAGGACCATGTGTGCAGGGTCAGCAGACAGACAGACCACATCACCTTTACCTCTAGCTAGCCAAGGGCCAGTGAGGCTATGACGTTAGGAGCTGACAGGCAATCTGGTTTGCCTTTTGTGTCTTCACTGCTGTACTCTGGCAATATGAAAACTGACTTTTACCTGTGCTGCTCTCCTCCAGCTGCAGTGCAGGCACTGCTCACATTGCAATATGTTCCAGAGGTACTCTTGACTTCATGCTCTGGCGTGGCCCCTTGTTTAGGACAAGTCTTAATGCAGCTCTAAGGAGGTCATTTAGCTCCTGGCCTGAGATGGTTTTCTTTAGTGCTCTCTACAGCCTTGAGCACTCCACTTTAACTCTGTCTCTTCTCAGAGGTGAGCAGAAGCCATCACTCACCCAGGTAGGCAGCCTGGCTGGTGGACTCTGCGAGCCCTTCCCGCCGCAGATCTTTCCCTGCATCCCCTGGAGTGGAGCAGTGGGCAGGGGAGCTCTCCAGCATAAAATTCTTGCTGCGGGAGGTGCTGATGATGCGAGGTGGCAGAAGGATATTGGTAACAGTCTGGAGCAGCAGCAGGACCTCAGGCTGCTCCAGCCAGGGGCTGTCTAAGATGCATCAGGAGGGGAAAGAGAGAGAAAAAGATCAGGCTGCATCCCATCAAAGACACCCAAAAGATCCAGACCCTGTTCAGTTGCAAAACGGGGTGCATCTCAAATGTCCCCTAAGCCAAAACTCTGTCCCCCACAGCTTGTTATGCTGCTTCTCCTCCTGCAAGCAAAGGCAAAGTTTGTTTTAGCACCAACACAAACACACATGAACACAGAATACACAGCACAAAGAAATGTCCCTTTCAGTGATCTCATTTCCTTTTGGCATTCCCCTCTCCCTTTACTCTTTCAGTTATGGATTTGCCAGTGCAGACCCTCTATAGCAGAAAGCAAGGAGCAGGACTTGTGCCGGACAAGTGGCATGGATTGGGCAGACTGTGATCCACAGGGGCACACAATTTCCACCACCTCTGCTCCTCTCTGTGGGTTCTGCTACAACAGATTTATCTCACCCTGCACTCCAGTTTCAAAAGCAGGAACACATCTGTGTAAGACCTGACTCAAGAACCAAGGCACAGCTGAAACAAAGAAAAGAAACAAGAACAACTTCTCCCAGTGGGGCTCTTTTCAGTCTCAGACCCAAAGGGCACTTAGCTGACACACTGCCAGTGACAGAAAACGAAATTAAAAAAATAAAAATAAAATACAGAGGGCAGGGAAAGTGCAAACATCAGTTGTCAGAAAAGTGGGAGAAAAATTCTTTTTGTTAAATTAGTCAGACCTTTGCTTCCAGATCCTACTGTGAGCACAAATGGAATCAGTAGGTTTAAAAGCATTCCTTCCCTTCTTTCCTGATTGGTGAATGGGGAGACGACATGGCTTAGGGGGAAATCTTCTTTCAAAGCCTGTGCAGTAATAACAAGAAAGGATTAAACAATTTCATCAGTAGATCACGCACACAAGTCACTGCAGGGAATGATGATCCCCAGGGCACCCTGTTTACACAGTATAACACCAGCATTGATGACCTGAAACTCTCAGACTACTTAGTCAGGAGTAAAAGGAACTCAAGGAGTAACACAGGGGTCACCTGCTCTTGTCACAGCTGAGATGTAAGAAGCCCAGATTCCTAACTCCTATATATCATTAATAAAATTGGATGTATCCCTCAGGAGTCAGCTGAGTGTTAGTCCTAAGCTCTGCATGTCTCTGAATGGCATCAGGATCTGACCCAGACTGTGGGAAATAAAAAAAGGAACAGAGGAAACTGCACAAATGACATAATGTAAATATTCTGCTGTCTGAACATTGGAGGCTATTCCCAAACACATTTTTTGTTCTGCCTCACTATGTTCTGCCCCATCATCCTCTGTAACACAAAGAATGAACTCCTGAAAAATAAACAAACTGCACGTTTACTTCTTGACACACAGTCAAGCCTAAATTGAATGGTCTTTCACCTTCTTTAGAGGAGATTATACAAATGACTGTCACTAGCACCTCTGCTCATTTATGACATCCTAGTTCCTATAGACTTAGCTGTGAAATGCAACTCTTCAAGCTTGCATACCCGGGCTGAGAAATTCTAGATGTTTTCTGATAGAGTGTGAAGTACTTCTGTTTCCTATCCTGCAGGAAGTGTTAGGAATTGTGAGTACTCGTGTATTTTTCCTGACATTCCATTTAAACCTCACGAATGAGTGAACAGGGAGAAAAGGGTAATAAAAGTAAAAGCTCCCAATACTGTAAAAAAAAATTTTAATTTGGTATCTGGTTTTAAAAAAATAGAGAATATTTCAGAGAAGGTGAAGGGGACCGTTTTTGGTTTTGATTAAAGAACCATTGTCTCAGAGCTGGAAGAAACCTGTGTCAGTTTGTACCAAAAAGTCCTTTTGCACCTCATGCTCTGAGAGCCAGCACTGTGTTTTCATTCCTATAAGCCTTCCTTTCCAAGTCACCCTAATACCTGCCTAAGTATTGAACTGGATGTGCCAGTGCATATTTAAAAATGGAAATTGGAGCTAGATTAGGAAATTTGTTCCTTCTTTGAACACCATTCTGACTAATTTCATGCCAATGGGAAGGGAAAGGGATACAGAGGCAGAAAGACTCTGCATGGCACTGCTAGGAGAAAGGAATAGTGATGAAATTATCCAAAAAGTCCAGAACGTTTTCTTTTTTTATTCTGAACAACAAGGATGCCATTGTGTCAGCAGCTGAAAAGCCAAGTTGCCCTGCTTTTTTTGCTGGCACACTGTGTGAACAGTTCAGGGAAGAGCAGAAGAGCACAAACTCCACTCAGTTGCACACATGGTCCCACAGGAAGACAGGAAGGTTTCCATGGATGTGACCCAAGCCAGGCCCCATCTCCTTGTGGTAGAAGGCTTATCCTAACACCTTAGATCCTGCAGAGAATCCTAACCTGCTTGTCAGAGCCTTAAACAGCATCCATCAGCCAAACTCCCTTGGACTTCAATGGCAGTGTTAAGCTGATGGATGCTTGCTGTGGACTTGGCCCCAACAGATGAATTCTGAGCTCAGTTCAAGTCTTCAAAAAGGAGGGAGAATCTACATGTTGCTTCTCTTTAAGTTTTGGTGTATGTTCCACAGTTTTTGCCCAGCTTTTGCAGAAGGAAAACAGAGCACCAATGAGTTGGTGTCTCAACCCGAGGCTCTAACAGGCCTGGCCACAGGCCAGGGCAGACACACCTGTATCTGCAATGCTACAAGCCGGACAACAGCTGTGCTGAAGGGAAGAGGTGGTGAGAGATAAGGGCTGAGATGAAGAAGGGGTAATCCGTCAGCCACACTGGAGGGTCCTACCACTCCCATCACCTGCAATACAAACAGAGTACATCACCACAACTGGCTACTTATAGTTTCATCCATGTCATATCCTCCAACATCAGTGAAATGGAGGTGTCTTTCATTGAGCACTGAGTTGGGGTGGGTCTTGGAGAACCAGCCCCCCTCAGTGGTCCTTGCAGGAGAAGGAGTTCTAGCAGGGAAAGGAAGGGGAGAGGAAGGAACCAACAAGGATGGGAGGAATGCACAGGTAACCTGGTACATTTATAAATGCACCTGGTACCAGCCCTGAATGACCAGCACTGGACCAGTGGAATAGCTATAGTTGGAGGATATGTCATGTGACAACTGTAACAAATAAAAATATGTCATCAAAGCAAAGAGTCTGCATTGAAACTGGACATCTTTTCCCTTCCCTTGCTGATCTACTTGAAAAATAATGTCCTAAGTCTGACCCAAGCCGGGTTTTGCACAGTGTTCAGATTCCACTCAAACACAGTCTCTTCTCAGGAACTCTAAGCATGATTCATCTCCCCTGACTTACCCCAGATGTCTGAAGCAGAGTCACCTGCATGTGACCTGGTCTGGAGCTACTTGAAATATCAGCACTATAAAACAGGACTTCTTAGGGGAGAGTTATTTGTACTGTTTGAGATGTGTCCCTTTGGAGGAATTAAATCACAGGCCTGCATATGCCTGTTTCTCTCCATGACTGGACACATGGGAACAAGGAGAAGTTACCAGGCAGATGACTAAGCTTACAGGAGATGAATACATGCTTCTTTCCCAAATTTATCCTGGGGGAAAAGCTAGTCACCAGTTTTGTGTCAGAAAACCCTAGGAAAGAGTCAGAGCTCTTTCTCTGCATCACTATGGATTATCATTGAGACATTTTCCCTCCTTCGTGGCTGATCTCTTTTTGGGCTTCATGATGCAGCTGTTCTGCACATGATACAGCATGTCATCAGGGTGCTCCCACAGCTCACAGTGCACACAGCTCTGACAGCTAAAGCTAAAATACTTTTAGCAGTAAGAGCACATCTTTTCCTGGTAGCTGTCCCTGATGTTTCCAGCCAGCTGAATGTAAGCATGATGACTGCACCTTCAGCACTGTGGAGCTTTCTGTTTTAAAACACTATTTTTAATGCAGGCACCTTGGAGAGCTTGGTGGTGTGATTTACCCTGCCATGCTGCTGCCAAACTGGAAGTTCATTCCAAACTTGTATTTGATCTGTGTAGCAACCAATGCATAGAGCAACTCTAAGTAGTCTGCATTAGCTGCAGGTAGCCTGAACCTCTGCTTGAATGAGGAAGAAGTCTTACAGGCTCTGGCAGGTTGGAGCTTCCTTGCCCTTGCAGCAATGAGTATTGAATGGACTTGAAGGACAGGAACCTGGCAAAACCTGATATTGCATTTCAGCTAATGATCATTGTTTTCAAAGCCCCTCAGAGCACGGGTAAACCCTGAAAGGTTTCTTTGTTGCTATTAGAAGAAGTTGTAACATTTATGTTCTAAGGAGAAAATGTCATAAAACCCAATAACAATAAAAATGCTAGTGCAGCCTTTCTCCCTTTGTTTGTATTTTTTCCATATGGAATGAAAGCATGAATGTTTGCCCAAATGGCTGGGGTTACACTGCTATGGTGTGGGGGCTTGTCCCCAGTGCAACAAGCAGCACAAACACTGGTCTGTCACTAATACAAGGTAGACTCTTTCTGTATCATGTCTCTATTGTAACACACTTAGGAGCACAAACTCTGCTAGGAGTGGGATCTGAACATTGTACAGTGCAAACCTGTACTAGATCAAGCCAGGGACATTGCAAACAGTGGAGTCAATCCACCTTGTAAACCCTTCTAACTAGTCAATACCTGATGGCCTCTGACAGCCAACAGGGCCCACTGGGGACGGTAGGTACCCCCAGTGCCACCCTCTCCCTGTCTCTACCAGGTGTGTGCAGTCTCCACCACCCCACTCTCCAACTTGCAGCCCTCAACTCTCAGCTCAGTCTGGCAAAGGTGGATCTTCAAAGTGGTGTGTGGGAAGCAGCGGAAATAAATCACTTGACCACTGCAACCGGTCACTGTATCTCCCCATGCACCACTTCAAAAATGAACCTTGCTATCTCTAGTGTCACTTGCGAAGTCCCCCTGTGAGGAGTAAGGGGGATAGATAAAATGACAGGAGTTGGAATGAACTGTTATTTTCAGTCCAGAGAAGGCAACAGCAGGGGGAGGTTTAGTAAAGGTTCACGGGGTTGTCGCTCAGCTACTCACCAGATTGACACAGACATTGATCAGAGACCTAAGGTGAGGCAGGAAGGATATGATAGGCTGCCTCTGAAGTGTCAAACAAACCCCTTCAATCAAACTGCTGGCAGGCTCCCACTCAACCTGGCGCCTGCAATACAACAGTAGGTGCTGTTAGCCATGGGCTCCTGCCCCCCACCAGACGCCCGCAACCAACACACAGTGACTGACGCCCACAGAGGAAACGTGGCAGACAGCAATGATGTCCAAGATCAGCAGAGTGCGTAACAGAGAGAAGGTTTTACCCATGCAGCTCAGGAAAGCACAGAGCCACAGAGCACACTGGGCATTTGAGAGACAAGAAACAGAGCAGAGGGGTCTGCACTGGTGACAACAAACCCCTCACAGCAGCAGTGGTGGGGGAGCTGCATTTCACTCTCTGATACTTCCCTCTGAAAGATGAGAAATGAAAGGGAGCCCCAGACGGTGGTCTCAGGTGTCCCTGTGGCGAAAGGATCTGCTGTGCCATGCTCCCAGCTGAGAGTGAATCCTCCGTGTAGCTTGTAGATGTTCTCACTGAAACCCCATCAGCTGAATGCCCTCTGTAAGCTACTTTGCAGTCTGGTCTGCTCTGCCAGAGTGACTCCCAAACACAGACTGCCCTAAATGTAAAGTGACCCAGCAGTTACAGTCTTTATCTCCCTCATCCTGTGCAGGAGGGATGTTTCATTCTCTATCACCACCAGGATCCTTTCTTCCCTGACACTTTATTTTTTTCACCAAAACAACATTTAGGGCTTGTACCAGATGCTGAAAGGATTCCCCTTCCTAGCTGTAAGCAGTCACAACATAGGAAACATGAAAGTGATTCACACCCTTCATCTCAGGGCCTGACTCTTTGGAGTCAGTGTAGTTCAGAAGCCGACATCCAAGCACTTTTTGGGACAGAAAGATAAGGTTGGCATAGCTTGTTAGCTCAAGCCTAAACAATATCCTAGTCAAGCTCCCCAGACTTCTCAGAGACATGTGAGGGATCAAGTGTTCACTACATAAGTTCTTATACAGACCAACATACATTCACTTTTGAGCATCCACTATTCTTAAATCTCCAGAATAGTAGTCTGTTCTTTTAATTTTTCTTATATGCACACTCCTTCCAACAGACACTGGGTTTGGAGTGGGGTGCCCACAGGAGCCAGCATATAAGACTGTGATGTAAGTACCCCAATGGATGGCTCCTGGGCTCTGGCACCCAGACCCATCCCTAAGAGACCCAGTGATGCATAAATGTCGATGCTGTATTTGATCCAGTGACTTTGAGTCCTTTTGTGTACAGAAGAGCAATTTCAGCCAAGCATAGGTACAGGCACAGACAGAGAGAACATGAAGGGAATTTTAGTGCACGAACACCCATTCAGCTTACATAAAGAGGAAAGATCTTCAGGAACAAAGACCCCTTATCTGTCTTTGAGGCAGAAGAAATTATGAGTGAGAAAAGAAAGAATGAGTGAGAAGCAGGCAAGACATGACAAAGAATCAAACCACCAGGAGGAAGAAGTATCCAAATTTCTGCCTCTGAATTCCCTACAAGGGCAGGAGTTTCTTAAAGCAGGTTGTTAGCCAAAGGAAAGTGATAGATAGTGATGCCAGAAAGAAGAGATCACTTCCCTGTTATTTGCTCCATCTTTGCTGGGTACAGATGATTCACACTGGGACCTAATTCTGATGTTCTCTAACATGATTTGGCTTCTCAGCTGAGACTGCCAACAAAGTGACTGATGCAAGCAGTTTAGGACATATGCCCATAAGGGTCACTAAGACCAATGACTCTTTTTATTCAGGTCACTGGAAAGTTCACAGGGCTGAGAGATTTTATAGTACCCAGGCTGGATGTGTACCACTGCCTCAAGGCAGGAATACTCCATAGTCAGTACTTCTTGAAATTGCCAGAACCTGTACCATAATGCCACTGTGTGATGCACCAGGCTTCCACTAGCCCCTGACTTGAAGTGGTTGATGCAGATCTATGCCCTTTACTCAGGAGCATCCAAAAGCTACTGCATAGCTCCAGACTACTTTTGTCTTTACAGGGACCATAACAGTTACTGCCATGCTAGAAATACTTTTAATAAGGTTTAACTTCCCATTACAGAATAAAATTATTCTCCTCAACTCACAGCTAAGTTAAATAAAGAGGGCAGAGAGATGGTAAAAATCTGAAGATGTATTCTGGGGAAAGAAAAATGAGATTTCTGTAAGTTCTCTCTGCAGTTCTTAATAACCATGTGGTTTTTTTGCTACCAGAAGACACACACACACACACACACACACACACACACACACACACACACAAAAAAAAAAAAAAAGCCAGCATAAACACATACAGAGATAAAAAGACCTGCTAATTTTCTGATATGCTGTAAAGGTTCAGTACAATGCGACACCTTCAGTCAGATGACATACCCACACTTCAAGGCTTGCAACATCAGAAACGGACCCCAGAGGGTTTCCAGTGTACCTGCTCACCTCAGAGTAGGCATCTTGTGAATTTTATTGAACATACGATCCAGTCTCTTTAAGATGAGGATAAGGGCAGGTCTCACCGCCTCAGCTGTCCAGTCAGTGATGGGCAGCATCTCCATGACGTAGCGCCGGAGCCCTCGGCTTTCCATCGTCTGCGTGTCATAAGGCGCCAGTTTCAGCAGGGAATGTGCGATTTCTGCCAGCCTGAAAATAGGGTTTGTTAAGAGGAAAATCAAATACAACTTGCATTTCTCCACACATGCCAATGAACTAACAGGTAAATCTTCAGTAGCCTAGCAAAATGATGGAAAACTCAAATGTGCTGCTATTTAAACTCTTAGACCTGATACCACAGTTCTGTGGTCTCTAAACAAACTGTTAAGATTGTTTTGCTGGAATCGCTGTTTATATTTAAAAACACATGAATGGTCTAAAAATTACTTTTAAATTGGCATTAAATGCACCAAAGGAACATGAGGAATCATAGATTTGTGTAACTAAAATCAAAGTATCTGAGCTGTCAATCAGACTGCAACATTGCAAATGCCTGTGAAACACAGATTTGACAACACTTGTTTGTCAATTAACAATGGATTTGGTTTGGTTCTGTGCTTGTTTTTCAGTGTTCTACTTTAAAAAGTCTCACTGTGCAATTTTCAGGTGTTAAAAATAATGTGTCCATAGGTTTACACAACATGTCCTTTGTAGGATTACAGCTTTGACTTGTTTCTAACACCTCTACAGATTGTGTTGCTGTTGGTTCTTCTAACCCTCCCAGATGGCCTTGCCAATGGCATTTTCTGTATTGACTATGAAATACCATGGCAACATTTAACTCACACTTGGAGTTTTATGAAGATCTACTGAAATACTTGAATGTTTGTGGCAAACGAAGACCATAAATAAAGCTACGTCTACTAATGAAAGGTATAGAAACCTGTACGCTCCCTGAAACATCAACAGACTCTGTAGTGGATGATTACAATACAATCCTATCCATATTGTGGGGGCGTCTTCTGAAATGCCTTCTACTAATGGAACATATCTCTATTCTTTTTATAATCTGCCTAACAATATCAAGGGCAACGAGTTCCTCAGATTAACCAAAAGTCCTATAAACATTTTCCTTTATCCAGTATTTCTTTATTATTTCTTTTTACAACTACTTTGTCCTACTATGGAGTAGGTCTGTTTTCTTAGACACTGTACAATTTAAATTATCTTATAATTAAGCTTCTTGCTGGCAATTTGACACTTGGCAATCAGTGATACATAATGGTATATGAAAACTTTCTTATGTGTTATAAAGTGTGAGATCCATTTCATCCAATTTGAGAGATCAGTCTCAATTAATCTTCTAGTTCTGTTCATGCAGAAATAAGCAACCTAGGAAATCCTTATCTTCCTGAAATAATGGGATAAAGAGCTCATTGGATGTGCACCTCCCTTTTTTATTGGGTCCAAATAGATCTTTAAGACTTTTGCAGACTAAGCATAAAACTTCTAAATGGCTAAAATTGGCTGAGATTTATCCTGTCTGAAGTGACTAGCATATTATCTTGTTTTCTGAAGCCTTTGAAATGGCACCTGTCAGCTTCCCAAGACCATGGCTATTACATCATATTCTAATAAGTCTGCTCTCTAGGTCGAACTCAGTTTTCTCCTACAGTGCTTAAATCCGATTAGTCATTTCAATGATACTTACGAATTTAAGTAAGAACCATGATGAAGTTTGCTTTTATTTAGGGCTATCTGTGATTAAGCATTTCAGGTTCCAACCCCTACAAAGCAGATATTTCTAGCATTTCCAGGAGATTTAAGAGAACCAGAGCACAGCTCATTATGTGCTGCAAATCAACCTCTTGGTTTTATTGCTGTAACCTTTGACCATTAAAGACCTTCTCTCTTGAAAAAACACAGTATTTGTCAGCTGCAACTGTAAATGAAAAAGTGGCAGAAGAATTGGGTCCATTCTCTTTTGTTGCAGTTGTTGGATAAACTTCTCAGTAGCAACTTACACTATTTTGTGTTTAGCATGAACAGCAAACTCGGAGAATCAGGACTTAGGAGGCTCTACTCTCAACTTCTAGGTCAGCACCACATGAAACTGTTTGCAGTGAGCATCCAGTCAGCAAGTTGGGCTCAGTGCTGCACCTTAATAAAAGACTTGTACACCTCTTTATCCTGTACATGCCTGCTGCCCCATCCTCTCCCCTATTTCAGGCACTTACAGAGTGGTTGCCCTGCCTTTCCTGCTTGTTAAGTGCTGGTTCTGATGCACTGAGTCACACGAGAGGATCTAGGTTGTATTCAGCCAGCTGGGCCGTTTCTCCATCCCTTGCCCCCTGTGGGTACAGACTTATCTGCTCTGATCTTCTCTGCCTCTTACTCTGATATATCAGACAGGCTTCCACAGAGCTATTTCAGATGGAGGTCTGAATGAGACCAGAGGAGAGCTTAAGAAACCATCCTTATAAACAAGCAGCATCAGGTACAATCTAAGGAACATCCAAAACAACCTCTGCATATTTCAGACAGCAACATGCAACTACACTACCAAAAAGTTATTCCATCTGCTATTATGAAAACTTAAGAGCTAAAAGAAGGGAATCTCCCTGAAATGAGCAAGTAGAAGCAGAATGCCTGTGGAATACCTCATGTGGGATTTCACATCCAGCAGTTCCAATGAAGTCACCCGCGGCTCACCAGCCAGATTCTGCAAAATCTTCAGCCTTGGACCACAGTGCTTGTAGAACTCTGTGCAGATATTCAGCAATGACTCTCGTGGTCTCCTGAACTCCTCTCTGGCAATTCTCTCATCCAGCTCCTCTCGGGGAAGTCCCTGGCCCTCCTCCAGTAAGTGAAGGTTCTCCCTGGAGGACATAAAATGAGACAAAGTAGGAAGTGCTATACGCAGTGGATCAGCAGGGATAGATTATAACAATGTCTCCATCTCGTTTTTGCAACATGCTTTCTGCTTCAATTGAAAAGTAATTGCACCTGCAATTAAGAAGACAGAAAAGGGAAATTAAAATCTGCAAAGTCATGCTAAAAATGTAAATATTCTTCTATATGAACTATCCTTTGCTACCCTCCCCTCCCCTGTAAGAAAGGCTGCTTGTCACAGCAGCAGTGGGAGTAAAACAGTTCATCACATGTGATGGAAGACTGGGCTAAGATTTTACTGTACCTGATGAAGTGTAGTTTGGCTCCCTGCTCGGGGTACCTGGGAAAACAGAAACAGGGAGGTTTTAAACAGTTTAGTGCCTAAACTGTGCCTTTCTGAAATAAAGTGGTACTGTTGTAGCCCAGAGGTTTACTCGCAATGGGCAGGATGATGGCATCCTGTGTCACTGGAATGGCGGCTACACATAATTATCACATTGAATAGCCTTTACTTCTCAACTGGCTGCAAACAACATATTCCTACAGTTATTCACCTTGTAATGAAAGCACAGATTTAAGCTTGAAAACCATAGCCTTCTTTCAAACAATTTCTCTTACTGGTTTTCATGCCAGTGCTCAGTCTGTTCCCCGAACCCAGAGCTCACCAAGTGGAAAAAACAGCTCAGTGCATTTTCCTGTTTTATTGTAATTTTCTCTTGACACTTCTTGTTGAGAAGCGTTAATAAACCTTGCACCACTTGGCTAACATGTCCAGGACTGTAACTTGTCATTCTACCATCATGAGGCTCCTGCTGTTGCCAGGAATCTGTTGCAATGATAACACAATAGAAGAAACAAGGGCAGGAAATCTGGAGCAGTGAAAAAATATTTTGGACGAGGGACCGAACATTTGATAACTAGAAAGATCTGGAAATGTAAATCAAGATGCCCGAGTCACACAGCTTTGGGAATCTCTATAGTGCCTGTCAGCAGATACGTATTAACTGCTTTCCAAAACCAGAAGACAGATAATAAAGCACTAGTTTCCATTACACCTTATCTTCCTTATACTGGGCAATCTAGCAATGGAAATAAATGGCATATATCCACTTCAGACTTGAGCATGGAGGGGTTTATCTGCTTCTCAGATCAGGGGCTGAAAGTCAAAGCCGTGTTTCATCCATGCCTGAATTGATCTTAAAGAATAACAGGCTGATTCCAGGAGTTACAAACCAAGATGTGTACACTACACAGCCATAAACTGACATAATAGCACTTTGATGATCCATGCAGAGAATGATTTCTACCTCCCTTGATTACAAAAAAAAAATTAAAAAAAGAAAAGGAAGACAGGTAATAACTTGGAAAGCTCTGGAAGAACAGCTACCCCAGCTTTTCCTAGGAGACAATTCCCTTTCCAGGTCAGTGCAAACATTCAGATTTTAATCACAGTAAGGCATAGTCTGGCCAGGAGAAGGCAGGGCTGCCTAGAAAAGTAATCAGTACTGCCACAGAAACCCTTCATAATCCCAAATGCTTGTGGGTGGATTTTGTAAAAAGATGCCTTAAACCCTTTTCCTATGACTGAATAAGTTGTCAGTTGCCTTGTCTGATTTGAAGCAGTCTAATTGAAATGGCCACTGTGGCCAAGGAGCAGTATTATAATTTGCTGGTGCCATGTCCTTCCTTATTTCCTTCTTCCATGTGAAGGTTCTTTAGGGTTTTGTTGGGGTTTTTTAAGAAGGACAAAAATATTCCCAGTCATCTTTCCATTTCTCTCCAGTTCTCTGTCACCTCCTCCTTTGCTCTCTGTAACTGCAAAAAACCACAGACCAATGTGGAGGTAAAGGTCATAGGAAATGTAAAAGGAAATGGAAAAGGGAAGAAAACTAGAGGAGGTGCCAGTCTCTGTGAGTATTAACTGGCATGCAGTTTGTGCTTGTATTGCTGTTCAGTCCCTCAAAATAAAGTCAGAAGAATCTGACCCTTCTGCTGTGTGCTCTGCTTGTGGTCACTTTGACAGTGAACTCAGCAGGAAGCAAAGGAGAGAAACGAGGGACATAGTTGCTTTGGCAGTATACTTCTAGAATACAAGAATGGAAACAAAGAAGAAGTCATTTAAGATAAGATGTTCTCCATTTCAATATCCTGGTCTTCTATTTAGGTACATGGTTTTGAAACAGAAATTCTAGTCTTGAGTATTTTGGTTACCATCAGAAGTTGCAGTCTTGGGCTGTGTGCTCTTTTTATATGACTGTTCTCTCAAAGTACATAGAGCACTTCCTCAGCTCTCCAAGGCCAAGCACTATGAGCAATGAGATGCTGCCTTACTCAAAAAAAAAAAAAAAAAAATTAAAAAAAATTAAAAAGCTGTTAAGAAAAATGAAAAAGAAAGAAAAGCCCCCTGACTTACCTAGTGTTCACACCTGCTGTCATGGTGTGGTTTGCTGTTGTGGTACCTTTATGGCCTTGGTCACATCGACTCATCTGTGGGGCTGTCATAGGCCTGGCAAAGAGAAGGTGAATAGCACACTACACACTAAATCTAACAAGCACAATGAAATCCTGATTGTGATCTGGTGAAATCTGGCACTAATTTTACCATGTCTCAAACTCAAAGATTATTCAAGCTGAGATGCATGTTGTTGCCTCCTGTGCATTCCCTTTCCCCACATGGATAACCAAACACAGCTCAGACCTTTGACCCACGTGGGTTACCTGGTGAGAACTTCTACACTGTACAGAAGGGCCTGCAAAGAGGTGGCAAGGGCACCCATAGAAGCAATCTCCTCGCGAGCTGCTGTCCCAGTCTCCACCTGAGAGGTTTGTCGCTTCAGTTTCTGTAAGTAACAGGGAACGAGTGCTTCCAAAACCATCAGCATCTGGAGGCTGGAAAAATAACAATACTTGGTCTGTTTTACTTTGTCAGTTCTGAAACTCACTTTAGGTAGAGGCTTAAGTTTCTGTCTGAAGACCCTGGGATCTCTCACTAGGCTTATGATTTCACTGCTTCTCACTAGAAGTCCAGAGCCAAGGAAACTATTGAAAGAGGGATTTCAGGGGGAAAATTAGCTGATGCAAGAAAAAAATAATAGTAATGAAAACAACCTGAACTTCTGGGTATCTTCCAAATATGTTATCCATTTGCTGGCAGTCGTCTTTCCATCCACAGACCACAGACTCTTGTTTTCTGTTTCTCTCCTGCAAACTAATCCTTGTACTTTAGCAAGTTTATCTCCCTGCTCTCTTTATCTTTCCGTGCTTTCCAGCTGCCTGTTTCTCCCTGTCAAGTTCCCTCTCCATTGCTTCTCTGATGACAGAAACCTGCAGGAAATGGTTCAGTCTCCACTTGGAAATACAGCTTATGTGTGACTGCTGTGGTTGCCATCCTGCTCAGTGCTGCAGCTGGCAGGATTTGGAGCTGGTGTTCTAGCTGGGGCTTGGCCTCACGGAGAAGCCTCGTGCTTGGAATGCATTTCTGCATCCTCTGCCTCCATTTTCCAGCCTTGCTTTTGCATACCCTATGCAGCTTTTATGCCTTCTCCGAGTCTGCACAAACCAATAAAACAGATTAGCACCTTCTGAATGACTCAGGAGCATAGGCCACCACTGTCACACACAGCTTGATGGCTTCGCTGATGGAA
This sequence comes from Acropternis orthonyx, assembly GCA_035583155.1. NCBI lineage: Eukaryota > Metazoa > Chordata > Aves > Passeriformes > Rhinocryptidae > Acropternis > Acropternis orthonyx. Next base: position 1,845,417 of record JAWWEU010000002.1, on the reverse strand, counting down.
AAGGTCAGGTCTTCATTTCCATAGCAGAAGTCTGAGGGAGTAAAGCAATATGAGAAGACTATCACACAGTCATACTGAATATGAAAGGACACACACTTTTTACTTTTTCCTCTTTCCACTTGCTTGCTTCTCATGTTAACAATGCCCAACAGGCACTGGCTTTTGATAAAAATCTGTCTGTATAAAGGAAATGTATGCTGCTCTCCCACTTGTACCCTGCTGTCCAAGGACTCAGTAGGTGAGAAACAGCTCTCAGTAGCTCACTCATTGCCGTGCATAAGGCCTACATCTGCTGGAGTTCTGTCTCAAACATCACCATCACAAACAAAGTCTTAAACTCATACATGACAAAGACACATGTCAGATTTATGACAATTTTTATGTTCCCTCTGCTTTTTCTTAGGTGTTTCCACCAGACAAAAAATGATGCTGATACACCCCTGATAGCAGAAGATAGTTTTACTTCCCAAAAATCAAGCCCCTTCTATACTGTCAGCCACATGGGTGCCAGCATAAAAATGAGTTTGTTTTGCCAGTGATTTCAGAGAAATTTTCAAAAGCATTTAAGTCCCGTATTACAAATACTACTTCAGGGACAATTAGTTCCTGGCACCAAGAAACTGAAGTATCCAAAGAATAATATTTGTAATACAACTGTATAGTCCGGTTTTCAGAAGTGACTTTAGTATGCAGGAGCCCAAGGAGAAGTTAAGGTCCAAAAATGTGTAAACTACTTTAAACAATGGAATTTGGAAGTCAGATATTTTAGATTATTCTGATCTTCCTATGGAAGATACCAGATAATAACATACTCATCTGCATTTTCGTCATCAACACACAGTTGAGAATTTTCAGAGATGTCTTTGAATACCTCTCCACAGAAAACTCAAAGATTTTATATAAATGTTTGCTACATTCCACAGAGGATGAAATATCTCCTGTTTCTGTAGTACTTTACATTATAACTTGTGATATAATTGTGCAGCATCATAAAATCCCAGTACGTAACAGAGCTTTAAGGCTAGACAGGATTCATAGTGCATCAAGATAAGGATTACTTAAGGGAAGTGCAAATTTGGAAAACAAATTATAGGTCCTTATAAAAATCAGTAAAAATTTCTACCCTGCAAATCACAAAGCAGCCAAATTGTTAAATGCTGCATTGCATGGATAACTGTCAAGAGACAGTGTCCTGGACACATCATATAGCCACATATATTCTGCTTTGTGATAATATCCCCCCAGGAAGCTCAGCACTGCTCAATGTCTGAATGGCATCCATCATCATCTGCTAGTCATAGTCTGCCCATGGGAGAGGATGCTTTTGTTTCCTGCCCACATGGAGCAGAGCAGAGGAGGACACTGATCTTTTCAGCATGATACAGTTTATTAGGCTTCTTTATTCTTCACCCACACATGATAAAATTAAAAATGCCGGGGGCCAGTCTCAGACTGGCAGGCTTAATGCAGAGAAATTAGCTTTGGAAGAAAATAAATTAATAATTCTCCTCCTGCAGAAAATAAAAGGACAGTGGTGATAAAGCCAACCTTAAAAGCCTCATGGGGCATAAGAAACAGGTATGACAGCATTCTGGTAGAAGAGAAGGACCCTGAAGAAATCTTAGTGCATTAAACATATGTTGAATCAATAAACAACAAACCAAAATTACTTAATTAAGGGTGCTTTGCTGTTACCTAATGACTTGAGAGGCTTTTCTGCTTTTACCAGCTCTAAGATGTCCAAAATGTCTGGAGTATCTCCCTCCAAAGACTGCAGCAGGTCAAACAGGCACTGAGCTGACACTCCTTTGCTGGTTCCGTTGTTCGTGGCATCCTGTTCCAAAACCAAACATTCATGGCTGGTTTTCTGAGGGCCTGTGTGCATCCCAGGGATCTTTTTCTGGAGGTGTGGGCAACCTTTGTTTTTCACAAAGGGCCCACATGGAGTTCAAGAGCTCACTGCTCTCAAATAATAAGGCTTGCCTGCCTCAAGAGACTGATACTACAGTGGGAGCATGATCTGAAAACTGCACACATATCTTTGCTGCCTTGTGAAGGACAGATTCATGTGCTTACTGTGTATGTGCAGTTGGATTTGGCAGTCCCACTTCATCTTAAGATTCCATTGACTGGCCTTAACTCACCAAAATGTTAAAAAATAATTAGTGAATATTTCAAAACAGGGCTAGTCCAGTCTTAGAGTTCACATGTACTAAAACTCAACATTAAGCTTTTAATTCCTGTTGCTGGATTCTAAGAATGGATTTGCATTTAAAGAGTCACAAATCATTATTGTATTTTTGTATTTTTTTACACAAAGGTTTGAAATGAGACAACGTTTACTATAGTGCCTGGATATCAGCAGCCCATTATCTCAGCACCCTGATGCACAGAAGTGTGCAGAAATAAGCTCAAGTCCTGGCTCTGTGCAGTACTCAGTGTTTTCCCGTTGTGACCTCTGATGGGGGCTGGAAGGATTCCCCACCCTGAGACTAGGGAATGGCTCTTACTCACAGGGAACTCCAGGAGAGGGGCCACACTGGCAAAGAGCTGCAGGATAAAGGGCTTGCGATGCAAAACGTAGAACTGGCGACACGCAAACTCGATCGCTTGGCGTAACTGGGGGTTGCTTTCATAGTCAGAGTATACCTGAGCAAACAGAAAAGCACATGGAGGCATTACTGCAGGGGAGGAACGCTTCATCTCCTGAGCCCAGACTGAATCAACTACAGCCTTGTCATTCCTGACATGTTTGCCTAGCATGCTTTTAAAGGTGGACAGCGGACCACCCTTCCTGGCAATGCATTTCAGGGACAAATGATCTTCAGAAAAAAGGTTTGCTTTTCATGCTTGAACCTTCTTTGTCACACCTTTAGTTCATTATTTTTTGTTTTATGTATCAGAGGTAGATTCCTTCTCTCTCCTTCCTAGAAACACTTTACTTGTCAGAATGCTTTCTTCCTCAATCTTCATATTTTTTAGTAAATCAAATATTCTAGTCCTTTCTGACAAGGCATGTTTTCTAGATGAATATCCCAGTTCTTCTGTAGTCTCTTCAGTTAATTGATGCTTTCTGTGCAGTGCCACAGCTGGATAGAGCCAATACTTCCAGTCAGGCATGTTGCTGATGGCAGCAACAGAGTTACTCCTCTGCATAGGCACCTCAGAATGGCATTTGAGGTATTTTTCTCTTTTATACTTCAGTAGATGGATGCTGTTGATTCATGTTGAGCTTCAGATGTACAAAAACTCCAACATTCCGTCCTGCTGAGATGCCACTGAATCAGCTACTTCCCTTTCCATATTTATGTGGCTGATGATTTGAAAGTAAGGCCTAAGCTGACCAATATGATCTCTTTTATTTTCCTTTTTTTCCCAACTGCATCTCTAGTTTGTTATGATAATTTGGACTCTTAGCTTGTCCTCCAACACACTGACAATGCCACCCACTAGTGAGATATTTTAAGGTTTTTAGAATGGCATTTCCTTCAGGGCTGGCCATGAAACCAATATGTTACCAAAGATGTGGGATTTGTTTCTCTGTTATGTAAACAATATAAACTGCTAGGAACAACTTCTCTGTGCTTCCTTTTTCTGTCCATTCTAATGATCTGCCTGCACTTCTCTGCTGGTACAAGTCTTTGGGATGTGGGTAGGCAGGATTTTCTTTCTATTTGCTGACAACAAGAAATGCTGAAATTTTATGATAGTGAAAAATTCACATTACAGTCCAGGGCTCTTGAGGATTTCTAAAAATTACTAGTGTGAGACCTCTGCAGAGATGTATTCACTCCTCAGTAACCTGGTAGACTGGGATTAACGTGGCTTTAATACAACCAGAAGCCTCTAGAATGGTTATGAGCACACCAGCAATATCTCATCTTCCTTAGAAAAGGGAAATAATTGTCTGTATGTACATTTTACCAAGAAAAGTGGAAAAATCTGCATCAAAAAGAGCCATGTGGGTATGTGTGCATGTATGCATCAGGAGCTAAGCTGCTAATGGCTGGTTCAAATAATGGCTAGATCAAGCCCAGAAGTGGTAGAAGAACTGACCACAAACCACCTGATTCTGGGTGCCTGAAGCAGAGAAGTGAAGGACTGCAAAACCAGACAAGCTCAGCAACACTTGGGCTTTCTTTTGGAATTGCTCTAATCTAACCTTACTCTCTGTCAGTATAACACACTGTTTGCTCAGGACCATTCCCTCACATTGCTCCTGGGGGTGGCTCACCTGCAGCATGCTGGGCAGCACCCACTGGTACCCACTGAGGGAGAAGAGGTGGTTAAAGTGCACAGCTGTGTTGATGACGGTGGCAGCGTACTGCCGCAACAAGGCACTGTCCTCGGGGTGCAGGATCAGGGCACCATTGAAGACGTTCAGGAACAGCATGATCTCATCCCCCCAGGGGAATTCACTGGGCATGCCAAGGAACATCTCCTCCAACAGCTTAATCCACAAGCTTTTCTGAAGAGTGTCCAGACCAAAGAGCTCTTTCCCAGCTGTGGGGGAAAAGAGGCAAAGCAATCAACTCTGTCCATGACAGCCAGCCTCATCACATTCACAGAGGCCAAAGGCCTTTCCAAAGAACCATTCCACAACACTGACCATTGTTCCACCTTTTAAAAATTATCTCATCCATCCTGTACTCTTGGAAGTGCCCACAGAGCTTGAACATACCTTGACTGAAAGCACCAATGTGAAGATGGAGAATGATGAATCTCACACAGCTTGCTGGTTGGAAATTCTCCTCTTAAAAAGTGCAAGATCTGAGCTTGTAAATGCATCATCTGCTTCACACAGCCTGGATAGCCATGTGGATTTATGCTCAATTTTTATCCTCCAGGTGTCCCACACATTACAGGACACCTATGCAGAGTGCAATAATAGCGCTGAAATCAAGTGCCTTTAGGGCCTGTTACAGAACTTGTGAATGCTTACCATCCTGCAATAGAGGCCTGTTTAATCCTCAAGTGTTTAAGAGGAAAGTTTCTAAAAAGTGGGCAGTTCCTACATCCCTGCTGCAGAATTTGCCCAGTCTTCATTGGAAGTCCATTGCTTCCTCAAAGGAAATGGCAAAGGAGTCCAAGCAATCCAACAAGGAGCAGTTATGATACTGGACATAGTAATGCAGCTGTAGCATCGTGCGCAATTTTAACACTTAAATTATTCTTATATATGTCCAGAGAAAGTAGCTTTGTCTGGAGACCTCTAACAGTGAAGCCCTTCCTGCTGCTATGCTTACAAAGCAGCAGCTCTGTATCATTTTCCCTAGGAAGAGTTTTATCAGCTTTCAGTAAGGCTGCAAGCCTGTGGGTTTCTAAGGCAAATGAAGTACTTCACCAAAACCTTCTGAGCCTTGTGCAGCCCCCAGAGAAAGCTACCCAAGGGCCATACCTTGGGGATCACTGAAGAGTGAGAACTCAGCATCAATGGCACTTCGGGGAAATGAAGGCAGGCGGAGGAGATCCTCCTGGAGCATAGACACATGGGACTGCTTGTGGGCAGTAGGGATTTTCTGTGTCAGGGATATCAGGAACAAGACCCTCCCCACCTCTTCCAGCTTGCGGGTGAACACCTGACAGAGAAAGAGAGACAAGAATCTGAATTGGTCTGATCAAAAAGCTCTTTACAATGTATATGTACCCTAGGTTTACTCTCTTTTATGGGAGGGATGCTGCGCTCATGGCCCAGAGGATCCTGATGAAATTCACAGCTGCACCCTTTGGCTAGAATTTGTGTGACCACTGTTCTGCAGTCCAGCCCTGCGAAGATCTGGAAGACACTGAGTGTCTGTCAAACACTTTGGCATTGTGCCATGTGATCTTCTGCAGATTAATGTAAGCTTTGCCAGTGTGAGACCCAAGGTGGTCAGAGGCGAAGCAACTACAAACTGAAAGTCATATGGTTGCAGTTGCTTTCTGCAAGGTCTTAAACTATAGTCAGCATGAGGTTGGAATTATCTGCCTTCTGGGATGAGGTTGGCTCACATCTGGCTGTAGCAAGTGTATGTATAGTTGCAAAAGAAAAGCAGTCAATAAGTTTTCCCTGACAAATATTTTGACCTCGAAGCATTCTAAATAGAAAAAGGTGGAAAGCAAAATAATGCCCTGACAAAACTGGACAGGCCATTTAAATCTCTTTGGATCATGTAGGATGTATCAAACTCATTTATTTGTGGGACACCTCTAGAATCAGAGTGAGACTAATTTCTGTTAGAAAAGCAAGGAAAATGATCTCAAGTAATTTCAGATTTTTATAGACTTTCTACTGGCAGATGCAGCACACAAAATATTTCCATATTCCGTGCCATACACATATGAGACAGCATTAATTATATTTTCCATGATTTTAGCTGCTAGTAGGTCTTAAACATCTTTACAGCTGCTTTTGATAACCACTCTTGATGATATTTTCCTACACTCACATTGCTAGGGACATAACTACAGTAGCTGTTTTTTCACTAGAATAATACAACTGTTAAAACCAAATGCATACTGTTAAACCATTTTCCACCATGCTGGTTATAACCATCCTCTGCAGACACAGCTAGAGCAAAGCTCTCAATCTACAAGCAGCATGAGTGAAGGCCTTTCAAGGAAAAAGAAAGGTTTATTTACAGGGTTTGTTTCTGGGCAAAGGTGTTTGATGACAGTACCTGCTTCTGAATGAGCTCTTGACCCTTTTCTGGATGCATCTGCACCAGGTTGAGCTGGGGAGAAACTGATCTCCGGAAAGGATAAATGTCACGGACATAGGTCTGCCAGGAAAGGAAAAAAATGTTTTTTTAACAAAAGTAATCATAACAGCATCACTCAACAGAACAGAATAAAAGGCTCTTTAGCCCTCTCTGAAGGGCAGGGGCTTTCAGACAGTGTCAGGCATCAAGAAAGAGCATAAAAAGAAGATAAATTTGCTCTTTCTCATGAAAACTAGACATTAATGACTTAAGAGCAAGAGACGACTCTGCCTCTTCCCTTGTCTGTCAAATTCCAGTCTTTCACCACACACAAGTGAACACTCAAGATGTAGTGCTCACAGTACAGAATTTTGTCTATTTATGGGCTGCTTGTTCTCCCTTAGATAACCCTGATGTTTAAAAAGGGACAAGATGGAAAGAACAAAGTCACCTGGACTTGATCTTTGCCTTACCTTGTTGTAATGAATGAGATTCCAACGCTTATCCATTAAAAAATAATGAGAAGACTGAGTTTCAGGTATGTTAAAGAACTCCAAACACTCCTGAAAAAGAAGAAATCAAAACACCGTGTTACTTTTTAGTTGTCTTATGCAAAGACCACAACATCCAAAAGAAGAATATGCATCTAATAACATATAAGGGTACAAATCTGCATGCCTCAGTCAGACTGGTGCACTGTTCTGACATTAATTCTTAATTTCTGGGTTTTAATCATAAAGCACACGAGTATGTTTGTGATAATCAAGGCATGCTGGTATCACAGTTTTGAAGACTGATGTTACTTATTTTGATGTCTTCATATTGCACATATTTGTCTGACTATATGAGCCATATAGGTATTGCATATATATTTTCCTGCTGTGTAATTATCAAGCTTTAGTGATGGATGATGTGCAGATACACAGAAGTTCTGAACCTTCAAATCACTGAGATGTGATTCCCACTAAAATTTAACATAGTTGTACAAACTGACGGCTTTTGCAAATCTGTTTCTGATGTGACTCGGTTAAAGCTATCCAGGAAGTTTTTGGTAGAAAGGGAAATTGACCTCACATGTCCTGGATCCCAAGATACCTCTTGGCTACTGAACCCTCATACCCACTCTGATCTTGATCATTATGTTGTCTTTAGTGTTGATAAAACCAAACATTTAAATAGTTCATGTATTTATCAAAAGTATACAGCAAATGCCCAACAAGCTGCAGTATCTTCAAATGTAGTTGCATTTGTGGGGTTTTGGCTGTGTATGAGCTCAGATCATTTCACATGGGATCCTTTTTCTTGCAACCAAGTTCCCCTACACATGGGACACAAAAATGCCTGTAAGCAGAACTTCCCTCCCTGACACTGGCACAGGATGACCAGGCAGAATGGATTGCTGGCATACAGGTATGGCAGGTAAATGTACTATTAAGCAGCTTGTCCAGTTCAAAAACTCACTCCTACCTTCAGAAGAGCCTCAAACTGTGTGTCCTCATGGACTGGTAACTGTGTTGGAATGTCACACTCATTCTGTCCATGCACGACAAGGGTTTTTGTGCCTAAAGGAAGAAAAAAGTTACATTTTCCCTGGCCTCTTTAATTAACTCAATTTCAAGAGACTGCCCATGATAGGTAAAATTTGTTCTTGGGCAGGCAGACAGACCATGCCAGTCCTGTTTGGAATCTATTAGGCAGTGTTAGCATAGTCTCACACTTCCACAGGTAATGAGAAATTGATCTGTTCTTAAAGGATGATCTGGCTTTAGCAGCAGCTGTCACTCTGAGCAAGGAACAAACCTAAAATACCAAATCTGTTGTTCAGCAAGGGATCTCTTGCCTGACTCGTGATGGCCAGCGTCTGAATGGTACAGTCTCACAACGATTATCCTGCCAGCCTTTCACAGCCCAACTGGCACAAAACTCTGGGTTGAAAAGACTGTTCTAATTCACTTTCTGTTTGCTTCTTTTAGAACATTTAAAGTGGCTTTCTGATTCTCAAGGAATTAGCAGTAGAATTTACTGACTGAATACTCAACTCAAGGAAAACTGACTTTCAATATGCAGTCATTTGTAAAGGGGCCTTTTTCTGATCCAGTTCTGGTGGATCTCCTTTTTGGTAGAGTGGGTCATGAATTTGGAACTGAAGGAGATTCAAAGACTCATTTCCTATACCTGGCATCGAGGCAGTCACTAGCAGCTTCACTTCACATTGTTCCTTCTTCATAGTCTGTTTGAGGTCCTTGAAGAAGAGCCCTTCAACATAACCCACCACTTCCCAAAGGAAGGTAAGTGTGGCAGAAATGGCATCCATGCCCCACTCACATGGAGTCCGTACAAAATACATGATCAGTCCTACCTGCAGGTAGTAAGTGAGAGGAGGATCAGGTTGTGTACATCCTTTTAACTGTGCAGAGCATTGTATAAACACAGAGTAAGGATACTGTTCTACGTGTCTTCACTCAGGGGGCTAAACTGATCGAATTTATATCCTGAAAGTTTGTACTAAAGAACAATTTGCCTGTACTGTTCTTCCTTTTTCTAGAGAGGGTGCAGACTGGGGGCAAAAAGTACTGTTGCAGCACAGCCTTAAAAGCCATTGTAGATGAGGAAAAGGGAGAATCTTTGCAGTAAGAGCCTTCCTATGCCTTCTGCTCTTGTGGGCTGCCATGTAGATATCTCAGAAACAACAGAAGGCTCCCTGGAGTGGCATACATCTTATCTGCTTCATCTCCTAATTGCAGCAAATCCAGAGTCCATAACCTTGAAAGAAGCTGCTAGGTTTGCTCCAATAGGACTTTCTAAGAGCAAAGCACTTTCTGAATGAAAATAAAGTAAAATAATTAAAGGTTTCTGGTACTGGGATCCTTCTATTGGTCTACAACTCACTGTCTGTTGTTCTATTTAAAAATCCAGGACAGATGGCTTAGGGGTTCAATCACACATTTCAGGTTCTTTTTCCTCTCCCCAGAAGGACTGAAAGGCTGGTATAAGACTGCTGACTTGCACCCACAGCCAGAAGCAGATATGAGCTATACAGGAAAAGTTAAGTGCATTTATTTCCTTGCAGATTGTGACATTAACTTTTTAGCACACATGCAGGCAGAGGAGAAATTCCAGTCTGTACAGGGAACCCACAAGCTGCTCACCAAGTAGTTAAAGAGGATATGAGATGTCTGGGCAGGAAAGTCTCCAATGTTCAACAACAGCTTCCTTAACATATACATCAGCTCATCCTGGAAGAAAAGCAAGTATTTTTTTTTCTTTTTAACAGAAAAAGGAGAATAGATTTCTCCCTTTTGTCCTTTCTGGCTTTGTTTCTTCCCATTTTTCCATACTCCCTTGTTCAGCTCTGTGTCTCAGTGTATGAGTTAGAATTACATGCTTGTGGCTGCTCCCACATATTGCAAACTAAGGCCCAGGGCACAGAACCCAAGCCAGTGTCTTTATGTTTTTATCTCAGAGAGCCCAGTACCTCCTGTTGCAATTTGTACTGTCTGTAGCATCCTGATTCTGCGCTCCTCTCCCTGTGATAATCCCTGTGATGACTACTGAGATGATCTGTAAAATCTAGTTCAGCTCACCTCAATAGCTGTGACTGCTGGGTAGGAGGTGTGGCAGAATCTAACTTCCCTTCCTTTACAGGCTGCCAGCCTTAAATGTAGACTAATCCATTTCTTATGTTGGTAAGGGGTTGTAGAGGGGACAGAATCTCATTGTCGCTAGGGATAGGCAGATGATATTGTAAATATTTTCTATAGCCCTTGTCCTCATCCACAGCAGATTTGACCTAGTGTTATGGGCAGAGATATGCATAGGAAAACCCATGCCAATGATACACCTGGTGATAGCTTCCAAGGAAATACACCTGTTCTCTGTGTTCTGTACTGGTGGTTGTAGTAGGCCCTTAAAGAGATAGTAAAACAGCAGACTGTGATAGCTCAGAGGCCTCCTTCTTAAAGGTACTTAACAACAACCTCTCTGCCCCATCCCTGGAAGTGTATATAGCCAGGTTAGGTGGGGCTTGGAGCAACTTGGTGTAGTAGAAGGTGTCCCTGCCTGTGGCAGGGTGCTTGGAACAAGATGATCTTTAAGGTCCCTTCCAACCCAAACCATTCTGTGAAACAAAAATGAGCCTCTGAACTCAAATAAAAGCATTGTGGGCTATGCCTGAGAAGTCTCAGGAATAGTGAGGCCACTGGAACTTGCTTGCTCAAAGAACCAAAGCGCCAGACCTTTCTCAGGTTTTCTGCAGTCAGTTCTTAGGTGGTGGCTTGAAAGATGAGGACAGTGATATTATTGATGTTATACACCAAGTGTGCAGTTGAGAAAGTGGTGTGGTGAGTCTTGCTGCCTTCCATCCAGTCAGAACCAGTATGCCCTTTTTCCATAAAACTTAGCCAGGAACTAGAAAGTGGCCTAATAACGGAGAGACAAGGCCACCCCATGTTTCAGGGAAAGCCAAAAAGAGTGGCATGGGTGGAGTCAATATTTAGTTAGACAAAGGCGTTGTGCTTCACTGAGCAACACTTCAAAGCCTGGCTTACAGCAAGTCAGATCCTTAGTGGTGATAAGTCAGCTGTGTCCCGTTTACATCAGTGGACAAAGACTGAGGCCAAATTGATGAGATGCTACATTATAATAGCAAATGTTCTTCTCCAGTGATGCCCAAAGACTGATTCTGCTTGCAAGTGTGCCCCCCTGCTCTCAGCAATTCATACACCCCCCTGGGCAGAGGAAGAACATACCTGTCGATTGCTGATCGTCAACTTCTCGAGGAAATGGCGAAGGACTGTAGAGGGGTCTTCAATTAAGCAGTTCCACAGGACCTGCTGAGCAACAGCACTTACTGTGAGAGAGAAAAGAAACAAGGTCAGAACCATCTTCCTTGGAAAAGCCTTGAACTAGTACACTTAGATGCAAACATTCCTAATCTTCTACCACAACTGTCATGTTTTGTACTGAAACACATGGAAGCCTCTTTGATGCGTGAGGATTCCTGGTCACCAGTGCAGTCATCTCAATAATAATCTAATCAGGTCTAATATTTGAACCTTCCCTAATTACTGATAGGACAGGAAACACTTTACCCCTGTAGTCAAAGAATAACAAAGAAGTAACTATTTGGTTTCATAACTCCAGATGGACAAAATCCAGCAATTGAAAGACAAATTCCTGTACTCTTTTGTTCATGCATATAATTTAACTTTCATGGCGATTTATTAAGTAATTTTATCTGGTATTGGTGAACATATTAGATAGTCAGCAGGGAATTGTGTTTATGATTAACTCTCCAAAGTGCAATTAACAGCAATCCTGTGAAGCTTAACAACAACAGAGAATTATTCATTAGTTTGTTTTCAGTACTCAGCTCTGGATCACGAAATGAAACATACAGTATTTAGGTGGCTGACTACATCCACCCAAAACTGAATAGAAAATTTGACAGGGAGTAAAAAGCACAATTAGCTGACATGATGAGTAAGGAAGGAAAGGCAACAGTCCACCATCTGTAAACATTTGAAAGAAACCAATACAGAAAAATGCATTATTAATTTACAAATACATCACAGACCATAACCAATATATTCAAACTGTGGCCTTCCATTTGTCATAGAACAAAGAAAGGCTGGTGGGAACAGACTTCTGGAGGTCTGTAGTCCAAGACCTGCTTGGAGCAGGACTGTCACCAGTTTATGTCAACCATGGCTTTGATTAGCCAGGCTCCATAACCCCTCTGCATGGAGAATCAACAGAAATTGCATTGTGCTCCTGGTTATGAAGTTCCTTCCCAATTTCTAACCTGAACTTCCCAAGCTGTAACCTCTAAGTTAGTGTTCTTCGAACTTTTTGCTTCCTTTGCATCACACCAAACAAGCTCAGCTTCTACAATCACTCCTCACAGAACACCTATGTTAGACCTCTTACCACCCTGGTATCCCACTAACTAAATAATTTTCAGTTTCTTAATATCTATCTTGAATTGGGGACCCCAAAAGAGCAAAAAAACCCTCAAAGCCAAACACAATTCATGGAGGGGAAAAAAAAACCAAACCAGAAAAAACCCTACAAAGTCACATTTCCGTTGTAAATCTACTTTCAAATAGTTTTGGAAGAGGTTCTGCCACACTTGAGCAAGAATCCCTTGAAGTTTTATTGTAGGTCAGTACCAGCTACTCCATCCTCCCGGACTTCTCCATCTTCCATCAGGTGGACAATGGGGAGCACTGCTGCACAGATGCAGGCTGGAAACACAGCCTGAGGTGGTTGGGGCACATGATGGTTTGGAGTGTGTTCAGTAGTGTGTTCTTCGTCTGGAGCATTAAGAAGAGTAGAAGGAGAGTTAGTGGTATTATCCAGGCAGGTTAGATAAACATTTATGTTAGAGGCTGTACAAACAGAACAAAATGACAGGCTGTTTGATCACTGTGCAAGGACAACAGCTTTACTGCTATCTCCAAGAAGAGACTGAACCCTTCTTGATCAAGAATTTTCATTGTAAATATATATTTTTTCAATTAACGTTTCTTTTCTCATAAGCAACCCAGTTCTTTCTGGTGAAATCCCTTCTCATTACCATTTTTCAGACAGAGGGCTCTCTAGGGCACTACTCTCCAAATGGAACATGAGAGGCAAGGGTAGACATTGTGACAGCAGGGGTGAATAAAATAATGCAGATAATATAGAAATGCCATAAATAATGTTTTGCCATTGTTTGTGCCTGCCAAAACTTCCTACCAAAAAATTCTGTCAGTTTTCCTGCCAGAAGTTCTCACAAGAGCTTCCTGCTAGAATTTTCCTGCCAGAAGATCCTGCAATTATTTCTTCAAACATTTGAATAGGGCTATGTGCCAAGAAACCACGTACAGCCTCCTTTGAACATTAGAAAATTAAAGAGAGACTTTGGAATATCAGAGGTGAGGAAAATGAGAACTGGTTATTGTAGCCAAGAATCTCTCCTCACCTCCCCTTCACTTTCTTACCTTTTCTTCGCTACCGACTGCTGCCTACCTGCCACCAGAGACTGGAACTCTGCCAGCCTGGAGAGAACTGAGACCCACTATGCCACATGTGTGAGTTATATCTTATCCTTCTACCCTTATCAAACTTCTGAGGGCCAAAAGGTGTTGCTGAATCAGGACTCTGCATGGTCTTCCACACAGCTACTCCTAAGCAACAAAACCACACGTCTTGCTGCATTCCAGAGAACTAAAGGCCCCCACAGCTAAAGAGATAACCTTGGGAAAGCAGCAGAGGCAGAAAAATAAGAGGGCAGAAACTGCTTCTCTCCCCACCCCCACCCCCCACCAACTTGGCAAAAAGGTAGTTTTTGGTGGTAGCTTTTATCTGCTTCTAAAAGTAATCTTAGCTTTTTCCAACCTTTTCTTGTTTCTTCTCTTTGGATCTCTTAGCAATTAATAAAATCGGTTTTGGTATCAACAGATAACTTGTGTGAGTTTTAATTTTGCTCAGGGGAATATTGGAATCTGAAATTCTTTCTGCAACACTTAAGCAGATTGTAACACTTCCAGTGAATGAAATTTTAGAAGAGAACACTCCAAAGTGAAGTCAACCCACCTTCTGCACTGACTGCAGACCGCACTGACCAGACAGAGCCACGGCGGAAGGAATAGTTCCTATGAGATGTACTGGAGGTGCAAGAAGGACTCACAGAGAGACGGCGGGAGGCCAGGTTGGCAACTTCTTCTACTAACAAAGAGAATAGGAAATGTCAATCTAGGTCCAACTGACAGACTTTAGGGAACTTTCTGAAGGACTGCACTTACAACCAAATCAGATCATTGAGAATTCAAGTCAGGTAACACTTAATAAGCACAGCTTAAAATCTGTAAAGATCAGTCAGATAGATAATTTGCTCGTGCTTTGGGAACCAGCAGAACATTGTTCTAGAAGAGTGTTCAGTGCTTTGGTGCATCACACTGTAACTGAATCAGCTCTCTATACTCCTTTTCATCCACTCCCTGTTAACCATCATGGCTGCTTAGATTTTTCTAAAAACTGGGATTTCTACTCACAGATTTCCTAATGTATGCTCAGATCTGAACATCCCTGTGCTCACCTAATGGCATATACCTTGGAATGCCTTTAATGAAGCTCTGTTAGACTGGACCAGTGAGAAACCTCACCCAAAGACTAAGCTTTCCATGACTCATGCCACATAACCTCGGCTGTCTGAAAGTTTGGTACTGAGACTGATCTGGTCCTCTGGGCCTCCCCACTAGTCACCACAAAGGTAGAAAACTCCAGTGGCAATCGAGCATATTCTAAGCTGTGTGTCTTAAGACAGATATTGCCAAAGGGTGACTTCTCTCACCCTTTAATTATTAAAGAGTTAAAGTTGTGAAGGACACATTTCATTCCTAGTGTTGCATATTCTCATTCTGTTAAATCCCACAAGATACTGGGAGCTTTGAGATGCTAAATGCTGGCAAGTTCCATGAAGTGGGGGGCTGATGGGGTAAGTGGCTGCATCAAACACTAAGCACTCAATACATCTGAGGCTCTCTGTTTTTCTTGCACTAATTTTTAAATACACTTTTTCTCAGTCATTTGGACTCTTCAATGAATGGATGTGGTTGTGACCTTTCTAACACTAACAATCAGTGTTTCTGGACATCACCCCCTAAGCAGTGCTGTGTTGGTGGGAAGTGCTCTCAGGTTGCTGGAATGCAGTTCCTGGCCCCAGAGCACACCTTCTTCTTCCTGCTCTGAGCTCGGCGTGCAGGATGGTTCGTAGCAGGCCTCCTGAGTGATGGGGATGGCAGTGATCAGACTGGCTTCCCTGCCCAGGCGTTTCTTTTCTTCCTCCTGCTGCAGGTTCTTCAGGATGTGCTCTGCTCGTTGATGGGAACGTGACACAGCTCGGGCTGAAAATGACTTCTATCGGGAAGAAAAGAAAAGAAACACAGCCTGAGGCTGTGTTGCACACCCCCTGATTTTCTGACAGAGACCTCTGACGTTTAGCAATTCAGTTTCTAAATACAAATTAGACTAGTGCCAGCTGAACAGACTCAGCAGGAGACTCTTCTTGGAGCTACAACTACAGTGTTCTGTCAGACAGTTCTATTGCACTAATCCTCTCCTGGAGAGAGAGCAGCTGTGTGCTCCTCAGATCTGAGTTACTGTGTCTCGCAGGGGTAAGAGGTGCAGTACAGTACCAAAGTGAACAAGCAGAAAACCCTTATGCCCACATAGAAAATTCTGTGTGTCCTACACAGACTATACTAGATTTTTTCCCAGATGGGAAAGAAAATCTCAGAGTTGAGTCCACATCTTTTGGCTTCACTCTCACAATGTCTGCTTACCGACTGATCTTCATTTATAGGATCTTGCACACTTCCACTGCACTGAGGGACCCAGGGAGGGTCAAACATTGGCACAGATGGCATCCCCAGCACAGGAGAAGGCAGAGTGAAGTTTATACTTGGAGGAGGGATCTAAATAAAAACATGAAAGACATTTTATTAAAGCAGACTATTACTGTCAGTACTGTTAATTAAACATGAGCACAAGTACCCAAGACATTAACTATGCAAATTTTTCCCACCTCTGTATCTCACTAGACCATAACCCCATGTATGACATACATTTCGTCCTCCAATATTTTTCCTGACCCGATTCCCCCTAATACAGGAGTTCTATTTATACAGGAGTTCATTTCATACAGGAGTTCTACGCATCACCTCCCCCACTAGTGTGACTTACACAATCATTTTTTTCTCTAAACAGAGTTTCAGGCAATTTCATAGCAGTGTGTCATTACACACCTATCTCACAAGGCAAGCTGTAAATATCACCATTGTGCTTCACGTGTCGTATTTACCTTAAAGATCTGTTGTGCTCCCTCTTCCATCCTTGGCCACACTTGATATCTAAACCTCCAGAGTGTGTGAAATTTGAGAATGGCATTCAGTCTTTGCACTGTCTCTGGGTGATGAAATTCGGACATCAGCATGTCAGAAACAGCCTCTGGCACTTTCACAGCACACAGCAGGAACATGGCAGCTGCAGGGAGAGAATATCTGATCATCTCGTTTTCTTAATAATGTGTTTGTTTAGCAAGGAGAAACCACAGCTGTACAAAACCCCACCAAAAGAAAACCAATCTCAGCTCCTGAAGTGAGATCACTGGTTTACCAGGCCTAGAGAAAAATGTGCTGCTTCACGAAACCACTTGAGTGGTCAGTGAAACAAAAGTCCTGCCTGGGGGCAAGTGGCCGTAAAAGAGGTATGCACGAGGTCTTCATCTTGCCTCAGCCTTCTCTCCTGAAGTTTGCCAACGTGTGACTTCTTAATGGTAACTGTATTCTTCTCTCCTCTTTTTCTATTATTTCTTCTCTAATCTCTCTTTCTTTACTCTTTTCTTCCTCTTGTGGGTAACTTAAACACCTGTTTTCTGTACTGCATTTAAGTTGTATGGGGTTTGTGTTTGCTGGGTGCAACAAAGGTTCCCTAGTCTATAGCAACACCTGCTAGTCCTAGTAGCCTGTTGTAATGCTTTTGTAAAGTTGTATGTTGCTCCTGTAAACCCTTTTTGCCAAAATGCATATTTTCTCACCAAATTAAAATAAATTTTTTAGAGAAAAATATGTGGCTTTTTCTCCAGATGTGAATTCAAGGTATCAAAGAACCAGAGGCTTTGCAAGAGTTCATGTGGGCAAAATCTCTTGAAACCTAAAATTAAGGTGTAACACCCAGTAAAGCTTGGAGCTTCGGAACCAGGGTGTAACAGAGCCACGTGACTTATAAATTCTTCTGGAAAACCTGTTTTTAAAATAAAATATACATTTGATCTTACCAAAGACTTCAGTCATGGCTGGTTTAAAATAAGAAGCATCTCTAATTGATTTTGGCTTTCAAAGATTCCACTTCCAAGTGATTTCTGTGTGGATTAATAAAGGCTGGTTTAACAGAAGCTCTGCCTTTCCCCTGGAGCAGGAGCCAGTGCCCCAGTAGAGGTCACCTGGCTGTGTTCTTGGACAAAACCAAAACGAAAAGTACTTGGTTAAATGGGCTCTGTGTAATGATCACAACCTGTCCCCAAGAGACAAAGGACCAGTTCACAATGGAAAACAGCACAATAGAAGTTAAGTAGGCCCATAGTTGTTTCAGTGGATCATATTTGAACATAAACAGACATTAAACTCCAGACTGATGGAGCCCCATTAATACAGATGGTGTTTGAGAGGCACTTCAGGAGACAAAAGCAGAAGGAACAGTGTTGCAGTGGGAGTTCAGTTGTTGTCAGAAAATCCAATGCTTCTTTGACGAGTAGCTCACCACAGAGCACTGAAGACAATTTTTCTAGATTTGGTGCCTGTCCCTCCACAGTAGAAAGAGGACATTTGCCATCGGGTTTGCCTCAACTCTTATTCAAAAGGTGCCAGGCATGAGAGCTGTGCTGATGGGAGGCAACCTGAACACTGCAGGAAAACTGCAGGCTGCTCTCTGACCCCTCAGGTCCTGCCTTGCATCGTGAAGGCTCCCAGTGCTGCTGTAAATCAGTGGTGACTTTCCAGTTTCACCAGCTCAGAGAACGTTCTGCTCTCTGGTCTTTTCAATGTCACTATGTTAAGTCTCAGGAGGACTGATGTAAAAGCGTGGGTTGATGCTAAAGCAACCAAGAAACAAAAAAGCTTGGGAGAGGTCAGTAGATGGTGCTGTGGTACATTAACACAGTTCTTTTTATCCTGCTGTTGGTGTTAATATTTGGGGGTTTTCAGGGTTTGACCTTGACGAATGTAATTTATGCTTGGTCTGAAATGACTTGCTGCTAAAAAAAAAAAAAAAAAAAACTACTACAGACCTTCAAATCGATTTTAATCCTCTGTTCAGGAAGGGGAGGAAGAGCATGTCAGAGTATGTCAGAGGCTGCTTTGGAAGAGCAGCAAAGTTTCATCACATTTCCCTGTAAGCCATGGAAATTTTTTATTAGAATCATAGAATCATTAAGGTCGAAAAGGACCTCTAAGATAATTGAGTTCAAAGAGTATCCAGAACTATTCCCCCAGAAAGTGGGAAAGGGAGAAAGAACTACTGTTTCAGGCAGATTATTTCTCTTCATTTTGCTAGTTTTTCTTCCTCTCTGCACATTTAACCTGGGAACGGCAATCTTTAAGCTATTTCCTCGCACAGTGGGGGAGGAGAAAGGTAGAATTTGAGAGTTGTGGGAGATCAGCTTACAAACAAATTTGATTAATTTATGCTTTATTTAAGTAAACTATGTATTATGTGTGAGGGATGTTCACAGTTTCTAAGGTTGTGATTCATTGTTTCTGAACATCTGGCATTCATACACACTGATTATGAGGGTTTGGAGAGGACAATGAGACTACAAAAGACATCCCGAGTCACATCATCCACCCCCTTTCACAAACTCCTAAACTGAAGGCATTTGCTATCTTTTCTGGTGGTGAGAAATCTTCTGTTTTCCAGATGAAAGAGGTTGTAAAAAGTTAATAATCATCTTTATGCCACCATGGTTTAAATAATTCTTTCTCCTTGTCTGTCTGATCTGCTGTACTTATGAATAGCAACAGTATCCTTTAAATCATCTAGGCTCTTCATTCTTCCTGCTGTCCTAACAGCCTTTCATTGCATCTGTCTTTCTTTAGTGACTAGAATTACACATGGAAGTGCTGTGTTCTAGGTAATTGTACACTGTATTTTACAACAGCATTAATACTTTGAATCGCTAATTAAATACTTCTTTTGACACATTCTGACTGTGTTTATTGTTCCACAGCTGATCGTTAAGGTCAGTTATCTTCTGCCAAGGGATATACTCTGAAACTGGTTCATTTCCATGGGAGAAGATCCAAGCTCATAAGAGAAAAATTCTTATTACCAGTTTGCAACATAGTCTTACACTTTATAGTAATAAATTTCATCCCAGGTGCGAGACCTCAAGTCTGAAGCTATGAGCTCACCGAAGGACTTTTACTTAAAAATATACAAGGCTCCAGGAAATTTGCCCACTGAACTTTTTAGAAGAGCCATAGGCTCTTTTAACACCTTAAGAGAACCTTAGGAGAAAAGCTGCACACATTTTCTCAGAGGGTACTTTTACTGGTAAACTTTAAGAAATAAGAGTACTTGACAAAAATTTAAAGGGTAACATTCAACAAAAATAAACCATTCCACAAAACGTCAACACATGCAACGTAGCAAAATCCAACCCATCAGGTCCCAAGTTACCCAAAAATATTAAGGAAAGAGATGAGGACTAGAAAAAGTAAAGAAAAAGAGAAAAAAAATAGAAAATTATAGCTACCACCAGAGTCCTGCAAGAGTCCAGCCTCTATGTGGCCAGGAGGCATGGCTTGAATGTGTGGAGACCATGTCTTTGGTTTTATCTGCTCTAGCCTGCTCTGGCCACTTCTCCCAGGCAGGACTTCCAGCCAGGAAGACTTCCAGCCCACTGGCCAGTCTGGGGAGAGGTGAGGGCTGGTGTTCCACCTGTGTTAGCCAGTCTGAGGCTGGGTTAGGAGTTCCAGGGTGGGTGGTGTAGGCACCAGGTTGCCTTTGACTGAAAGCTGCTCTGGAGGTGCCCCAGTAGACTAGCAGGGGCTGAGGTACACGATAGGGCATTACCTCACCTTCATGAAATTCAACTTATCCCTTGCTCCCACCCCCCTACTTGAGTTGGTCCAAGCCACTAATTAATAAAATAATCCAATGTCTCACACCATGTCTAGAATTTCTTTTTCAGGATAATACTCTTACAAGTATATGATGTCCTAAAAATCTGCTGCCTTAAAGATGCCTCTCAACTATGCATCATCAGCAAACATCATCTGCACAATTTAAAACCAAGTGGGAATGGAAAATTTAGATAAATACTGTACCACTAGACTGCTTACTGAGCAATGCTGCTATCTCCATGCAACATGAGAATTTTCCTTTCAGCACAACAGAGGAGATATGATGGTTCTGCTCTCATTCCCTGCCTCAGTTTTTATATCAGTCCTCAACTGCTACTAACAATTTCCATGAGGCAACATACAGAATACTTTAGTAAACTCTGGACAGACTGAATCACTGTGTTTCCTTTGCATAGAAACTCAGTTGAGCACAAACACTAATTCTGGTGATCCAAACATTCACCACAACCAGGTGCTGAGAGAGATTGCCCTCTTTTTGTCCAGAGCACAAAACCACATGAAAGCCTATGATAAACAAACAGCCACGAAGGAACCCTGGTGGCATTCAGATTCCTCCACTGCAGAGCTGCCTACTGCAAACTGTGCAGCCAGGGCAGCCATCCTAAGCCATCTTACCTGCTGCTCCAGCCATGTGCTCATCCACACTGAGCAGGAGCTCCCATGCTGCTGGCTGGATGTCTCCATACATCTCTTCTGTGAGGATAGGAGCTGCCTTGATTAGCAGTGACAAAGGTGCAGGAGAGAGGCTCATTACCTGCAACAAACCAAGCCTTGCCTTAGGGCTGAGCTGTACAAACTATTCACAGGGAACAAAACACAGAGTGATTTTAATCTGGTTTTGGTCTGCAGGTTACCCACCAACTACCTCTAGTTTCAGCCATTTCAGATAATGCTCCATAGAAGAATGCTGCTTTTGGCCTACACTGAAAGAGCAGTGTTTACAACCCAGTTTTTTGTCCCTCATATCACCAAAACTCAGATAAAGAGGACAAAAGGAAAGCCAAATTCTCCCAAGGTGTTGTACAAACAGTGATATAGATCCAGGAAAATCTTGCTAGGAACAAACCTGTGAAGAATCTGTTGCTTCTTCAGGAACACTGAACAAGTAAGACTAAAGAAAACTATTGCTGTAAACTAACACATTGTATTTAAACACAATTGTGGATTTTTCACATTTTTTAATTTTTTGTTTTTGTTTTTCTTGTATCCCCAGCTTAGATGCATGTGTCCCTGTGGAAAGACAGAGAGGCACATTGTGATTTAATGGACCTAAATGTTTAAAGGATTCTTTGACTGTGTTACCTTAAAAGGCTTAAAGTTTGCATTACTCAGATGAGGAAAACATGTAGGGCTGAACTGACTGATATGCAGGAACCGTTCTTCACATGGGCTTGGAGATCCATATATATTTTCCCTATTGTTACAGTCTAACCTTGAAACCTAAGTATCAGCCTACCTATCATATGGCCTAATTAGTACCTGGTGCCTGATGTATTTTAGCATTCCAGAGTCCTTCTTCCCTTCCAAGTTGATATCAATCACTCTCTTTTTTAGAGAAGGAGTTCTCAAGCACGACTTGTCTGAGCACTGGAAGGAAACAACAAGAAAGGGGAGTTCACATTTAGATTTTCCAAAATGTTGAAAAGGAGGTCATGTACAAGAGGAATTTCCATACACTGTAAGCCATCTGGTATCAGAGCTGTAGCACAAAGCCCTCTTCTCTGCTGGCAATAGACCTACTGTCAGTGAGTCAATGTATGTCATCCAATTTTCTTCACTTTTTAACAATGCTTTTCCCAATAAAATGTTCAGGCAGAAGCCAGAAGACCAAATAAAGGATGTGCATGTTCTCTGTGTAATCTTCACAGGTGGCACACCCATTTATTTTAGTTAATCAGGTTAGAGGCAAAAAGTCTACACCTTCCCTCTAAAAAATTACCAATGGAAGTGTTTAGTGTGCACAACTGTGATTCCTCTCATAGAATCGCTGAGGTTGAAAAAGACCTCTAAATCATCAAGTCCAGCTGTTAACTCAGAACTGCCAAGCCCCCCACTGAACCATGTCCCTTAGTGCCACATCTGCACATCTGTTAAATACCTCCAAGGATGGAGACTTCACTACTTTCCTGGCAACCTGTTCCACTGCTTGACAACCCTTTTGGAGAAGAAATGTTTCATAATATCCAGCTTAAATATCCCCTGGTGCAACGTGAGGCCATTTCTTCTCATCCTGTCACTTGTCACCTGGGAGAGGAGTCCTACCTCCACCTCACCACAGCCTCCTTTCAGGGAGTTGTAGAGAGGGAGCAGGTCTCCAGTCTCTCCTGAGCCTCCTTTTCTCCAGGCTGAGCCCCTCAGCTCCCTCAGCCACTCCTCATCAGACTTGTACTCCTGACCCTTCTCCAGCTCTGTTGCCCTTCTCTGGACATGCTCCAGCATCTCCATGTCTTCCTTGGAGGGAGTATTATAAAAAAATTAAAAATTATCAATTGCTCTCCTGCAGTGAGGTCTGTACAAACACAGTGCATGTGGTGGTAGGAACCCTTACTGTCTCCTAAATTCTTTTTTTCCTTGCTTAAAGGCTTTGATGATTTGATAGATGATGAAATGTGTATCTCTGTCTTGCAATTCAAAGTTGGAGATGAAACAACACAGTAAAGCACAGTGTTCTTTTGCTAACTTTCAGGAACACTGCCAGCTGCTCATCTCCAGCCTGCCTTCTGTAGGGGAAATGACTGTCTCTCTTTTTAAATAATTGATATACTACTTTTCTATGCCAGAGGAAATATATGAGCATTGCAGTTTTCATGAAAGCAGAAATATTAACTGCTGTTTCACCTGCTCTGTTCTTCCTTCCATGCAAATACCCTTCAATTTCCTAACTTGACAGGAAACAAACTATCTTCTGGTCAATGAGGAAACATTATGAATTTGTCTCCTACTCCATCATTTGTCGCTTCTAGGGGTGATAGCCTCCTTACCCAACTGAAACCTTCATGAGTTTCATGAACTTTTCTGTTTTCAGTGTTACTGCAAAGTAGTTAAGCGACTCTGCCATTGCAAATATTCAGAATAACTGTAGTCTGCCTACTGTGGTCCAACTGTTGACATGATTAAGTTGGTGCTTAAGTGGGCACTTTCCCAAAAGCAGAAATGTATTCCCACTGAAGTTAAAGGCACCACTTATACGGCTAAAAAGGCACAATGGTTCCTACTGAACTGGTTATTAAAAGCACAGCCCTAAAGAGACTCTAACATTAAAGACCAATGTATACAATTTTTGGAACAGCTCTGAGAGCTCAGATCTAAAAGAAAGAGATTACATGAGATGTTACAAGAATTTCAAGAGTGAGTCTTACTAAGAGATGACAGAAAGCATGAAAAAAAAAGAGACTGGACTCCATGGGGTGGTAAGTAGAGGCCATAAAAGAACATTAAAGTCAGGTTATTATAGGTTTCTAAATGAACTTATCAACAACTAAGATTCTCCACAATCAATACAGATTACATTCCTTCCACAATGCTAAATTACTTAATAGCTGGGGTTTTTTTACAGCAAAACTACCTTTAGGAAGGGCTGTGTTAATCTTTTCATGAAAGAACTGTATGAGTACATTAGGCAGTTTTTCAACAACCCCCAAAACATACTGCTTCTTCTATTTACTCACTTCCTTTTGTTTTTTGCCTCTTGCCACATTGTTCAATGTGCTGTTTTCTCGAAGAGAGTCCACTGTGTCTCCATACAGGAGTTTGATGGCCCGGACGAGGCGAGCACTGGACCGGCTGTGATGGAGGTAGCAGTGTGGGTGACAGTAGTCAATGTGGGTACATATGAAACTTTGCTGATTGCATAATAGGATCATAACCTGGAAATTAAAAGAGAATAGTTATCTATAGAAATGGGAGTCACACAGACTGATGGAGACAGTCAAGCCAACTTTTCTATAGCCTAGCTGGGGGGGCATGAAGCTCAACACAGTTCTTTAAAAAGGTATGTGTGTCTGTGCAGAGCTCTGTACTTACATGGGATTTGCAAACTAGCTAGGCATGGGTAAAGGAACATTGGTGTTAACAAAGCAAAGAGGCAGAGCTGCTGCAGATGTGTATGTTTGGCTGGGGGCAAGATTAAGGCAGAGGAAAATAGTACACTCTCATTTTGCAGAAAAGCTGTTGTATCACTACTCTGAGATGAGGGCTTGGACTGGGAACTGTCAAATAGTCATTAAAGCTGCAAACCCACCAGGTTTTGAGGTTAGTTTGCTTCAAGGAATGTGAAAGGAAATGTCTCCGTATGCTCCTGAGTTGGAGTAAGCTATGTCAGTTGCTTTGCATGTGCTTCCCTCACTGTGTTTGAGTAGACCCATCCAGCCGAGCTTGATGTTAACTGGCTCAGTTACTATTTTTACTGGTGTTGCCATATGGCAGCAAGAAGTTCTAAAACCCACCTTAGAAACCAGGCAAGTGTTTTGGCACTTAGCTATTCTGAGCCCTGTTTTGTTGCAGCAACACTGCTATTAGTCCCTAACCTAATTAATTAAAGACAGCCTTGGTAAGTGACTGCTCTCTGTATAACTCAGAGGGTTTCGTCCCAGAGAGGCAGCAGCTCTCTGTGCACTGCTCTTCATGTTATACACAAACCCAGCCTCTTAGTAGTACTCTGAGGAAAACAGGTATCCCCAAGCTGTTCACACTGTAGATCTTAATTGGCCTTTATGGATCCTTCTCTTCACCCCACAGAAACACCCAGAACTGCCAGAAAGAATCTATCCCACCTTTTACATCCACTTATGGTCTGTGCAGCTGTAGTCTGCTGGCTCTCTCGAGTAAGGCTGCTACGTTCTTCTCAACCTTAAAATATTTAAGCTTCTAAAAAGTCAGGAGCTTAATTTAAAACAAATCTGCCCTGTGCATGTTGGATTCTTCTGTTTGCCTGTCTGTTCTGGACTCATATTATTTTGGGATCCATCAGGATTAACTCAACCCTTGTATCAATGTGCATATGGTATAAGTCTAATCAGCATTGCATAGCCTCTAGCTATGTGAGTGGCCGACACAGAGTGAGGACACCATGCTCCAGGCTGCTGTAAAGGACAGGCAAAGGAAATGCTGGTGCCTTCACAGCAGCAACTGGAACCAGTGATCCTTTCGAGTGGTTTGCTCATGACCACTAAGTAAAGCAGGCTTATATTTTGCCTGTAGTTTTAGTGACCATCCACCCAACACCTTTCCAACAAACAAAAAGAGAAAGTTTTCATGCGATATTGGTACTTGAGCGGCATTAACTGGCACAGGTGATTTTTCAAATCTTCCTTTCTCCCATGCAGGCTAATCACATGTAAAGTGAGACAAGCATCTCAAGTTTCCTTCAGAATTCCTGAGTCCATGCATCCTCCCACATTGAGCAAAGGCACCATGATTTACCCTAAGCTGCTAACTAGGGAGATTCCCTTATCCTCTAGCAATTCAGCATCTAATATATACAATTTTAGTACACTGGAATTTCCAAGTGAGGTGTAATCATTACCAAGAGTAAGACAAAGAAGCAGGGTAGTACAGGGATTGAGGTACCAGCTTGGAGGACATGGCATTCAAGCTCCCTGCCCTGTCACCCTCTTCCAAAAAAGACAAATATCAAGAACTGCTTCTGACACCGAAGTATTAGATTAAGCCGATCCTGCCCACACCCCATAGGAATGGGGCAGCTGAGAGCAGACTGTACAAAATACTTGGGGGAAAGAGGGGAATATCAACTCAGTATTGGCAGCTGTCTTTCCCAAAGGAAACTCAGAAGTCAAAAGGTTTCTGTCCTCACACACGTGTGCGGGGACACAATCAATCTGTGCACAGCTAGTCAGTCCAAAGACAACTAATCTGTGCACATGTGCACAGTGAGCCAATCCAAAGCATGTGCACAAGGACACACTGACTACACTACACCATCACAGTGTGTTCTGAGGCAACAGAGGTAGAGGTGTACAGCCCTTGGATACAAGCAGATTGAACAGACAGACTTGCACAACTGACTTTTGGCAAGTCTAAATCGTGGATACAGAGAGTGCCAAAATGGATGTCTTAGACCTTGCATGACCAAACCAGATCTGCACTGTTGTACTCCCTCTGTTGGATAGAGTTGGAACTATACAATGCCCTGTTGGGTTAGACAAGTAGCTTCTAAAATGCCACTTCCCAGAAAGTAGGACCCCACCTTACACTGCAGCCCATTCTGCTGCACTCTCTGAACTACCCACTGCTGGCCATGCTGAAGATAAGATATTGAGCTAATGGATTTTTCAGCTGAGGGAGCATGACTGTTCCTGAACACCTAGAGAGAAAGTCCCTTTTCCCTTAAAAATTAAATATATGAGATAGACAGGGGGAGCAAGATAAAAACTTTCTGGTTTTAGTCCATTTTAGAAATGGCAAGCAGGTGATTTCCAAAGGGTGCAGCTTACTCATACTTTAGATCCTTGATGCTGTATGAAGAAAGCACAGATTGTGATCTGGTTATTGCCAGCACAAAGGTTTTCCTACTTGAAAATGCCATCCTTGAGATCACTACCAGTGACTTGTACTTACATGTAACCATGACATATTCCGATGATAGTTTTCCTCCATGCCTGTGTTGCTCAGCACCTCGGGTTCAATGCTGGGCTCGCTTGCGCTCCAAGGGCTCCCTTCTTCAAAAGAAAAATACCCAAAAGGTGGTTGTTTTTATTGCTCCCTATGTGTTTTAAGACTAGGGGCAGCACTTGTAAGCCAGGCCAGCCTTGTGGGAACAGACCAGAGTACACAGAATATGTCACACTGGAAAGACTGTATTTAGACACCCCTCCCCAATCCTTGTATCATGCTGGCTTGACACTTACAAGAACCATTTGGACTTGGCTCACAGGCCATCTTGTCAGTAGTAAATATTGCTCCCTCCCCACTCTTTTCTTTAATGGAAGGAAAAAGGATAATTGAAAACCATCAGAAACAAATTCTTTGCACCATTCAGATGCTGCAAATGGTGGGTTTAGTGATCTGCATTGACTGGGCTCTGTGGTTAAAAATATCAACAAAAATCCAAGAAGTGGCATCCAACTGGAAATGCCAATGGGCAAAGTCCCTGCTAATTGCCCATGGAAACTACTAATGTCATGGGGATGAAAGGGGAAAAAAATCCTGATTCTAGCACACTAGTTCTGAAGAACTCAGACAGGGGAGAGATTTCTCTGGGAAGTTCACTGATCCCTGTGTTTTCTCTAGCCATTTCATACCCTATGGACTACAAAACTAACATTAATCCTGTTAAGTGTAGGCTGGAGATGAATTCTGGTCTATCCTTTCTTTCTCCTCTCTAAGTGAACTGTGACTTGCCAAAGCCTACAGAACAGGCAATCCCGCTCTCCATGTTCACCTACTGAAGCATCTTCTGAGTAACATAAAAATTACCATTAAGCTTGGGAGGTTATTTCAACTTCAAATGTATCCACAGTTTTTGGTTAACACCCCTGGCAGAGGGAGCCCCTTTAGTTCAACTATACTGGAGATTTCTCATGGCAGGATGCACGTTTTGTTTCCATAATATAAATGTATGGAGGTCTACCTTTTTAACACTGATGAAGGCAGCTGTAAACTGTAAAAACAGATGTCTATGCCATTATGTAGAAATATAGTATGTAGCATGTACATGTTATGTTCTAAATACAGGAAGATTTATTTGACATGTCATACGACATGCCTATGGCATCATATCTGACATGTAATATGAAGCGCATGTCCATACATACATACATATATATATTTATATATTTTTATATATATTATATATATAGGCAATCTGTTGCTATGGACAATAAAATATAATATATGCATATGACCTCATGTATTCATCATATCATATCATTTAGGGTTGCGTGTATGTGCATCTGTATACAGGCACATGCTTCCCTAAGGACACCAAGTGTTTGGCTGGCAGACAGCAGCATTCCAAGAGTTCATGCTCTAACACGGAGTGCTGAATTGACAAACTGCATGGAGCTGGTGCTGCACCCAGGATTTGAGCCAGATTCCTCCCAGGCCCTAGTCCAGGAAGTTCCTGAAGGGGACTCTAGATTTTTCCTAGCCTGCTAGGGTGGGGGGTCTCTTGTAATTTCTAGCTCTGCTGCATCACATCGAGAGTTTAGGACCTGCCTATTGTCCCCTCCCTTTCCACCCACTTGTCTAAGTTACCTATATCAGTGACAGTGTCCCTGCTGTGGGACAGCTGCAGCTCCTCATTCTCAGACTCTGAGTCCTGCCGTGATAACTTGGTGCTCTTTAGGCTGCCGGCCCGGCGAATGCTGGAAAGGGAACCCCCCTTCTTCACCCGGAAACTGCGGGTTCCTTTAATCTGGAGCAAGCGGGAGCCTCCTATCCTGATCTTCCTGCTGGGAACTGTATTAAAAGAATAAAAGAGGACTTTTTTCCCCTTAATTTTTCCCCATTTAAAAAAGAAAGAGATCCTGGCCCTCCCCTCCCTCCCAACCCTTTGCTGCCAGCCTGTATTGCAGCATCTTTTCTTCTACCAGGGAATGTGGGGCCAGAGGCTCCTCCAAAGCCACCGCCAATGCAGCTCTGTCAATCAGGCAGTAAAGATGCTTTGCAGAAATGTGTTCAACACCTCATTTCCTGGACACTTGGTATGTCTCCTCTAGCCTTGTCTGTATTTGGAATTAGCCCTCCTTTAACCACCAGCAAGTAGGGTCATCTGCTCTAACAGAAACCCGAAACCTGGACAAGTGAAACCTATGATTCACACCAATGTGAATCAATTCCTGCCAGGAAACAGGATCTACCCAGAGGATGTAAGCTGCAGTTTTCTTTGCCAGCCGTGGGGGTTTACATTAGTGCAGAATCACTTCTTGCTAGGCTAGATGGCTGAATCCCAAGCATGAACAAGGCACCATGGACAAAACTACTTTCCCATGGTTCTTAAACCTCACTCAGCTCTGCAGTAGCATCAATTATTTATTCATAGAGCACGTGTGACTGCAGAAGTGTAGTCTGCTTCATGAGGTTAGCAAGACTTCTTTGAAGTAAGATTTGCATAAATCCGTTTCTCTGCATGTTACTCTTCATCATGAGAATGCTTTAGAAGAAATGGGAGCACGTAGATCCTCTCCTTCAGACAAATCAGCAGCTTTCAGGCATTAACAACATCCACTGACACTCCGCATTTTTGATGAGCACACACATGAAATGGTTCAATGTTCAAAGCACCAGCCGTTTGCACTTTCGTTCTCCTCTTAGTTCAAAGGCAGTACATAGCAATATGTCAGTCCAAATGTTGCAACACTCAGTCATTTTACTGCAGGTCTAATCAGACAAGGCCACGTATGATCAGTGACCTTTTCAGGTATGGTTGGGAATGAACAGGATACAGCTTTCTGGATACCATGGGTAAGCAAAATATTTAAATAGCATTGTATTTTGGCTTCGAGAAAAATCAAACACACCTTTACTTCTGAGAATGCCACTAATTCCTCTGGATCCGAACTCCCACTCCCGTTTCCAGTGGCTAACAACCTGGCTGAAGAGAACTGGATATGTTTTGAGAGCTACTCCTTGGTACTCATGAATCAGCTGGGCTGTTTGGTCACTCTTGAGTCACCAGAAAGTTGGCTACTGTTGAATGACCAGAGAATCTCCCTCCAAGTGACCTTGCTGAGTTCTTTAGCAATGACTATTGCTTGAATCATGTTCAGATCAGTCTCCCGAACGCCAAACCACTTAAGCACTTGTAACTGTATGTTGTGAAGTCTGCAGAGTCCCATTTTGGTACCCAAAGAGTACATATGATCCTCTGAAAGCCAGTATCTACCTAACTGTAGTGTCTGTATTTCAGACCTACCTGAAGCAGATTCTACACAGTACACTCACAGCTTTTGGATAGCTGCTAAGCCATGCCTGGGGGGAGCAATGAGACCAAAGTTCTTAACACTCTGGAAAAAAATGAAACTCATCAAAGAGGTTGAGATAAAGAAACCTGTCACTGCAGGCAAGAAAAATTTAGTTACATTCACACAACAAAACTTGTTTATCTAGGAAAGTGTAGATTACGAAAGATGCCTCTGCATCTGTTGGTTTTGGCCCAGGTGGATCCCCAGAAGAATATGCTGTGGCCAAAGAAAATAACATAATTATTGTAATTTTAAACTGTAACAGTATCTTGCATTTATTTAGCTTCTAAAATATTGGAATTACATTTTTGCCAGAGTATATTGGGATGTTCAGCCTTCCTACCACAGTCACTTTTCCTATGTTTACAATGCAGTAAAGAGGCAGCTTTAGTAAAGGAAAACTACATGACAGCTTAGGGAAAAGGGAGAAATGAAAAAAAATCCAACTAAAACTGCAGGAAAAGGTAGTTTAACTGAGACAAGGATGAAGAAAGTTAATACGCAAAAATAACTCAGTTCTGTGTTGTTCCTGCAGCACAGTAACATGTGCAGGAAAAGCTAAGTCAGCACTGTCTGTAAGATAAATAGGATAGTTAGAGGCTGGCCACCAGCATTTTCCAGCAGTACTGCATGCTTGAAGGCATTCTCCCACTCAGGTAATATGCCAATGGATGGGACTGCGCCCTGAAAACCTTAAAAGTGATTTCAATTAATTGACATAACTATTTTCAAAACAAACCCAACCCCATACCCAAGCTTTTCCTCATCTAAATAGGTGGAGACCTCTTATTCATCTTACGCTATCAAGACAGACCATAAAGGCTGTGTGCTTCTCTGGGCTGCCAATATGCCAAGGATACACAAAATGAGGTTGAGCATCAATTTAGCTAGCTCACCCTTCTTATATGGGTACCTAGCTGTCTCCACAGAAGTAACTGTCCCATCTGACACACAATCCTGAAGAAAGTTTTATACCGTGCAAACCTTGGAAGCATTTCTATTATTTTCTCCAGTAATTGTGGCAGGGCCACAGCTGAAGACCACAAAAATTTTATCCAAAGCCCCTTGAAGTTAATAAAAACTGCTCTAAATCATTAATAGACGTTATAGTTCCTAGAGGATAATCAGCCACAGACTGCAGTTTTTAAACAATCATCAAATATTTATCCTTTTCAAACAATCACCAAAATTATCATTCAAACACCTGCACCTTTAAACAGCTATGATGAGACAGAATGTAAACAGTTCTAGAAAACTTGTTAGAGGGAGAATCATTTACAGGTAACTGTCTGACAGTTTAGTCTCTAATTGCAAATACACATGATGACTGTATATTGTATTGCAACACTTGTACCATCAGATAGTATGCGAGTTTTGCATGAGATGGCTCAAAAATGAAAACGATCTGCGATTCTCATCAAACACAGTGAGCTTGAGGTTTGCTTGTACAGTATGCAGTATGTTGGTAACATCAGTCTGCTAGCCATCAAAAGCCACACAGGTGCGTATTTTTCATGTGGTAGCAAAGAATTCAAGAGATCAAGTGATCAACCACTAATTCTGTGAGATGCCATGACTTCCAAACCAGTACAGATTTCCACAGAAAGGTATCGATCTCTCCCATCTGTGGTTTCCCCAAAATGAAAAACTGTAATCAGAACAAAAAAACAAACACAAATGCTTTTGATCTTTATTTTTAAAGTGAATGAAATAGTGATCCTTCTCTCAGCATCCCACTGAGAGATGGTTTCAAACAAGGCGTGCTCCTTTTTAGCAATCTTGTAGTGTTCTCAATCAGTTTCAGTCATAGCACTGTCTTACAATATTTAACATCTTTGCTTCTCACATTCATTATATTAGACCCTGAAGGCCAGAAACATCTAAGAAATTATTCAAAGCCACGTGACTCCATGGCTGCCTGCTTTTTAACACAGTATATGCAAATGAAAACATAAAATCAAGCGCCACTTCACAAGCCCTGAGAATACAGAAGCCTTATTGTGCTGACAAACCTTTTTTCTCCTCGAAGCCAGCTTCAGATTTGAGGGTGTGGCTGCTGCTGTGTAGGGAATCCTTTGAATCTTCATTTTCATCCAGAACCCCAGCAAAGCTGATCTTTCTTTCATACCTGTGCCGGTCCATTTCAGGGTCCAGGCGCAGCCTGCAGCTCTCCAGATCCTGCAGCAGAATGCAGACCACACAGATATGTTAGCAGTATGAGCCCCCATGCTTTCCATTGCAGCCAGAGAGTCTTCAGGAAGAACTGCATCAAACGGGAATTTATTTCTATCACACACTAATCCAGCTGCTCTTTGGGTTTGCAGCAGGTTGAGCCACGCTGCCAGGATGGAAGAGTTAACACATGTTGCTGATTAACATTGCTGAGTGGACTGGCACCCTGGCTGCAGGCTCAGGAGGGGAAAAACACATAAATCACAGAATCAGAGAAAAGGCAGGGTTAGAAGGGACCATTGAAGACCATCCAGTCCAACCTGCCTGCCAAGGCAGGGTCACCTAGAGCAAGTGACACAGAAATGTGTCTAGGTGGGTTTTGAAAGTCTCCAGCCACGTGCAAAGTGAGCTCCACCATCTGCAAAAGGCTTTGGCTAAAGCTTCAGTCAGGACTGCCTACCTCACTCAGCCCTCAGCCTGGCAAGTCTGCATGGTCTCTGAGTGTTTAAATTGGTTCACCACAACTAGATCAGTTCTTCAAGGCCACAAAGGCTGTTCTCCTATCTGTTGAACAAGTACACCTACAAACACCAATGGAACTGAGATTTGCTCTACTGAAATTTCAGCTTTGTGGACTGTAACATTATGCACCTGATTTTCTTGGAAAGAAAGCATCACTCCAAAAATACAAAGACTTAATATTTTAATCTGGAGTGTTGTTGGTTCTTTTCTTTCCCTCATACAAAGTTAGAAGCAACACTCTGGCCATTTTCTCTAATAGGCTCTTGCATAACATGACCTTAAGGTTTCTTCCACTTATGCATCAGAGAATAATTCCTCCTCCCTCTCTCCCATGTGCAAATCTGAAAAACTATTAATCAGTTGCATTTCTATCTGACATAAAAGTATAAATTTCTATCGACCTTCATTGTCCAAAATATTCTTAGTTCCAAGCCTAACTGCTTACATGAACTTCATTGTAGGTTATCCACAGCCTTTGAAATTAACTACAATAATGCCCAGCTAAATCAGCCTGTCAAGCACAATTGTCATCAGCAGAATATGTTCTGTCATTAACAAAAACCAGAACAGTAGAGCTAAATCCTTCATATTCACTTGAAAATTTAAATTCACATTCTTTCTTTACAATTTTTATCCTGATTTCCTATTTGGCTTAAAAGATGAAACCATGTCTGTCATTCAATTCTTGTCTCAATTCATGCTAACCACCTCTGAAGCTGATGGTCACTTTCAACTCAGTTTGTCAAAAGATAACTGCATACCTGTGTATTTTGCGAAACAACAGGCTAAAAGCAATGATTAAACCACAGTATTAGACAGGAGAAAATCCACACAAGAATTAAACACTGGAAATCAGGTTTCATGGATTCTGCTGTTCACAACAACAGTTGTCGCCTAATCAGCCATTAGATTACTGTCTATGCCAGGATTTGCCTGTGCCTCTCTCAGTCTCATGGAGGTTTATTTCTTTCCTTTCTTTGTCTCCATTTCTTTCTTTTCTTTCCTGAATCCTTCAATTCTTTGGTCTAACCCAAAACAAAATTCTGCAGCTTTTAAGCTCCAGCAAATTCTCTCTAAACTGTTCTGTTCCCTTGTAACTGCCCTGTCCAGATATCTGACAACTGGCTCTCCTAATCAGGTATTTAGAATATGAACTATCCTCTCTTGCAGTCCATCTCAGGTGCCCTACACTCAGTTTCCCAATCTCCTTGCTGCCCTCATCTCTATTTTGAAACCTGAACTTCCAGCACATGTTGTTCTTCCAGAGTCTTATTTTCTTAATCAACCATCTGATGTGCCCTGCCCATCTTCTATCCACCACACAACAGCTCCTTTCTCTCTGCAGAGATCCATTTGAGTTTTTACCCCACCCTATCTCTCCACAGAGCCAGAGACTTCTGTGGGCATGGCCCTCTCCAGTGTGCATGGTCCACTTACCATGAGAGGCTCAGTCCGTGGTCTGGGCATGTAGGGAAAAGTCTCTCGAAGGAAAGTGGTTATCTCCAGGAGAAGCTGACAGGCTGCCATTTTCAGTGCAAAAGGACAACAACATTTGGTAGGATTCACAGTGCCTAGGAAAGAATTAGTTCTATCATGAGCAAGAGTTTATACAAGATCTGGAACCAAGAGGTGATGGACATTGTCACATATGGTGTGCAATGCAAGCTGCACTCAAAGAGAGGAAAACCCAGACTCCTGTCTATGCCATTTTGCCTACACTAAAACAAACACAGTCAAGCCAATATCAATCCATGTATTTACCAGCACACACAATAGTACTAATATATGATATGATATATGATATATTATGTTATGTTACGCTATGCTATATTGAAGTAACATATGGTTTACTATAGTATATATTATAGTATATTATGTTGAAGGGCATACTAAACTAACATGAGCTTACAGCATTTTGTATAAACCTCATTTAAAGTTAATACAGGTTGAGCAGTAAATGCCCTTCTTCCCCTTTCCAGGCCTTTTTTCGCTTTCAGCCAAATCTTTTGCAATTCTAGAAAGGAGTCACTTTCAAATACAGAAAATTTTCTGAAAATATACGGAGTTATGACTACCCAGCAAAGAGGTACTGTTCCTATTATTGTTAATTGCTACCCTGATAACTGGAAAAGACCATCTCCTTTGATGTCAGGCTTCATTTGGTCAAGGAATCCATTTGCTATTTAGAGATAATCAAGGGGGAAAAATAAACAGTGCTGGCACATTACATCCAATGGGAAACAACAGCACAAGTACAGAGGAACCAGTACGTTACAGCACACATATATATACAAATGGTGTCTGGAGGGGATATAATGTTTGTTACCACCTTCACCTACACCTACAACAGGATGTGTTTTGACACTTTTTTGTGGTTCATGGAGCTTGCTGTAACTTTCATGCCTATCTAGACTTTCAGAATCAATGATCTGTCACCCCCTCCCACCTTTATGCACACCTAGGCACAATTGTATATAGTTTAGTCATCTTGTTATACAGATTTTTAATGATCCTTTTTTCATATACCACTGTACTATACCTCTTTTTGAAAATCAGGCAAATATACTGAAGTCAAGATTTAAAGGCCTTTAGTAGAGCACTGCTAATTCATGTCAGGCGGGGAGATGACTCTTCAGTGTTCAAAAACAGAAAAACAGCTGATCTTACACAAATATTTTGGCAGAAATAACTGGGATGAATGGAGCTTGATCACTTTTGGCACTCAGGTGAGAGTGAGACTAAAGAAGTAAATTATTACCCTGCTTATAACTGCAGTTTCTGTGTACAGGAATTGCAACTCGCTGCCAGGTTTCCCCCTCCCTTTCCCATCAAAGTCTCTCTGTGCTCCTACCCATTTGTCATGTTGCACATCCAGGCACAGAAAGAACAGGGGAGGAAGCTGGGGTGAAGGTGAGGGACTGGGAAATGCAGCTATTAGATATAAAGAGAAAAAAAAATGAAGTGCTCCTAAAGCAGAGGTTCTTACACGCGGGGGTTCTTGTAGTAAAGGGAGTCTCCTTACTGTCATCTAAAAAGTCTTCTTCCTCATCCTCCTTTCTCAGGCGCCTCTTGGTCTCCTCATCATAAATGAGGCCCAGCAGGTTGGCAGGGCTCTCGCTCTCAGCGTGGCACAGCTCGTTTAGGCGGACACCGATTGCCTGCAGACAGGGAGAGGGAAGCACAAGGAGGTGAGAATTTCAGCTCAGCACAACGGTGCTCAAGGTCTCTGCCCCATGCAGGCTATAGAAATGTTCCAGCCTAAAAAGAATGTCCTGGCTTTTTTTTTTATGGTCTGAAGTGGAGAAAGGGATGACAGAAGATAAATTGCTATCAAAAGCATCATTTATTTCGCCCCTTTTTTCAACCAAAATTTGCAAGCAGTGTCAGGATTACAGGATGAAAACTTTTTGCATAGTTAGTTCAATAACATCCCCCCCAAAACTGGCACAACAGGCAGAAGATTAGGTCATTATTTTGTATTAATTTCTTCCACTTTTCTTTCTACCCTTGAAATACATATTCCAGATTTTTGTTAAGTCTTTCCACTGAGAATGTATGTCTTCTGTTTAAGAAACTATCCTGTGACTCAGGAACCGAGTAACAGTCCCTATTTCCTCCACAAAACTGTTGAAAGCCCACAGGAAAGCCTGCTTCCACCTTTAAAGGAGAGACTCCCTGATGCGCTTTCCAAAGAGGATTGATGACAAAAGCCGTGAGGACACATAGGCAATAGTGTATAGGGGGCTTATAGTTTCAAAATCTTTCATGGAATTTTTTGTCCCTTGTCAACACAGCCCTGTGGAGGCTGGAAGCCAGAATGAGGTGGCCTGTTGGAGCTCAGGTTTCTCACCACCAGCAGCAGCCAAGCTGGGGACAAGCCCCAGCTAACTGTCTAAAGCCTGTTCTGGTTTTGTTTTATATACATATGTTATAGCTTCAGGGTGGTGGAATTTTCCTTCCCTTACCAACACTGAGGGAGAGAGAGAGAGGATTGTAGTTAAGAACTGTTATCCTTTTCCATACCTTCTTAGTTAAAGTTTATTCTAAATTTAAAGAAGTGTGGTAGGTTTTTGGTTTTTTTCTTCCTGGTCCACACAGACATCTTAGTTTTCCTCTAAACTAAGGCAATATATATTAGCAAAGAACCCTTCTCTCCCTTTCCTTTTTTTTCGTTTTGTGCCTAAAGCCTCTTAATTTTGACATAATAATAACTTGGAGGGAGGAGTTTTCCTTCTTTCTACTCCAGGTAGGTTTCTGCCCCCCTTAGCAGACATTTTGTCTTGTTAAACCTAGAGAAGGGAAAATCCATATAAAGAACAGACAGACAGATTTCAACTGAGCACTGTTACATTCTCCACAAAGGCACGTTTATCGTGCTTGTTTTCCAGCATCATTACCAACATGTAAACAGGCCTCATGATGCTGCCAGCAAAGCTACAGATAAAGGTGTGTTAGCAAGAAGAATGTTTTCCTGCTAAGACACTTTAGATCTCTTAAGGACTGTCTTGATTTTCTTTGCTACAGGTAAGTGAAGAGACCACAGGTAAGTAAATAAAACTTTATCCTGTGATATTGTCACTTGGGAAGTGGTCAGAGAGAGGTTTCCTCGCAGTCATTTTTTGCTGGTGCCCCTCTGCCACTGGTTCCACCTGCTTGGGTGCCCAGGCTCTGCCTTGCTGGGCCTGAAGCAGCACTGGGAGGGGGCCCTGTTTGTCACTATAACTACACCAAAAGACAAAGGAGGGCTTTGGCATTTGGAGGTTTAGGTAATGGTGTTGTTGCTTGTTCAGTTTGTTTTTGTTCTATATTTTTGTAGTAAAGAACTGTTATCCTCTTTTTTCCTACATTTTTTGCTTAAAGCCTCTTAATTTCAAAGGTTGTCATGGCTTGAGGAGAGGGAAGTCCTCTTTCTAGTCCAGGAAGATTCCTCACTTTCCTTGACAGACATCTTTGGGGTTTTTTTTTTAAACCGAGACAGATATCATCACTTTGTGAGGGAAGAGATATGTTTAATTACAGAATTTTCATCATCATCATTGGGCATTTGGCCTTTTTGGGTTTGGGATAGTTTCAGAGAAAGATACTAAAGAGGTTTTCTGAATCTTCTACAAGTCAGAACTGGTGGTCATTCCAGCACTATATCACTTTACTGTTATGGCTGAAGTAACACAGAAGTACATCAGCAGTCACTTTTTGCAGCTGTTCTTCCTTGCTACTGAGCAGTTCCTGTGAAATCCAGTAACAATGAGGAGGATAGATTGCTACACAAAGAGAATATGGTGATATTGTTGTGGTTTGCAAGGTGATACAACTAGAGCTATCTCTCAGCCTGCACGTTGCTGAAGAAACTGCACATCTTGCACAGTTTTTCAGCTTGCATGTTTCAGGCATTTAAAGGAAAAGTATTCTGCATGTCTCTCCATAAAACAGTAATTTATCACACATTATTTATGCTGTGTTGTCTACCCTAATATTAAAGCAATAAGACATGATCCCACAGCTTCCTGTCTAATGAGCACTGAATTCCTGATATGTATTATCTGCATGAATTATACTTGTTTTTCTAGAAAATAGAAGAGCAAACCCAAAATATTTCTTAACTGAAGCAATCAAAGGAAGTGATAGGCTACCCTGATCAGAATAGATTTAACATTGCATTATTTCAAAAGACTGCATAACAAGAGATTGCTTGATTCAATAGGCTTATCACTGCTATTGGCAGTCCAAGCCTCAACTCATGTGGAAAGGGTTCACCACTGTTACTCTCTGATGGCTATTAGAGAGGCTGAATTAAAAGAAGTTGGGGGAGAAAAAGGACTTTACCTTCATTCCTGGTCTGACTAAACTTTGGCAATAGCATTGTATATCACAATTAATGAGCAATGACAGACAAGCAAGAATCCATAACTAGCAGAAATTTTCAGCCCTATTATTGCAAGAAAAAAAGACAGGTAAAAAAATGACAGTGCATTCAAAGACTTTTCTGACTATTCTTTTCTCTTTGTCCAAGATTTAACAGAGAAAACAGCAGTATATTCTACAGCAGGTACCTGTACTACCACCACAGAAAGCTGTTTCTCCTCATGGTTCAGCCTGTCTGGTGGGAATGTGGTCCAACAAAGGAGCTGCCTGAGGAGCAGAGCTTGCAGAGTCCCAACCCTACAGGCTTGGCTGGTGGCTGCTACTCATTCCTGCAGCCAGCTTCATCTGAAATAGCTTCTGGGAGGAAGAGCAGTGCCAGAGGACCAACCTTGCCCAGCATTCAACATGAAGGATGTACAGGTACTGCACCTTAGGCAGTGCTAGATGCAGGCCAATCCTGAAGCATAAGTCTGTTTGGGGGCCATTGATGCTGTGAGTAAATATATTCTCCTGGCCTTCAGTGAGAATAAATAGAAGTATTAATGATCAGCAGAACACTTTGCAGTAAAAGAGAAGAAATTTGCCCTCCAGAGGCTACTCTCCAAATCTTATCCTGCCTTACAGTTAAGTAAATGCAAGGCTTTCCTCTTCTGGGATGTTCCTAACCAGCAGCAAACACATGCTACTCTTAGCATGGAGAAAGCATCTAGGTAAGTCTTATGGTACCATAAGAGGTAAAGGGAAGAGAATTATTAATTTCTACACCTTGCTTTAGAGTCTCATAATTTCAAATTTGCATCATTTTGGGGGGGAGGTGTTTCAAAGTCCATCAGAGGTCCTTCCTCCCTGGCCTACATTGTCCTTACTCCAAGACAGTGGCTTCTAATAGTTACTGACTTGCTTGTGCCCATTTTCTGTCAGTCTGAGAAAAATGAATGTCTAGAAGCATAGAGTCCCCAAACAGTGATGGATAGTTCTGACTGCCTGCAACACATGCAAAAATACAAGGACTATGTAATCCTATGTTCTCTACTTAGAAGGAATTCTCAAAGGAGTCAGACTAAGGCAGTGACCTCATGGAATATAGAAGCAAATACAGTCACACTATGTACTTTTCATGGAACTTCAGTATTTTTTGTTTTATTAGGATAATCATCTCTGTTTGAGACATAACAGAGAATAGGATACCCAGGCAGCATTTCCTGAGTTAGCTTCAGAAATGGATTTGAGACATAACAGAGAGTAAGGGTGCCCAAGTAGGGTTTTCTGAGTTAGTTAAGAAATGGAAGGAGGAGAGTCACCAAGATACTAAGTTTGGGTGCTCAGACCCCACCTAGGTTCTCCTCCTGGGCTGTTTTGTGGTGGGAATGTATTGATATGGTCAGCATCAGGTGTTTTTTGGTTTTTTTTTTTTTGCAAAAAGAGGTGAGAAGCACAAAGCTCACTTCTGAATAAACAAATGTAACAGGTATCACAGCGGTCAGAGGAACTTCTCCCACTATTTTGAGTTGTGTGAAATGAGCCATAGTAAGTGTCAGACCTTCAGCAGGTATATTCTGGGGGGTTTCCAAAGAAATTACAAGTGGTACTGACATGGCCAGATGAGGCAATTGCCTAGTTCCTGTATGGAAAGAGATCACAATCAAATGAAGCTTAAAGGTGTCAAGCTCCAAACTAGGAGTCAGTTCTTTAGAGGACGTGTAGTAGCCCTGTGGAATTCCTTGACTGCTAACAGTTTTTATGGGTAAAGAGAAACTGAGTAAGTACATCAAAGAGAAATCCATTAGTAAATATACAGCTGTGCATCAAGCTCAAGCAGCTCTGGGCTTAAAAAGTTTAGAACCTAGAAAAAAGAGATTAGTACCACACTCCCTGCTCTTACTCTTCCTTAGCCATTCACATATGATAAGTGCTGGAAAAAGGAGAGTGGACCAAATGGATCCTCTGAGGGAACACATCCTAAACGAAGTCACTTCTGTTAGGAGAAGAGCTGGCCCTGGCAGGCTGGGAAGTGCAAGTTGGAAGGGAGTCCCCATTTTACTGGAACTGAAGTTCTGTACAGGATCCAATTACTTTTACAGTTTGGTATATTTTTTATGTAAGTAGAAGAGAAACAAACACTTACATCTCCCCACTGGTAGAAGAGCTTAGCTGCATTCCACTGTAGCTTCTGGTTCCTTTTGTTGCCCACAATAGGTGAACGGCCACGGGATAGGCCCTTCTTAGTAATGTTCACATGGTGGCCCTTCATCCACTCAGGCCAGTTGCCACGATTGCAGCGGTGAACGAAGCGTGCACACTCGAGGAATAGGGCTGCTCGTGCCACTACAGGAGCTTCCTGAAATGTTTGCAGAAAATCACGTTAAATACAAATACATTGGAGAAACTCCCTGAACATTAGAGGATTCTGTGCTTTTATTCAGTTGCTTTTCAAGCTTGCCATGGAATCACACAGCATGAGCAATCTCTCCATAACCTGACACCAGGATCTCTCTGTGTAAGTCTCACCACTTGAGCTACTAAAAGCAAGGCTCCTAAACTCTGAACGGTCTTGCTCAGTTCAACCACTAGAGGGGAAGAGACACATTATAAACTTAAAAACAAGCTTGTTATCCTCTGTAATGCTTTCCTTCAGAAACCATCTAACTGTCAAAAGCAGAAGCATGCATCTGGCACTGTTCCTGCAGGGAACAAGTCAAATTGTATTTCCAGCTTTGCTAGTGTTATAGTTTTAAAATCTTTCATGGAATTTTTTTCCTGTCCCTTACCAACACAGTGGTTTGGGAGTTGGAGGCCAGGATGAGATGGCTTGTTGAAGCCCAGCCCCCCACTACCTTCTCCCAGAGCCAGCTAACACTCTAAAGCCTAAATAAAGGGACGGCTAATAGGTGGTTTTTGTTGTTTGATTGGTTGGGTTTTTTGTTTGTTTCTTTTTGGTTATACATATATATTTGTAGTAAAGAACGGTTATCCTTTTTCTCTACCTTGGCTGATTAAAGTCTCTTACTTTCAAAGGTTGTAGTGGTTTTTGGGCAGAGGCCCCCTTCCTACTCCAGAAGGGTTACTCAATTTCCTTGATAGACATCTTGGTTTCTCTTAAACTGAGACAGCTCGTAAGGCTACAAATACTGCAAGTGCAAATGGCAGCATGGCCACACAAATCCTAGCATTTGCCACATTAAGTTCTGCTTGTGAATCCTGTGTGTGAAAGCATTAATGGAGGCTTGTTGAAACTCAGAAAAGCACTATTTGGCACTTACAACAAGCAGATACAGAGAGGGAAATCCATTACTGGCACAAGTCAACAAAATTTCACTGGCTGAACTTCAATGGCCTTAGCAAACATCAGACAATTTAGTACTGAAATAATAACAGGCAGCTGAGTTTTGAACAGAGGAAAATCCTCCTGTCCCTGGCTTGGAAGACAATTTTTCTTTAATGGGAGAAATGATACTGAGTGTGTCTTAGTTTCTATAAAATCACCCAGCAGGTTCCATGTTAGACCAATAAAGAGTGCTTCTGAAACTCTCAAATATGTTCAAAAATGGACACTGTAATTCATTTCCCAAAGAGCAGCTTAGACTCATGAAGGAGCTTTCTTCCCAGCAGTCTACAACTGCAAAAATAACACCTTTACGAACATGGAAAATGACTAAAAAGCAAATGGTTTTTCTAATTTCCATTTAATTTGCCCCTCTCTTCCTGAAACTTTCACAACAAAAAAAACACCTGTGGCCAGCAGGTTGTAAAACTAAGAATGCAATAATGCCCACAGTTTAGAAGCTTCCATAACATGAATTTCACAGAGCACAAACATGTATTCCATACATTTAGATGTTGGCAACTTTAATGAGATAA
Source organism: Acropternis orthonyx (assembly GCA_035583155.1). Classification (NCBI taxonomy): domain Eukaryota; kingdom Metazoa; phylum Chordata; class Aves; order Passeriformes; family Rhinocryptidae; genus Acropternis; species Acropternis orthonyx. The sequence goes on along the minus strand of JAWWEU010000002.1, from coordinate 1,802,715 downwards.
TTTAAACAGATCATCATCTTCTTATAAGGAAGTGTTCATCATCTGTGGTCTATCAACAACAGACAGGCCCCAAGACCATAGAAATGGTCTGTGGAACATTATTGAATAATGCCTCCCACGGTGCTTTAATCAAAAGCTGAAAGAAAGAAATTTTGAATGAATGCTTCTAGAGTTTGAGAACTGATTTAAGAAATTACTGACACAACATCCTTTTGCAGTTTTTTTCTCAGATTTAATACAAATGTTGGAAAAAAGTAGCAATATTTTAGCAATTCTCTTGAATAGGGACATTAAAGGTGTCCCATTGTTCTGATGAGGAAGGCAGGAGTCTGAAGCCAGACACTGACAACCATAAACAAAACTAATATCTAGCACCTGGGCAAAACATTACAAATTACTTGTTGCTCACATGCAATATGGAACACAGAATAGTTAAGGATTTTATTCTTTTATTCTCATAGAGTAAAACCTTAACCATGGAGACATGAATGAACAGATGAAGCCCCAGCATTAGTCTCCTCCTGGTTTAGTTCACCAGTGGTAAAGTCACAATTTCTTAGTGTATGGGAAATCTTGTAACAGTATGTGTTGTAAACACTATGAAAGCAGTCAATAACTATAATTAAAGGAGGATATGTAGGATGGGGGGAGTAAAAGGGAGGAGCAGGAGTTCTGAATTGAAAATCACTGGAAAGACCTCCTGCCTGAAGGAGGATTTTATGCACATCATGGGGCACAAGTTCCCTGTGATTGCTTACCTGAGGCTCTGAGAAACCTGAAGCAGCAGCAGCAGCAGCAAGAGAAAGATGATGTGACAGAATGGACAGGGATGGATTCACACCACAGAGAAACACATCACAAATGGAGAGAAATGAATCAGGCAGGTGATACATAGCTGAAAAGAACACAAGTTACCATGGTCACTGTAAAAACTTGACACAGGAGCAATACCTTCACAAGCCTGCCCATGCCTGTGCAACTGTTCACAAGTCCACCTTTAATATTAGATCTACTATACTGCTTTCCCCTTTGAATATTGTTCTTATTCTGTATAAATCTACATGAATAAGAATCCACCATTTTCTTAAAAAATTTCAAGTCCTCACACTGGAGCATTTCAACACATAACCTGATTCATTCTAAACAGCAAAAGACCTGGGTGGGAGGGACCAAATACAGAATGGACTTGAAATTTTACAGCATTGCAATAATGTTCACATAAAGCTGATTCTGCAGTTCTATGTCTGCAGTGCATGTAGGTCCAGTTTTGTTTGCAAGAACAATGAATTTTATAAGACTAATCAACCAGTGGTAATTTTCGTGAGTCCTTTCTCAAACTCTGCATGGTACTTTGAGCAAAAATTTGTTTCCACTGGTCTCTTCAAGTCAAAAAAGAAAGGCACAAAATAGCAACAATCTACTTTTAAGAGTAAGCTTAGTAAATTCAAGTACTGCCTAAAGGTGCTGATTAGATAGCTCTGCTTTGTCTAACCACAGGTTAAGTCTGGCAGAAAAAGTAGCTCAGCGGGTATAATGAAGACAGATTGTGAGTAAATTAGTAACCGGTATCTTAGAGAATTGTCTCAAAAACATTAGTTCAAATCTGTCTGATTATATCTAAAAATGGTCAAGCACAGTCCATGACACTGTCCTTTGTTTCTGTTCCCAGTCATTTACTCTGGGGACCTATTTGTAGGAACCTCCAATTTCCTTCCAGGTCATACGCCGTCCTGTGGACAAATATTTCTGCCATGGAAACAGGGACGTGGGAACAACTGAGACTGCCTAGGACCCAGGATGACATGAAGTCAGGATTCTGGCAAGTATTCTTGCAGTTTGGCTTTGCTTCTGCTGTCCCAATACTTAGTAGGTCCTCTCAAACACAACCCTGCCAGAAGGCAGTAAAATTATGGCATTTCAATAAGGATAAAATATTTACATGTTAGAACAGACCAGTTTACACATCTTATTGGAGAAATGTAATGGTAACAGGTGATGCACACCATTAAACTGGTCAGAGGAAAGCCGCCATCTCCTCACCTGTGTCATTTACACTAGTCTAATTCACTGTGGCAAATCTGTACAAACACTCAGGCTGATCAAAGACCTTGAAGCTGGTATAGGAATGGAATCTTGAAAATATGCATAAAAAGAGCGTGCTTAAAAAGTTTATGGAAGAACTGCAACTGGATCTGTTCACCTTTCATTTTTTAAAGGTTGCCTTAGCAGCTGGACTGGATATAATGAGTTAAGAAGCTTTTCATTTGCACCAAACCTGATTCAAACTATTACTTTAAGAGCCGGAAAACAGAAGTTAAAAAACTAGAATTTTCTGTTGGGTGTACTTTACTGTCATAAAATGCGGGAATTTTCCATAACAGCATGCATTGCTATTACATACAGTGAGATGACAGGCTGTCATTTGTTAAAACCTGCACTGCATGTGACTTCTGAACTTCTATGTATCTCCAATACTTTGTAGACAAAATGCCAGCTGAAGGGGTACTTGGAGTCTCCTAAGTCTTTAACCAAAACAAGGTGTCCCTCATCTTTAGCTGCAGACATTTTAGAAATTCTGATACCAAAGTCTTCTGCATCGCTCAGTGGTATGGAGAGAGAGTTAAATTCTAATTTGTAAAAGACAGCTCTGGAAGTCAGACAGATATCTTCAAACACTTCACTCTGACTGCTAGTTTCCAGCTGACTTCATACATAGGCACAGTATAAGCTGGTCTGTTTAAGCATTTGACAAATATAAAAAATAAGTAAGACACTTACAGGGAATAGGGACAGAATTGCCCAAACCCTCTCTGATTTATTAGCACACAGAGTAGCACATCCCCAGAAGGGTCTTCGTGACATAGTTTTTAGGAATGAGCTCCTTCCTTCCCACGCACCTTCTATTTCCTGTGTTATTTTAGCATTTGCAACAGGGTGGCAGTCTGGCAGCCTCGCAGAATGAGAGTGGGTGAAGCACACCCAGCAGGTGCAACTATCCCCCCAAATCACCCCCTGAACTCCCTGTAACCCTGACTGGTAAGAGCCACTTCTGACTGTGAGAGCATTAGACAGGCTACTCATCAGCCACTGCTTCCATGGCTTCCAGCCAGAAGGACAGCAATCTCCAACATGAGAAGTGGGACCTAATGAAGAAAACACCTGTATACTGGCAGATGGACAGGGACCAGTCCAAACAGTAGAGCTAGATGGGAACAGAGAGCAACAGCAACTTGGCACCAACGTTAATGAGATGTGCTTGAATCTGCATCCTAAGGACGCAATGTTAAGAAGGTACAAAGCAGCGGTGCACAGAGTATAATGTCCCTGCAACTATGGAGCAGGCAGGGCAGCACAGCTCAGGGTACAGCAGTAGGAGGAAGGGAGAGTCCATGAGCCTGGCATCTCCAGCAGTGAGCAAAAAAACTGAGTATGAGCACAAATATCACAACAGTCAGAGGCAAGAGGTGGGGAGTGGGTGGACAAAGGGATAGAGAGCTTGTGGATGCTCTGAGAGCAGTGGCTTTCAATCTTTTTTCAGCTTGCAGAGATCCAAACACTTATGGAAGGAAGTAGAAGATGCATGCAGAGAAATTGCTAATAATTGGCTGGCCTTTCATAGCTGCATTTGTCACAGTCTTGTGCTTGTCACATAAACACCTTGCAGTCACAGAACTTCATTGGCCAATGAACCACAGGCTGAATACCACTGCTTTAGAAATGTAAGGGACTGTTAAAAAACCAGCAGCCTGCAAGGAAAACAAGGAAGGAGATACAGAAGAGTCACTTGGTATCAGAAAGAAGGGACTGAACTGTGTCACTTCTGTGATTTGGATCTGCAACTTAGCCATATCTGTATAAATGCATAAAAGCACGCCCACTCTGACATTTAATTTTTTTTCCACTGACTGGCTCTGGGGACTAATAGTTCAGTGTAGCCTAATGTATTTATAACTCTTTCAGAATTCCTGAGTGAAATTCCTGTGCCTCTCCAAGCAGTTATCTGATCTTCAATCCTTATTCTGTAGATTGAGACTAGCAGCAGAAACAGAATGGCTGTGAGCAAAGAAAGTATGAAGTCAACAATAAAAGCTTTGCACTAGCAATAATCTAGTTACGGGGAGCTGTGTAACAAAAACAGATCCATTTTGTCTGCAAACTAAAAGCTCCAGCTAACACCAGCACCACCAGCTGGCAATGGTGTGATGCTTTATCTGCTTTCTGTGTGGGCACAAAGAGCAATAGTGACTGAGAGTGGACCACCACATACGCACATGCTCTCACTCAGCAGGTAACAACAAACCAATGAATGACTTACAAGATCTAGGGCTGCTGCCAGAATGGAGGCATCAGGGATAGTGCCTGGTTCACAGCAGTTCAGGAGAAACTGAAAGCGCTTCATGCCTTGGCGAATTGCTCCCAGGTTCACAACGTTCTTGGATTTTCCTCCTTCTTGGTTGGAGGTCAAGTGATCATCAAAGCTATGGCAACCTAAGGAGGTAGAGAGTACAGAGGGGATGCAGGGAGGGGTATGGAGAAGGGAACACAGTCTGTCACCAATAAAAAAAAGTCAGACAAAAATCCTGATGAATACAGTCTTAGTTTAAATCCCTTTCTCACCTTGATGTGCTATCTTGAAGATAACAGGGGCATTTTTAGAATATTCATGACTTCCACAAAACAGACATGCGGCAAGTCAGATTCTGGTATTGGTCACACATTGGTCACAGAACAAGTCCACCATCCTCAGTGTGGAAGCCCAGGATCTACTTCAACATCGGTAAACCAGGATGTGGCCCTTCCACCTCTTTGTAGTGGTTTGGGCTGAGGGAGAATTTATTTTCCCATAGTAGCCCTGCATTGCAGTGTCTTGGTTACTGATGGGTGTAATGCTGGAGGGGACCCAGTTTAGGTCAGCTGACTTAACACTGACCAAGGAGATATTTCATACCATTTGATGTCAACCCAGATGTATAAAGGAGTGGGAAGGGGAGGCAGACTCTGTCATAATGCCTGCCTATTGATGACCACTGCTGTGCTGGATTATCCATCGCTGCTAATGGGAAGTAGAGATTTGCTGTTAGCTTCTGTATTTTGTGTGTGTGTGTACTTCTTGCGGGGTTTTGGTTTTTTTTTCCTGTTTGCATAAATATAAATTGTCTTATAGTAACCCACAGGTTTTTTGGGTTTTTTTCCCTCCCTTCCTTCCCTCTGAAAGAGGGGTGGATGCTGGGATGTCTGGGTGGACACCTGGCTTTCAGCCAAGGTCAACCCATCTCACTCTTTAACACAGACTAACTCACTTACTGTCTGTTTTTCCTGAATAATGTTCTACCTTACTTTTCTATCCCCTCCAAGCTTACCTTAAAGTGGAGCATGCATAAACCTGATTCCTCATGTATCAGTTTAGTAATATATCATCTACTAGAACAGAAAAATCAGTAGTAAATTTTGGAAATGTTCTATGTGACAATCAAGTACTGTCCTTGTTTTTTTAGCCATACATCTCCTGCAGTTACCACAACACCCAAAGTGAGACTGGACTCAGCTCCTAGATATCATCATCATTACTCCAGCCTCTGTCACTTGAAGTGTCTTGCACTGTTTGGGATGGAGAGCTCCCTAATAAGAGATCCTTTGGAAAATGAAGCTGGCATCCCCCTGCAGGGCTTCTTCCAAGCATGATTTTAAACTCCATAGAGAGAGTTTGCAAGATAAATCAACTAATCCCAATAAACATTTCTAATGCAGAAGATCATTCTGCAGTTGGTACCCAGAGTTGAAAGAACGGTAGAAAGACGCTAATGAGAAATCAGGAAAGTAGTTTCAAAGTGACTGGTCAAACAAACAGTAGTCAGCTTCTGGGCTTTTTGTCTTTATCCATAATATTCTCCCTGTTTACATGTGGAAGTCCAAAAGTTTACAGAATACTGAAGGATAAAGCACTGAAAAAGAGAAAACCAAGTGGAGAGTTCAAGACTGGTTTTAAACATGGATTTGAAAGACAAGTCAAAACACCAGCTCTACAGGACTTTGTGACTTCTTCTTCAGGAAAGAAGAATGGCTGAAACTCAAAGTCCCTTTGAGATCTCATTCCCCAGAATTACCTGGAAAGCATTTAAGTACCACAAAGAAAAGTCACAATAGAAAATGACAATATAGCTCTTCATTTTTCCCCTGAAGGCAGAGGTATAGCAAATTTGCAACTGTTGTAACACTAACTCATTTGAGGTACAAACAAATGTTTCCTATCCAAGAGCCCTGTTAGGACTGTGCCCGTATGAGACAAAACCCAGAAACTTGCCTAAGGCATGTCTCTAACAGGTCACTAACCCCCACTATAAAGGAGAGGCTTTGCCCATCTGAGCTTGGTGGTACTATCCACTACAGCCCTTTGCAGTCCCACCCTTGCATCTTGTTGAAGCTTTGCGAGAGCCCTGGAGAGGCAGCTGATGACTGTCCCTTGCAACGCCCATCCTGGAGTAGCCTTTCTGTGAGCAGGGCAGCCCTCACTGACCTAACGTTCCAGTGACTCAGACCTGCAGAAGACCTCACCCAGAGGGCAGAGATGATTTCCTAACACAGGAGGACACTGGATACACAAGCTCAGCCCCCACAAGGGTGTTCCTTGAACATCCTGACAACTTCTGTGGTCACTCACAACATCTTCTGTAAGTGCCCAAAGGAATGTTAAGGGTCTCATGTAAATATACTGTAACTCACTTCTGTATATATGCTTTGTTCCTATTACAGGTAAAAAGATTATTAAACATTTTATGCGTGAATGTGTATACATTTATGTATATATATGTATACATATGCACACATACAGATACACACATATGTATGCTTACATACATATCCAACACAGAATTCCCAGTGTTCCAGATGATTTATCACAACAAAGGTTACAATTCATAAATGATGTGACAAATTATTCTACATTTTATTGTTATTTTTTACTGTAACGTGTTTAACCTCTGTCCATTTTCTTTTGAATTTGGTCTACTGTGTTTAAATACCCAAAAACACAAGAGGAAACACCTCATGGAAAAAGACATGAGCAAAGTAATGGCATGCACCATGAATGACAAGAATGGGAAGGCAGAAAGAGGTTCCAACTTAATGCTTAAGGGTCAGACCTTGAGGGATTTAACATCCACCATCAACAGGCTTTTACTCTCTTCTCCATAAGCACAGAAATCCTGTTGATGTGTATGGAAGACACAGAAGCACTAGAAATTTAAAGGCACACCGTAATGTTGCTGTTCTACTGGGTTATAAACTCTCCTACCCTGAAAAGGCCTCACATCAGTATCACTGTGCACATGCAAGCACGGACACACACAGGCACGTTCAACTACTCTCATATTGCTAATGGTATGTGGCTTTCATTGCAGAGATCCTTGTGGACACAGTGATACACAAAGTTCTTTAACTGTCACACTTTGCCTTATAAACTTTAAATACCCTTGCATTAACAAGATGAAAAAAATTCTTTCCTGCAAGAAAATACAAAGGAGGTCTCACAGGAGCACAGCAGAAACAGTTGTGGCAGCCTGTACAAATCTCACTGCCCCTCAGCTGTTTGTTCTCAATGAGAACTGGGAGGAAAAACAGTGGAAGTTTTTCACACCTACTTCCAGCATGAAGTAGTGGATGAAGAAAACAATTTCTTCCCTTGCTGGGGAATGCTATCAAACTACAAGAAGGTGCTGGACTGATGCATTCTCCTAAAAGAACAATACTTTTCACCTTATAAGCTGGTTGGAAACCACCACCATTCTGCAGTGGCAGATGGTGTCCAGTTTACAGTGGCAAGATATGCTCATACTTTGCTGGTATCACTTGCCTGAACAGTGACTTACACGCATTACACTGCAGGTCTGGGACAGGTGATGGTGACATACACACAATGCAGTGTCAAAGTGTAATGACAGAAAAAAAACACCATAATGCCAGAGAATGTAACATACTGTAAAGCTACTGAAATAATGGTGAAAAAGAAAATCTACTCCTTTTTTATGTGTTTTTGGGAGTCAGGTTGGGTTGGTTTGTCTTGAAGAAAACGTAACAGAACATACAAGGTTGTCTCCCTGACAACAAGGATGTGCTCTGAGCTGAGGACATGAGCATGTGAACGACTGCATGATATTTTATAACAAATATATCATGACCTTGCATTATTCACAAAGGCATCTTTCAAACATTGCTGATTTTGAAAATACATTGCAATTAAATATACTTTTGTGGAAAGGAAAAGGACTGTTACTATTATGCTGTGTGCAAAGAAAAAGGGACAGCATCCCTAACGAATGGTATGCAGACACTAGACATGCAAACACAGAAGAAAAGAGATTAATTATAACAAGATTTGTGCAGGGTTTTCCATTTCTGTGCTGATCTTTGCTAAAACTGTTGAATAGTCACAAATTGGAATAAAACAAAACAAAACAAAAAGCCTGATGGAACACCCATTGTTGTATTAAGCAACAGAAGATTGACACACCTAATTTTGAACTAAACAAGTGCTTTGAAGCAAGCATTAATTTTTCAAGTGTATTGATCAAATTCAATTTGATTTTAAAAGCCCAAATGTTGTACTGCATAATTTATTTAGATAGTCTTGATTTTAAAAAAATTTACTTTACTAGAGCTTTTTTTCTAAATCAAAATAAAAGAAAGAAGGAAGGGAAGGGAAAGAAAACAGTTACAAAGACTAAAAAGTTGGATAAGGCTAGAATGGATACAAAAACTACAGAGAAAGCAGGAAAAAAGGGAAAGGGGTGAAATAAAGAAAGATATTTTAAAAAAAGATTTTTAAAAAAATAAAAAAGGAGATGAGAACCCTGATTTCTAACCATCTTTTTCTTCTGTGTGATGAAGCTTGGATGGGTGTCTTCGGCAGGTGCGCCATTTACCAAGACGCTTGAAGAAATTCTCCTCTTCATCCCGCCCGTTGTCCAGGCCTCCTCCTGGCCCCCCTCCTTCTGACAGCTTCACTGCACTGGTAAACTTCACCTGTGCACAGACAGAGGAGTTGGTCAGGCTGTGCCAGACCATCATCTCCTGGTCTCCTTGGTTAGACAAAAACATCTACAGAAGAGCTGTGAGGATGACCACAGCAACACCAGTGGGTCTCCACAGATTTACATGTGCTGAGGCACTTCATCTTTTAAGCTTTCTGCTTAAAGGATTGCTCTTTCACAAAAGGCTGTAAAAGCACAAGGAAGGAAGGAGAAGTGTGACCAACAATTAAACCTTAAGTGTGTTGACAGAGCCTGCATTTCCCACTCAGTGAACCAAGGCAGACTGACCACTACAGTGTAGGCTTAACCTAGTCTTCACCATGAGCTGCAAAAGTTCAGTCTCAAATTCCCATGGCTCTACTCTGGAGATGTCTGGAGACTTACAGTCATATTGGCTGTAAGGTCCATCTTAAATAGAATATTTCCTTGCACAGCTAAAACCTCTCAAGCTCTCTGCAATCTGGCCTGACACATTTACCTTGGAACTCTGCCTGATGAAAGAGAGACGGTCGACAGAGCTGATATCTAGGAGATCTTCCACTCCATCAGCCAGGCCAGAGAGGGAGGAGCGCTTCAACCAGTTCCCTGTTGCAGATTAAGCCACTCAGGACAAATCTAAAAATGCTTCCAAGCAAAATCTATTTATTAGCATTTGCAGCATATTTCTCCACAGTGGCCATGCCAGAGCATCAGAAAACAGGGGGAAAGAGGAAGGCAACCTTTTCATGTTTCATATATAAACTACCATGCAAAGCCAGGTCTTGGGACTTGTAAAGGATATATTCTCTGCCTATCAAACGCTATTTTGATTATTTCTCTTCTATAGAGAGCAACAATTCCTGTGAGATTAAGGTACCAGCCTACCACTCTGGGGACACAGATTCAATAATCTATTTTGACACAGATATCCTTTGTTATCTTTGGCAAATTTCTTACATTTCCTTTGCCTCAGTTCCCCCTCTGTAAAACTGAGAGAGCAGTATTTCCCAGCTTCTCTTGGGAGCATGCACAATATACTTGGACAATAAGGAACTCTTTTGCAATATTTCTTAAGACAGATATATCTATCTGTGTTTCTCTGCACATGCAATATGTATATAGAAGAGAAAGAGACATACATTTACCTATAGGGAGCTTGAGTTTCTTTCGAAGGGAGATTCGCCGGGAACGGGAGCGGGAACGCCTGTCTGTGGTGGTTCCAGAGTGAGCAGTGGTGCACTCAGATGTGTCCTGCTCAGACTGGCTACTGGTATCACTCGCTGCACTTTGTGATTTGAACATCTTTCGCCAGAAGTCCTTGCGTCCCAGATTGGCCCCCTGGTTTTGCTCATCACTGGAAGAAAAGGGACACAGAGCATGAACTGCATCTCAGTGAAGTTTGAATGCTCAGGGGAATGAGATCTCACTCCTGCAGGCCCCTCCTAACTCTCTATTCCTTGGGGTTGTTTCATTTTGAATTCCAAAAATACTTTTGTCAGTGGAACACAATCAAGTTTGACAACATGCTTAATATTGTTCAAGGCACAATATAATCATCCTTTCTACCTTGAGGACCTTGTTTCAGCTTGAGGAGCTGAGTATGTCATTCCAGTTTTCAGTTTCTACACATGAAAAGTAAATCATCTTCCTTAGGTCAAAATGAGCCATATTGATAAGATCACACTGATACTTTCTACAAGCATTTGTACTGGAGAGGTTTAGGACATCACGACACCCATTTTTGAACCTGCTGGAGTCACAGTTCTCATTAAGTATTGAAATGGGGACAGCATACTTTACTGTTGAAATCTCCCAGGCTATGGCAGGGCTCAGAGTAGAACAACTTGCTCCAATTCCGCAGAGCAGTAAAGGGCTTTGTGTTATCCTTGCTGTCTCAGCAACACTGAGACTTTCAAGGCTCATTCAAGGCAGGAGAACACATGACATAGAGCTCTGGGCCCTTGTGCAAGCAATGTCTTTGTGCAGTGCATCTCAAAAGACTTTAACAAGACAGGTGAGTATCCAGAGGCATGGAGAATTTAAATGGCTTGTCCAAAGTTACTTAGGGACCAGTGGCCATTTATAGAATTTTCTAAAACTCTTAAGAGCATTGTTTGAATTTACTTCAATATTAAATGGCAGGATTCTTTGGACACAAGAGATTTCAGCCGTGCAATGCCTAACAGCAGGTTAATTGCACCTGTGCTGATAAGAGAACTGCAGCAATCTTTAGACACTACATGCCCAAGGCAGCTTAGGAATGGGCTGGCTCTCACTAAAGCATTAATGATCCTCAGCAACAACCTGGAAGTTGAAAATTACTAGAATCATCCTCCAGAAGTACAAACAAAGCATGGAGAACAGCTGTGGTGACATATCTGAAAATCTCTGGTATTTCCCCATCAAAATCAGGGTGGGTCCAGTTGGCAGCATTGAAAAACTACCTGGATGTTTGCAGCAGCTCCTGTAGAGATGCTCAGCCATCTGCTTTACCATCCAAAGAGAAGTCTTTGCTGTCTTGCCCATTTGTACTAACCCCAGAAGAAAGCTGCTGGCAGTAACACATTGAGCAACCCGTTACTTACTGTTCTGGAGTTTGCATTGGGCGGCTTGAGACATAGCTCCGACATTCATCAGGGGCAGCTGAGGCCTGGCCTTTGTCAATGATGATGCTTCCCACCTCAGATCTATAAAGACAAGTTAAATCATCAGCCAAAATGAATGGGTGACCCATCTCATGGTCAGTATTACAAAGCTGCATGACATGGAAACCGGCACTGCTGAGGAGCTAAGCAGCTTTAGAGAGGCTCTCTCTGTTTAGGAACTTACTGTCACTCTTTTTATATTTTTCCTGAAAAAGGCATTAGCTCTTAAAAGCAAAGACAAAGTTTTCAGGAGTGTTTTAATTTTCTTAACCCTTTTCCCCAACATCTTAATATGAAAAGTCTCAAAGCACCAGAGAAAATTTCTTTTCCATAAAGAAGCCTGTCAGGATTGGATTTCTTCTGCGGCTTGTTTTGTATACCGGGCTTACCTGTCAGATAAACAATACAAAGCATGTAATGCACATTTAAAACTATGTCCTCACAGTGTTTTGGAACTGACACTGTGCTTCTTAGTTCTCTTAACCTTTCCTTCTCCCTGTGTTTTCATCGCACTGTTTTCTTAGTCCTCTTGCATGAGAGTGTCAATGCTTTTTGCTGCAAATATATTACTATCTCAGTTCGTTTAATTTTAAAGGAAGCTGCTGCCACAGCACAAGTCTGTACATCAAGAACTGACTTAGGCCATCACGATAAAACACACAAGCCCTTAGTCTTCCTACATTTGTGTTCAGTTTAGGTTGTCATACAGCCACATGCAAGCCAGCTATCTACCTCATCCCTCACAGACACCCACCTTTTGCTTCCAGAAGGTTTTGGCTCTTGCTCTGTTTCCTCTGTTTTTTTTCCTGGTACTAACTTTTCAGCACTGTCCAAGAGGGCACTGAGTGCCACCCTCCGAAACACATTCCCATGAGCCTCCTTGATAAACTGGACCAGCTGTCGGATATCGCAGTACAAGCCCTTAGTAGCAAGACATCATGAAAAAGAAAGAATTCAGTGTGAAAAAGCTGTGAGAATCCATACTTTCTAATGTACTTCAGGAGGCCACTGCTTCCTCTGGCTGTTGTGTGATATGCTGTCCAGGTACAGGGTTTGTGGTTTTTGGCTGGAAACTCATTCAGTGCACTCAGAAGAAGCAGACAATGAGGGGCATTGTTAGTATTACAGAACATGCTCTGCAATGGGATACAGCAGATGGAGAGATATCAGAGGTTAAAACAGCTGTGAGATGGGGCACCTGCAAAGATGATTTAAAGCCTGTTTAATCCCACCCATCTGAACCATAAATTTAAATGCATGAAAAATCTAAGGTGTATGTGAATGGAAGTAGAGTGCAAAAAATTGTATGTTTTCTTTCAAAACCAGTGGATGCCTTCAGATTTTTCTTCCTTATTTTAGAGCTTCACATCATAGGAAGAAAGAGGAATGACTCACTCGTTCCCCAACCTAATCCTACATACAAGACTCTTTTTGGTTCTGAACATTCATACCTTCAAAACTCTTTGTAGTTCTGAACATTCATAGACATTTGTGATGTGCAAATCACCTCTATATATGAGGGCAAGGGGATGGAGTGAACAGTTGTACAGGACCTGATTTTCTCCCTGTGAGGTTTCCTGAAAGACCTTGGATTATTCTGAAAATTCCCAAAAAAGGAATTGTACAGCCAACTTTCAACAAAAACAAAACAAACAAACAAACAAACAAAAAGAAACAAAAACCCTCCCACAAAAAACTCAAAAACCAAATACAAACCTAGTTGGCTCTATATACTGATTAAGGCTCTTTTTTATTTTATTACCTTTTTTTCCACATCTCACCACCTAATCTCTGTTGATAAACATTCCAAAGGAGGAATATCCACAAGAACAAGAGGATTTGGACATAGGCAGACTACTCTGATGGTTTAAGATTTTACTATGTTTTTTATTTCTCCTCTCCCTTCCCCTCACATAGCATTACTGTCCCTTTAGCTGGACCTCAGTGCCTCCACAGCTCTGCTGTAAGGACGGAGGACAGGAATGCTTCTTGGTTGCTTCCATGAAAAATCCCAATTTCTGATAATAAAGGAGGTATTTTGAGATTAGCTGCTAGATTTTGCACCAGTGTGGAAGAAGACGGCTCATGGCATCCATTTTATTGACTGCTCTGGGAAGACAGTGCATAGGCAGCAATCAGCAGCACCTTACTTTCCTCCAAGTGTTTGGAAAATTGAATGTTTGTCTAAACTTTGGGAAGATATAGCAAATTGCTGTTCAGTAACTCCCTCTGCCACAGGTGGGCCATGTCCTTAACCAAGTGAACTGGCTTGTCTTTGCTGAAAATTGATTTATGCTGGCTGTGGTCTTAGAGTCACAGAATCACTGAGGTTGGAAAAGACCTCTTAAAATCACTGAGTCCAACAGAACCCAGCACTGCCAAGTCTGCCACTAAACCATGTCCCAAAGTACCATATCCACATATCTTGTAAACTCCTCCAGAGATGGCAATGTCACCCTTCCCTGGGCAGCCTGACCCAATACCTCACAACCCTTTCAGTGAAGAAATTTATCCCAATATATAATCTAAACCTCCACTGGTGCAATTTGCAGCCATTTCCTCTAGTCCTGTCACTTGTTATCCATGACAAGAAACTGACTCCCATCTGACTATACCCTCCTTTCAGGTAATTGTAGAGAGCAAGAAGGTCTCCCCTCCTTTTCACTAGGCTAAACAACTCCAGTTCCCTTTGCTGCTCCTCATCAGACTTGTGATCTAGACCTTTTCCCAGCTCCACTGCCCTTCTCTGGACATGCTCTGGCACCTTAATGTCCTTCTTTAGTGAGTGGCCCCAAACTGACCCCAGAATTTGAGATGCAACCACACCAGTGCCCAGTATAGGGGGACAATCATTGCCCTGGTCCGGCTGGTCACACACTTTCTGATACAAAACAGAATGCCATTGCCCATCTTGTTCATAAATTCCTTGCTCCATACTATGCTACTAACCCATTTGGGACAACCCAGAAGCTGCTTGAACAGAAAGGCAATAGCAATTCATACCACACAACTTTTATTCTGGCTACGTCCCCAGGTTCCAAGGCAGGCATGCAAGAAGGGCAGAGCTTTTACACAGTATTTCAACTGTGACTGCCTAGCTTGCTGCACTCAAGGGATTTGACTAAGTCTTCACTGTGAAGTCTCACTGGTGACATACAAGTGAAAAAGTAACTGTTAACATGAAATCAAGTGCTTACCAGGTTTTCTGGGCTGTGGAGCTCATGTGTAGTGGAAGCACAGCGCGTGATCAATGACTTGAACATGGCACTCACAATAATACCTTCTACACTCTGGGCTGTAGACTTGTTGTCCACTGTGGTGAAGTTATTCCCAAATCCAGCCTTGTCTGAGAAATTCAAGTATAAGCAAGCCCTCTTGTTAGGAACGGTTTAAAAGAGATGGCTTAAAGACACAGGTAAAGGAATTATTATTGTTATACATGAGACAAGGACATGTCCCCACCTAATATCCTATGCTCAGTTCTTGCAATCCCACCCCACAAAAGTAAAGCAAAGTAAAGGGTAAAACAAATGACAAGGCTGAAATCGTCCCAGAAATACTTGTATTTTGAAAAAGGATTGAAAAGATCAGCACCATTCTGCCTTCCTTTTATCCACATCTCTTATTTACAGATGTACAGAATAAGGCATAAAATTTGAACAAACCTCCAGCTTTTCTAGTTACCACTCTAAAGGACAAGAGATGTTTGATTAAGCTGCAAAGTGACAACACCCATGAAAATTAAATCTTCTGAACTATGGGAATGCTGTTCTTGCAAGGTGCACAAGGAGACCAAGCTCTCACAGAGTCAAAAAAGAATTGCACATTTACATTAATTACAAAAAACATCCCAGTTTCATGAGATGAGAGAAAAGACTTTCAAGAGCTGCATGAGCTGCCACGCTTCAAAGCATGAGCCAGTCAATAATTTATGAATACTCAGGGAAACTTCCTATGGGTATCTTCTTCACAAAAGCTGGCTATATACAAATATTCTTTGATGCTTTCTCTGAAATGCCTGGGATCAGAGACAGGCTAAGAAACTAGTAGAGACTCTCTGAGTGTTTCAGAGGAGCTATTCCTGCTCTGTAAACAGTCATTGTTAACTATTGTTGCATGCAGTGACCAAGCACAAGTATTTAGTTGTTTTAATAGCACCTGGAATAATTTTTCTAGCTTAGAAAAACCCTCAAAACCCCCTACAAACACACATGCACATACACTCGTAACTCCAGTCATGTGGATCTGTGTGTTCATGTTTTTGTTCGTTCAGCCCATTCTTGCTATTTACTGCCTTGTCTGAGGCACCACAGAGAATTTTAATGTCAATTATATCTCCTTTCAGACCTGGATTAAGCAGGCCATTCCATCTGGTGCCTGGTCATGTGATGAAGCAGAAAATTTCCTGCCCGAGGCATTGTTGAATGAAAATATTTTCTTTGAAGAGCCACGAACAACAGATAGGATGAGTCACAAGAGAGGCCCTCAATTTCTCAATCTCTCTAGGAGAGATCACTGGGTTTTTGGATCCAAAGAGGTCCAGCTCCCCTGATCCGCACTGGGTGAGGATACAACTCTGTTTTCTGAGGATAGCAACTCACATTTTTTTGTTTCTTTTTTAAAGGGAATGGGTATGGCTTCTTTCTGATGGCACAGTTTAGGGATACTCAAGTGAGAGTTTCTGCTAGCTATACTTACTGTCAGTGACTGGCTCCATGCAGAATCCCAGTAAAGCATGCAGGAAATCCACCACATTATTGAGAGAATCCCTGTTCACATAATCCCTCATGGTCTGCCGGAATTGCATCTTATCCAGTTTGTACAGCTTTGTGAGGCAGTTCTGAGCCTGCAACGATATCCGTCAAATAACATCACACCAAAGTACGTGGTCAAGTTTTGCTAGCAGGGGCAGGGGAATTTTGCTCTTGATTAGCCAGTGGTCTGCTATGCTGTCTCTGAAGGAGCCTCCTTGTGAAGCCAGGAAGTTCAGATTCCATAACAAGACAGGTTCACCTCTGGAGGCAACAAGAAATTCACCAAAACGTGACAGTGCACTAGTATGGGTGCCACTGTTTGGAGGTGGTGGTGAAGTCACTGTCACCTCAAGGCCTCTCTTCCTCTTCCCAAGCCCAAAATGAAATCTAACTGGATGTGAATGATGAAGGAACGTACCACCTCCGTCAAGGCTCAGTGCCTTGGAAGAGCAGGTTCTTAGCCTCAGGCATCTGATTTTCAGCCTCTGGCTCAGACCCAACCCACTTGAGACACCTATACCCAGTGACCCACTTATATCATGCAAAACACCAACTTTTTATTTAAAAACTAGTAATTGTCAACTTCTTATCACAAAACTATCTATCCTACAGGGACCCCACGCAGGCTGGAGTTAAGAGAATCTAAAATAACTCTTCTGCTACATACAGTAGGGTGCTTAACTTCCCAGTAAACTCAGACGTGATTATCCATGCAGTCAACACAAATGGTGCATGCAAAGCAGTTTGGCCAGACAATCGCAGAGAAAATGCAGCAGACTTAGACACACAGGAAAATCTCTTCCCATAAACAACTCAGCTCAATGGGCCAGATAAGAACCTTGGCTCCAAGAGACCTATTCATTTATGCTTAATGTTATAAATAGGCCTAAATGTTTTGCTGGCTCAGCTCCAACACAATCTTAAAAGTACAACTGGCATTGTGATGAATATGGTACCTGTTCAACCAGTGCTGTGTGCAGCAGAATGCTATTACCACTGGGATTCTCTCACCCCATCTTGTCCTATTGTGTCCAGAACTAACATCACTGCTGCAGTCTCTTCAGTATCTGGGAGCCTAGCTAACAGAACACTGCAGAGTACAGAGCAGCCAGTCCATCTCTGAGCCATCTAGCTCAGATCTCAGAACGAAATTATAGCTCTGTTGACATGGCTCAGGCTAACCAAAGCCATGGTGAAGCATCTGGTTCACACCTATACTGTAGGATTAGTAAATTCTCATTATAAGCATGAAAAATGCTCCCTTCTGCAAGCACACAGAGTGAGGAGGAGGCACAAGCCTGGAGAAGGCCTTTGAAAGGCTTCCATTTGACAGGGCATTGGACTGATCACAGGGAAACAAACACTTCTGGATGAAGTATGATGTCTGACCTACATCTTGGGCACTTTCTGCTGCTTCAACTTGGGCAGAAACAAAAATGTAAGGAATCGACAGTGATGCTCCACCCTGCCCTTCAACAGGGCATGAGTGAGTCCTTTACTTCGTTGCAGCACACCAGCATGTCTGCAAGTACACTGTACTTCAACTATCAAGAGCTGATGAAGCAGCCCAGCAGCAACCAGTCACAAATCACCTTTAGGATAGGAGGACATACATACACCTTAGACTTCTGGATTTAGCCCAAGACAGCTGCACCTTTTGTGAAGGGTATACTCTGTAAGGATAATGTTATGTGAAAAGTTACTTACACCAGCTCACACAGGGGGTTTGCTCCCATGTATTTGTACCAACCCATCCCTTGGGGTGGTCAGGAGCACCCTGGACCTCAGGTCTGCTCTTAGCCACCCCCCGGGGGCTGCAAGGGAACACAAATAGCTGAATATCTGCTACGGCTGAGCTGCAACACAGTCTGTGAGCTGGGGCACAGAGCAACACATTTATTGTCAATACAGAGAAAGCTACAGAGGGGGCAGACAGCAATCTCAGCAGCTGATGTCAAAAGTACAAGGGGGACGCCGTAATGAGCTTTAATTCTCTTACATTCTCCCGGAATACCTGGTGTCTCAGGCGATCTCCAGAGAGCCCCCGGTGTCCTTCTCCACAACCATAGGCACAACCCAGGGACTTCACAATTTTGATCAGCATTGTGAGTGCCAGCTTATGGGTGCTGACAGATGGGCCTTCATCCTGAGGGTCACAGAGAGAAAGAGAGTGTGAAATCCTGGCACAACCACTGGCATTTTGCTACCATTTTACTTTTGACAAATTGTTCTCCATTTCTCCTCTCAGACACTCCATTGCTGAGTTGTCATTCTTGAAGTGAATTATTTTTCAAGTTTAGGGACTAGCCCCACCCCTTTCAGCTCCCATCAAAAAGTTATGCTATAAATGTGAAGCCTCTACGTGCTGCTATGAACACCATTCAGTCTGCACTTCAAAAAATTCTGCCTGAGAAACAGAGAGCTGTCTTGCTTGAGTAGAAAAAACACCATCTTTTTAAAATGTCATAGGTAGTATACTACTATGAATTACAACTTTGCAGGTCAGCAACAGCATCTCTTGGCCAATTCTCATAGCAATACTGAAACGTCAGTGATTTCTGGCCATCAAAGAAAAGAAGCTGTGCTCACACACTGGATTCTCTTTTTCCTTAGAAGTTATGAATAATAAACCTGAAAAAAAAAATAATCATTGTGACTGAGGGTTTCAAATGCTTGACAAGATATTGAAAATGTCCATGCAAGGCTCACAGATTCTGCTTTTGGCAGTTGTTTCTCTGGAGTAGTTACAGTCCTTGAACTTTCAATCATGTTTCCACAGTGGAACCTCCAGTGAGAACCAGAGCAAAACAAATGAATTTGTCACTGTGGTTGCACACACATGCATACTCAACAGACCTTACAAGCAATACACACCTTTTCTTGTTTTTTGTCATTTTTCTCATACGGTCCTCCTCCTCCTCCACCACCTCCATCACTTCCACCACCACCTCCTCCTCCACCTCCACCAACTCCTTCTTCTCCTCCATCACCAGTTCCACTAACTGGAGGCAGACCAAATCCACAAGCTGAACCACCAGAAGCAGCCCCTTTGAGCTGGAAGGACCCTTCACTTGGTCTCTTCTCAGGGGCCTCATTTTCTTTGTTCTCACTCTTCCTCCGAACCTTCTCTACGCAGGGCACCACGCCAAGCTGCAGTAAACACTCCACAATGTTCAGTGCCACATCGCAAATCCGGGAACTGATGTCATGGTTTAGGACCAAGTAAACAGCCTTCAGCACCACCTGGAAGATTCAAACATCCTATTTAAAGTCAGATTTATTTTCTTTCCTAGTACAGCTTGGTGCTTGGAAATTCTAGTCACAGACCAGAGACTCATTATAGCATATAGCACAGTAGAAACTCTGAACAAAAGACATACAACCCTAAATCTCAAGAGCCTACAATCTAGGTGTAAGACAAGAAACCACAGGCTGGGCACAGTCAGGCAGAAAAGGAAACCACGAGATGATATCTGTGAGCCTGAGAATACTGCTTCAGTGCACTGTCAAGTCATTAAGGGGAAAGCAGAAACGGTGACTTTTAAGATGCCATTAGAAGAAAGGTGCTACTCAGTCTTATACTATTTTATAAGGAATTTGCTGCATGCCCCAGGAACACAGGCATTATATAGTACCACTTAAGATTTGATGTGTGCATTCCACATGCACATGCACTCCTTGCAAGGAGTAACAGGAGTTGCAGTATCTCACAGGAGACTTTTAGGATATGCACAAATGTATCTGACTGACCTTTATGTACTGCTGAGAGAAGTCATATAAAGAGGTGAAGGAAAAGCCCATCCAAACCCTGATCTCAATGGTACAGCTATATTGACAGAAGAGGGACCTGGCTTTTCTTGTTCCTTGCCAATTACCGAGAGATCCAGCATGCCATTCTTGTGGACAAAGTTGTTGGTTCCATCAATGTGATCTGTATCCTCCAAGCAACTGTAATTGATGCAGGAGTCTGTCAGGCTTCGTGGAAGGTTGGCACACGTAAGTGGCTCATGGGGCATCTCAGGGATGGGCACCTGGTTGCAAAGCTTCCTCATGTGCTCGCTGAAGAAGTCGGCGTAGCCCACATTGAACGAGGCCAGGGTAGTGTTGAAGGTTGCCACGGTGATGGTGGAGATCTGGGACCTCACTGCAGGGAGGAAAATGGTTACCTGTAAATTTCCATCTCTAGAGTTATGGAATGGAAGATTGAGGCTGAGAGTGTTTAAAGGGAGCACATCTTAATGCACTCCTTGTAATGCTGAAAGACAAGACAGGACCCTAATTCCTATCATGGGTACTGGGATGAAAGATAGATTCATTTCTTCCTTTAAGCCAGTGTAAATTAGAACAGTCCCAAGTTTGCTCTAGCAGTACAGTTCCATGGCAGCTTAAGTAGATCTCAGTCAAGCTGGCAGTTAATTAGATCAGGGAGCTCAGCCAGCCTAAATCTAATCCAAAACGGGGATTAGAATTTGGGTAGCTTTGTTCCCTGTGTTGGTCCAGTGCCTGGTCTTAAAAGCAGCACTGGACCTGCAAAGCAAAGAAAAAGGATTCTGCAGCTGGATGCAGGAGTGAAGGTAGGGGAACAGCAGCACCAATTTGGAACAGCTTTCTAAGTCACACCAGATGAAATATTTCATCACACTAGTTGAAAAAAATGGAGCAGTGTGTTCCTAACAGTACCTGTCAGTCTAACCATATCTGAAATGCAAAGCTGTCTGATGGGAAAGGCACTGTGGTGTCTCAGTTCAGTGTTCAGAGAAGGGAACTCATGACATAGTCAAGCTTAACTTTAAATTTCTCAGGTTAGTATGTTGGCTACACAGGCCAATTTTTATCAAAGATTCACCATGTTTTTAAAACTCCTGCTGAACTCCAGGCTGTAATGTTAGCAATTTCCCACACTTAGTGCTTTTTAAGTAGGTTTATACACCCTGTACTGTAGGAAGACCCTATGCATCCCACAGGGTTGGTTAGACTGTCACCTGCCTGAGAGTACAGTAACAGGGCTATGGAATAACAAAGAGCCTCTTCCCAAGGCTACTTTATGTATTCTAATTAATAATACAACATATACCTAATAAGCAGTGACTCAGTGATGAACTGGTTATATTATGCAAATACCAACTTGCCAGACTGGTGACCACATTTCTTCAATAGCCTGTGCAACCCTGCCAGCATTGAACTACCCTATTTATTAGGAGAAATGTTCAAAGGCCAACAGCAGTACCTTGAACTACGCTACAGTTTGGTCAATAATCAGGGCAGGAATTAGCTGCTTGTATCAGAGGATTTCTTGGTGGCAAATGTGACTTTTTAATGGCATTCACTGAAATTTGTATAGTGAAGGTAACTATTAAGATGGCACTAGGAAATTTTGTTCCAACCATTTCTCCCTTCAAGTGCAGTTAAAGCTTTTTCAGTGAGTCTTGCTAACTTCTGTGCAAGGATCCTTTCCCCTCTTTGAGTCAGGTGTAGTCCATCTGTCACCAGTGGACTGCTGTCATGTAAAAAAACCCATGATCAAAAGCCCCAAAATTCTGCTGGTGGCACCAGGCTCAGAGCCAGGTGTTTCTTCCCTCATCATCCCCTTGCAACTGGAAGGATAGAGGAGAACACCACTTGTGTTCCTCTTCCCTTAATCGGTCATCCCAAGGTCCTGAAGTCTCTCTTGATTGCCCTGGGCTGTCAATTGTTTTAACAACTGCATCAGGTAAACATAAACGGTTTGGAACATTTTTCTACACGGAACAAAAAGCACTCAAAAGATACAGAAATAAAAAAGGAGAAAACAATTAGTCACACACTCTTACATGGAAACAGTAACATTTCCTCAGCTTCTTGGAGTTGATATTTCAGTGAAAAATCTTTCCTGGTGTGCTAAATTTACCTTCTTTGACTGTGTTCTCTCCGTGGCTGTTTGAGTGGTCCGGCAGGTCAGAGACCAGCGTGTGATGAGAGTGCGAGTGCCTGGCGCTCAGGCTCTCCATCTCTGTCGCTGTGTCAGAGCTCCCCCGCCTGGTAAACTTTCCTAGGGCGAGGACAAGAAAGGATATTTGGTTTAACTCATCTGAGAGGTGCATGGAGGTAAGAGACAGTAGCTGAGGTTAAAAATTGAAGGGCTGGAGTCTGCAAAAGTCAACTCGCTCCAGGAAAGTGTGAGGCAGAACCAAATATTACAGTGGGATCTCTCACTGGGGTTCATTGATGCAAACACAGAACGTACAAACTCCTTGCAAGGCTCTTCCCCTCAACACATACATTCACATTCTTAACCACCAGCACCTTCGAGAAAATTAAACTTGTCAGCACTGCATGACTGCACCCTTTAGGGCAGAATATAGGAACTTGGTTTCTTCTCCTCTAGTCCAAAAGAAATAGGTATATTAGGATGAAGAGTGCTAAGGAAAAAGGAAATTTTTCAAGAATGGAATAAAACACAAATCAAAAGAACCTACTAAAGAGGGAGACTGTCTCTGAAGTTGGCAGGATCTGTTGACCATTGGATCTGAAATACATGATTTCACTAAGACATCAGAAAGCAAAAAACTGTAGGTTAAGCCACAACAAGAGTCTGGAGTCTCTGGGATCAAATTCGAACTAATTTCTTGGGGTACTGTATATACGGAAACAAGAACTTGGAGACTAAGTTGGTTATTCTTGTACAAATCTGTAGGTGTTTGTATAGTAACTATTGACAAGACACTATGAATCTTTAAGAATTCACTTGGATAAGCCCATTCTCCTCTCTCCCTGAGTGGGACATTCTTACAATGAAGAGCTCTCCAGAATGATGCCATCTAAGATGAAAATGAGAAGGCTCTAGCATGGCAGGTCATTTTGCTGCCTATACATATAAGAAAGGGTGCCAGGATAAAAATCTATGGCACTGTAAGTAAATCTGTGAAACAGAAACAATGCCTAGACACTGTCCAGTGAACTTAGAAGCTTGAAGGAGCCAATTTTTACATTTAAACAACTATATCTTTGAAATATCAAGACAGCATAAGCCTCACTGAGACAATATCCTATTTTTATTGTATCCAACATTCAATTGCCGAAGACTGTGAATAGAATATTTTTTGCCATACTCCTAGTGATCATATTGTTGCCTCTCCAGATAGTTTTCTTTAAAAGAAGAGGATGCAAATATTCCTTGAATCTATTTTAAGCTGCAGACATGCAATGCTAGCTATCACTCAGGGGAGGTATACTCAAGTGGTACAGTAATCACTACAGGTTGTCACAATAGCTATTATTCCAGTAAAGATGGTAATTTTCAGAGAAAAAGTGAATTGAGGCATAAGCCATTCGAGGTCTGCTGTGAGCAGTTGCCACTTCTACCAACAGGTGTGTAATGCTGCAAACAGAGCCAAGGACATGAGGTGACAATAGGATGGATGAAGAAATAAAGAGCCTTTGTTGTTCTCTGAATGTTTATAACAGGAATGACACAGAACCTGGGGCAGATATAACAACATCTCACCTAATATGGTGGTTTGCCATCCTCCTCTCTCAATGCCACGTCGGTCCTCTCCAATTCCAGAGAAACTGCCAAAGGAGAAAGTGCTGCGAGTGGGTGAGACATCCAAATGATCCTCATGGAGGAGGAAAGGCACCCCCATCCTTCGCTGCCGCTTCTTCCCAGTATGGTGGAAAGGAATTGACCCTTTGCGCTCACGCTCCCTGTCCTCTTTGCGGCTCTTAAACTGCAGGAAGAAGAGGAAGAGATATGGAAGCAAGCAGAAGCTTTGAGCCATGGAAGGCTACCATTTGAGGGGAAATGGATAACACAGACGTGTGTCCCAAGAATAACCTTCCACTCTGAGATTTTTATCTTGGGCATTTACCCTGCAAGCAATTATCTGTATGCTGGGATCACATGAGTGTTTAAAGGAACTCAGTATTGCCCTAGGCTGGGAGGGATGCCCTTGGATAATTTTATTGCATTCCTGGACCTTGAGCTAAATCCACAGAACTCTGCCTAGTATATTGGATGGTTGCAACCTAGAGCTAAGACGAGGTAAAAACATCTGAAAAGCTCAATGGCTTAGCTGCAATTAAAAGTGAGCACCAGATCATAAAAATCAGCACTGTTTGAGTGGCCTTCACTCATGCAGTTTCAGCAGGACAGCTATTTGAATAAAGATATGAGTATTTTGTTTGCAATATGCATATAAAACCTATGTAATAACACCCAAAATCAATTCCAATGAAAAGGGACGTCAATCTCACATATGGCATACATTCCAAGTAGACCTCATGAATAGATAGTCCAAGCAGACCTTCAGCTGCTATTTAGCAAGACACTGAAGTGCTGAATCATAGGTAAAGTTTTCTTTCACTCACCTTTTTGAAGATATTCATCCCCAGGTCTGTGGAGAGATCTGGAATTGCTGGTCTACGCAAGTTAGTCAATGAAACCTTGGAAAATGTCTCTGTGCTTAGTGATTTTTCTTCCTCATTACATTTCAATGTAAGATCCTGCAGCTCCCAAAAGAAGACAGTAAGCACAAGGAGAAATAGAGGACAATCAGCTTGAAACAACAACAACAACAACAACAACAAAAGAGCTATTTCCCGGAGCTGTCGTAGGAACACTGTAGAGGGAAAGAACCTCCAATTCATTACGCAAAACTGTACACACATTTAAAGAAAAACAATTAAACAAATAAAATTTAGAAACTCCAAGAATTATTCCCCTTGTCTAAGATTTCTGTCACAGGAAAAAAGGTATATAGCACATCGTGCTGCCACAGAAAGTCTCAGGCTTTGCTGTCAGTGTGGTCTAGTGGCATGGAAAAACATGTTCTTCTCAAGTCTGATTCTGATCCCAGGTATGACTCTGGGTAGCTGATCATCTTCTGATCATACACTGATGAGCAATCAGAATGGCTACCCTTTTTGAAGTGTTTTATTTAAGATCCAAGAGAATATGCCCTTAATAATATACATTTTGGAACTGAATGGCAAAAAGCAGCACTGTCCCTTCAAGAGACTTGATTTTCAAAAAAGTTATTTACTCACTAAAGAAACCTAAGACTTCTACACCACTAAGCATCCTTCACTTGCAATAACAGTGCTCCCAGTCCATCATAGTTCATGCTTGTGTAAGTCCCTCCTTCCTACATCACAGAATGTCTCATGACAGTGAAAACTGTGAGGCTCCCTCACCCCAGTTTCAGTAGAGAGCACTCAAGTACCCTCTGCACTGAGCAACACACATTACACCTGCCTGCTGCAAAGGAGGGCTTTGCCACAAAAATGGCACAAACTCAGCTCCCAGCCATCTGCTGTCATTAAGGATCTGATGCCACGTACCATGAGATATTTGTGCAGCTGACCTGACCAAATTCCCTCAGGATAATTTTCTTCTGCCTAAATATTAGCTTGTTTCCAATGGAGATGATGGTTTTTTTCCCCATCTCACCAGAAACATTCTGCTGAACAACTGGGTCATGTTGAAATACCTTTTGCTTTCAATACAGAGATAGCCATATGCCAAGGACTGATGAAGTGACTCCTGTGGTACAGGAGGTTTAGATTCTGCCTTGCCAGGTTGCACATTGCAGAGTCAGCCAGCTCTGCAATATACAAGTGTGAAGTTTTATGCACAAAAATGTCCAGCAGAAGACAGTGACAGTTTTTGCAGCTGAAATCTTAAGGACCAGTGTTTTGCAGTGTTGGGATACTGGAAACCACACATTCCTCAGAGATTTTTCAGAGTCATCAAAGACTAGCCTTGAATTCTTCCTGTTAATTTTATCAGCACAAGAATGAAGGAGACACACAACAATAAGACTCCTCTTCACCATCATTTGTAGTACAGGTGTGCTTATAAACCATTTTGCTTATATATGACTAAAGATCCAGGGGAGGAGTCACATGTAAAATCCAATACACAGCACATCAGGATTCAAACCCAGGTGCTCTCCATGGCAAGGCCAAGTACTCCATATAGTGTGGTTCTTAGTTTTTACAGTTCTCAGGTCTCTTCTGGCCATTGCACAAATTTATTTTGGATTCATTACCTTTGTCCACTGCTAACTAAATCAGCGTTTTATTAGGTGGCTTATGATCATTGAAAAACAGAGTAAGTATCAGGGCCTACTGAGTCACAAGCCATACAAACACAGACAACACAGGCTCAACTCTGAAATGTGTTTGGTCTAGGTATCCAGCAAACAACACCAGGAAATCAAGTTACAGAATCACCTTAAATCTACAGTGTGGTAGATGACATATTTTAATGAATGAAGTTAGCACTCCTGTTGAAGACTGATTAAAAACATGGGTATTCTGTGCAGTAGACTGTGTAGCAATTATGATATCATAGGATGGATAAGAAAGCAAAATATTTTGAGGGCTGCTCCTCTAGATTTTATTGTTTCTGTTTTATATCACCTTCCTCCTGCATGAATCCGTGTGCTCATTAGTACTTCTCTCAGCTTTCAAGATATTACACTTGAGACTCTTGGCTTTCTATTGGCATTGCAACAGGCACTGCAGCTGCATTGGTCCTATGCTTAATTGAAGTTTTGGCTTTCCCCTGCAATGTTAGTAGGACTGCAAGACTGTAGCAGTTCATGAGCCTCTGAAGGTTTCAAGTCCTACACCTGCCCATAAAGTGAATTTACTGCACATAGGTGGAATGCAAGGTTTCCTTTATCACATGTTCCCAGGACTGAAATATGTTTAGACTCAAGTCACCTTCTAGAAGAAGGTGATATTCATTTTATTCACACTTCATATAGTGCCCCTTTTAGTATGCAGCAAGAAATGCTGGAATGCTGCACTGAATTTGCTGTTCAGATTACTAAGTGATACATGGAGGATATTTCTCACATCCTCTCAAAACCCCACTGCTTTAGCCCAAGCTTATATCTGAAATATGATTTCAGACACACAGAAACCAACAGGAACTGTGAGTTTTTCTGAGGCTTAGGGAGATGCAGGAAGTTACCCTGATAAACTGCAGAACAGTAGAGAGAATGTGGATTTACCACAGAGGAACCTACTGGTCCCTGATGTGATTTTCAGGCAGCTGTGTTTGTCTTTACTCAGTTTTTGGCTGCCCCTTTATAAATCTACCCTGATGAAACACAGAATGCCATTATTTTTGAGAAGTAATTGATCAACCTTTGAGCAGAAATTATGATACTGTGTTAGGAATTTAAGATCTAGACCAAAAAAATCAGGTTTTAAGCATATCCCTGTGTCACATGAGCTTGTGAAGGCTCAGCATACAATCCCTTGTCTTGATAGAAAGGACAAAACTTAGCCCTTGGGAGGTGACATTCTCTGCTATGAACTAACAGAGAGTCTTGAGTGATGAGATTCTCAATTTAAGAACAGCTGTAAAGTCCCTACAGTTGGCTGGGATGAACCAGAGCCCGGGTGTTTCTCTGTGTTGCACAGATTTCAGTTCTCAGAGTTGTAAAGAAGGGGGATGTGAGTTGAAAGGTTTGCTGCCTGGAAGACTCTTCTACCTCCTCCATCACAGTTGTGCTGTGTAACAAATTGGAAACCTTTTTAAATGGAATTCCAATTAGATGAAGCACAGCAGGAATACAGAGGACTGAGACAGAGGTTACCAAAAGCAATAAAACTTAGCTTTGGAGAGAAGAATGCCTTGGACAGAGTCATCACATTAACAGCTAGTGGAATTGTCAAATGGACTTAGGAAAATACAGATAAAAGCAACAGAATAAAGGAATCTTGCAAGAGAAACAGCCTGGAAAAGCAAAAAATAGTCAAGTGTGTGAAAGGAGAGAAGTGTTTCATAGCATACAGAGATGAACCAGGAGGACAAAACAATTCATACTGCCTCTGTAAACCACTGACTGCACTCTCTGTTGCACCAGGAGCTAAACTGGCTAATGTGCAAAAGAACCAGGTTGTTATGAGCAAGGGCAAAGGGACAGTACGTGCATCGAAATAGTGAACCACATCAACAGCAATATCTTGCAATTTTTCCTCCAGGAGATGATATTAAGGAGGATTTTCTGTACATGCACAGCAATCCCATACAATCCCCATGCAAAGGTAGATTAAAATGGAACCATAATTCATACTGCCAGGCCTTTATGGAGTTCTGTCAAGGAAAACATTTTACAGAAATGACACTGAAGTATAAAACAGTTTAAACAATACTGCTGCTGCTGAGCCCTTAAAATGCTATAAAGTACTGAGATTTAAAAATTACAGTACTATTATTTACTTTGTTTGTGCTTGTCTTCTGGATTATGAGCACCTGGGCTTCAGAGGAGAGAAGATATTTCACCCTTCTGTCTTATAAAATGACAGGTCAAAAACCATCAGAGCTATACACTATTGAAAGCAATGATTTTAAGAAAAACATTAAGAATTCTGAGATTTCTGACTCAAAAAAAGACATTTGATAGCAACATTAGCAGAAGAGAGAGTCTTTTACTTCAGGTGTGTCATAAAATTGGATGGCAAAAATAGAATCTCTATTAAATTTTGCTAAGCAGTTCCATCAACTCAGTACACCAGAATGTGCTGTTAAAAGCCCACATGACAGGAAAGGAGGGCACAACCTAAAAGTAGCACAAATCAACGAGGAGATTAACTGAAACTGCAACAGCATCCCCTTTTTTATCCCTGGAACAAGGGAGCTAGCCAAAAGAAAAGACAGAAAGATTTTTACTGCACCGAGGTCAGGAGTCTGGGGTTCATTTTCCAGCAAATAGGGAGCAAGCCTTGACACCTGTTAGGATGGTTTGTCTACTGAGGTTTTGTTGGCAAATATAAAAGTTATGCAGTAAGAATAACAGCAGGAGAAGAGGTAACAACATGGAGGGTTTTTACTCATTGTCACTGTTTGCCAAGTCTAGTCCAATATTTTAACCCAAGTGTTTGCCTGGAGTGTGCAATGCAGTACCAAGTGCAGTTCTTTTTCTCTGCTTTGTGGGGCTACACTAAAGCTCAGTGAGTCCTGCCCATTACCCTGTAATGCAAAGGCAGTTCCATTTTTTCTGACACCTACGTTAGTATATTCTCACACTGAAAACTAACATTATCCCAGGTCACCCTAGATTAATTATTCAGAATCAAACCCTCAAGCTTTCAGCAGTCACCAGCTCTGACTCTGCATCAGATTCTGCCTCCAAAACCCTCATCAATCATTCTCAGGGTCTGTTTCTGAATGATGCCCCCAGGCAGTTGAACCAACACCAAAGCTGTGCCTCTCACTACTTGTCCAGCCATCACTTCCCAGCATTGCCACAACAGCAGCTATTTTCTTGTTGATAGCAACAGCTTACCTGAGTTTTATGGGTGTTCACCAGAGAGGGTGCAGCAGCCACCATGGAGCTGCTCCGAGGCCTCAGCAGAGGGGTGATCTCTGGCTCAGGTGGTTTCTCTGGTTTTTCCTGCAACATGTGCCTCAGCCTCTGCAGGTAGTACATTAGTGACCACTGTGTACCCTCCTCGGACCAGTGTGGCTGCAGCAGGCAGCGCAGCACAGCCACATCGAAGTATGTGGCATAGCGAGACTTCTGGCACGGTGGGATCACCAAGGACACCCTGTTCCAAAAAGCAGGAGCAGAAATGTCAGTCATCAGGCTCCTTAGGTCTTCTTAGATACTCAGCTCTCTGAACAAAGAACTGACTCTTCGGCACTAAGGCCCTGACTGAGGAAAGCATTACTGAAGACATGTATGTGGATATTTAGCTTTCAACACCCCAGAGGACTCCAGTACATGCTTTGTTAAGTGTTTTCTTGGCTAGGGTTGCGTTTCTAAACTGTGATCTGAAGATAAGCCTCCAGCACCTGTTCTAACTAAATGATTTGTTCAGTGAGAAACAGACAACCCTTGAGCATCTGCTGTTCAGATATTAGCAATATGTATTTAGGAATGGTTTACATTTCCACGTATCAGGCCTTGCTTAAGAAGCAGCAGGCAGGGCAGCTAAGTTATTAAACACTTTTAACTAATTAAATTGATTCCTATATATATTAAAGTTACTATTACAGGCATTCTTTCCCAAGATGTTCCAGAGAAAAGGACCATTTTAAGCCCTCATTGTAATTTCCCTGCCCTTCAGGTGGTGTGATTTCCTCATGTGTTGTAATATATATATAATTTCTTAAGTATTATAGAAGTTAGTGCACACAAAAGCAAAATGTCTGTAATACGCCTCTGAAATGAGAATCCAGATATTTCAAATTTCAAAGGCATTGTATGTTCTTTCAGAGTCAAACTTGTTGCAAAAAAATGCCCCAACCTTTTTATTCTTAATTTTTTATACCACTTCTCACCCAGCAGAGTAAAACTGGCTTGATCTACCCTCTGTACAGTCACTTGCTGTTAGGAGACAATCTGCCAGAAAGGAAGCAAGTGAAAGGGAGTCGGAGCAATGAGAATCACATGGCAAAAGGAGGTGTGAAATGCTGGGGGTGGGGCAGGAACTCTGGAGATGTACTTTTTTTGTCTGCTGAAGTACACATTTTGAGTATTTCCACTCTGTGTGTTAGCAACACACCTCTGTGACCTGAGTACTTCTGGGATTTTTGGATTCTATAAAAATCAACAGAGCTTTCATGCATTTTATTCTCAGGCATTTGAGAATAATCACAAGGACTTCAGGGGGTTTTTTGTTTGTTTGTTTGTGGGGGTTTTTTGCTGGTTTTTTTTTTTTTTTTGGTTGGTTGGTTGTTTTTGTGTGGTTTGGTTTTTGTTGTTATAAGCCATTTATATTATCAGCTCTGCTCAACAGCATGAAAACAGAGCGGGCATAACACCCACATTTCTAGCTGGGTACAACCACATTCTAAATAGAGGGATCCAAGGCCGCAGTCCAGAAAAGCATTAGGGAACAGCAGCAGTGCTGACCAGTGGGACCTGTAAGTGCTCAGACGGAGCACATGTTTTAAGTGCTCTGCTGGATCACTGCCCTGTGCAGCCAAGGCAGGTATAGAACTGGCAGAGGAGAAAGAAGTGTGCAGTGAACACTGACACCACTTGGAATCATATGAACCCTGCTCCATATTACACTTAGAAATGGAGCAGGTGGATGGCTGGGCTTGAAGCAATGCATAGATCTAGAGCTCAAACCTTCAGGAGCTGGTTTGCTGCCAGCTCCACAGGCCAATGTCAGAGGCACTTGGTGACTGCAGACGAGCCCGTCTGTGTCAGCATATGTCACCCTATACGCAATATATAGATTCAAGGTCTCTCCTCTAGTGCTGCATTCCAGGTAAAAAATGCTCCAGCTTTGATTACTTTAAAATTATACCTTATAAAAACCTCAAAAACAGAATTAGGAAGGAGAAAACAACGAGAAATGGAAATATGCTACAAAATTTCCCCTGTAAACCTGATGTCAAGGCTGGGTTTGTCACCGTCCAGATTCTGTCACATAGATGCAGCCTGCAAAAAACCTTAAGAATAGCCAGGATACTCAAAGTATCCCAGCAAAGGAAATAATGCCCATCATCTCAGGAGCAATTGTGAAAGGTGGTGCATTGCTCCCTGGTCACTGTGCTGGACCTTGATCAGTATCCTTGAGCCTCAACAGTCTTTCATGCCTCCTGCATGCAGCACAGGCAACCCTGAGACATGACACAGCCTGGAACAAGGCATGTTCTCCTTATGAAATATTTCTCACTAAAGTCCTTCCTACAAAGTCTATTTCCCAAACAGCCTGTTCAAGGCAGCAGCTGAATAAAGGGTTGTGGCTTTATTTGCTTGTGTGTTAAACTGTGTACATGGAGAATTTTGCTTATTGGAGGAGGGATAATTGACTGGGATCAGAGGAACAAGGCACTTGCTCAAGCAGTGTCTGAGAAACCACAAATTAAGATCTACACTTCGTTTAAAGGGAAACCTAGCACTTGTGTAATCAGATCCTGGTTGCCTGT
>JAWWEU010000002.1:1749266-1770328 GCA_035583155.1 Acropternis orthonyx | reverse complement strand
CTGTGACTGCAGGGAATGTGAAAAGCCAGCCTGCCTTCAGCCGCTGGCCAAGGACAAAGGAATACTGCGGCTGTTGGGAAGCAGAGTAAACAACATTTGTTCCCCAGTTGTCTGTTGCTTGGCAACCAAAGCTCCCTGCACAGTTTTAACTGATCAATGAGTGCTGCAAATGAGGAGGCATAATAATGCTCTCTTCAAAGCCTATCTGAAGCTTCATCCCCATGGCAACCACCAGACCCGGCCTGACAAATTGATCACCTGATTCTGTCTTCTTAAAAGGCTGCCTTTTTTTTTTTCCTGTTTGTTTTTTTACAGCTGTGCACTCTCTGAGGAGTAGTGTTCACACACAGAAAGGCTGTTCTGTCTCCAGCTTCAGTTTTACTGGCTCACATTAATACAAATTAAATAAAGACCCAGAAGTGACAACAGGCTTGATATAAAATCCCAAGGGAAGCCTCCTGACAGGATAAGAGCCTCAGAGAATAGCTTTGCCCTTTGGACCAGTGAAAGGATGCCCCAAAACCCCTTTTCAAAATGCAGAGCTGTTCCTACATGGTATCCAGAAACCCACTCCATCCTACATTTCTCCTGTCACTGTAATGAAGCTATTTCTTAAAACTGTGGTATTCTGGATATGACACTTCCCAAAAGACATAAGCAACAGAACCAAAATTTTGAGGAGGAGTTTAAGTGACAGTCCTAAAGCCACAGAGACCTAAAATTATAGTTAGGCTTCCCTCCCTCTCCACCCTCTGAAAACACTCATCAGCTTCATTTACTTTATAACACTACCAAGTGTCCAGCACTACTGAAAATCTGGTTCTACCTTTATGTGCCCAAATCTAGATGAATTTATCAGGGCTGTGCTGGAAAATCATGGCCTATGTGCTGCAGGAAAAGCTGGAGGGATATTTGCATGGCTGCTTTTCTTTGCTAGCTTGTTCCTCTGAGCCAGTAGTCTAAAGCAAGCTAAGCAGCAGGATGCAGAGAAGACATAATGAAGGCAACGGAGACAGGATTGCAAAAATCCTTTGCTAGAGGGGAAAAAAAATCTGATCAGAAAGAAGCCAGAAAATATACCAGTTGCCTGAGGCTGAATCCAGCCTAGGAGGGTTGAACCTGCAGGTTATTTGTTGTGTCTTTAATTTTAAGAAACCGACATACTAGAAAATACTAAAGAAACTGTCCCAACAGGTCAGCTGGAGATTTCTTTGATGGAAGTGCTATTGAATATCAAGTGTCACCACCTTGCTCACAACCCAGAACTGAGATTTGTTGCATTAAGAGTTTGAGGCAAACATCCAGCATGCTCAGCATGTACAGACAACAGCAGATTCAAGATACAGCACTTGTGTGACCTCCACCATTGAGTGACACCAGCCTAACTTTCTCCTGAATGGGTTTGTACCTGGGATGTGCAGTGCCTCTCTCCTGAGAGGTTTGGGAGGATACACTTCCATCCAATGAATTTCCACGATGACATGCCGAAACAGCAGCCTTTGGAGGTACAGAATCTGGCTGTGTTGTCTCACAGACCACCTGCAGTCCCTTTGGATAGTTGTAATAAAAGAAAATAGATATATAAATAGACTTATCTCTCCCATATTAGTTTTATAACTGCAATTTGTGCTTAGACATGACCATTAATTATACCATAATGCCGTGGTAATACCATGGAGAAACTGATCAAGCCTGGGGTTTCTGAGTACTAGGCATTTTAGAGGCACAGGGGCTCTTACCCAGGAAAATACATAAGATCACAGAATCACAGAATGGTTTGGGTTAGAATGGACCTTAAAGATCATCTGGTTCCAACCCCCTCCCTTAAGCAAGATCATGTTTCCATCCTACAAGACAGAATAAGGACAAGAAGGTCCAGACAACTACACGTAATACCCTTTGGTTCCACTGCAAGCCAGACTGGGAGCCTTCAGAAGAACTGTGAATAACTGTAATTTCTGGAGATGGAATACTTTAGGGTGGTAACAGCAGGTTCTGTTTCCCCCTTCCCTCAGCTCCTTATTTAAGCTTGTCAAACCTTAGCATAGAACTTACCTCAGTATGTGCACTGTCCAGATTAGGGGATTCACAAGTTGCACTCTGATTGTTGGTGGGAGAACTTCTCTTGGCTGAGAAAGGAAGTCAAAGGAGAACATTTCAGAAAACACCTCTTATATTATAATGTACCCCTGAAAGGACAAACCCCAACCCCAAAGTAGCCTCTGTCTGCTGCAGATTTCCTAGGCATCAGTGAGGGCATAAAAAAGAAAAAGAAAAAAGGACTGTTTCAAATGTTCGCACAGTTCTTTCCATTGCATTGTCATCAACATTGTCTACTGAAAATCTCTATTTCTTTAAAGTTTAATTTGAATAGAAATTTTATCCTAAATCCATTTGCCATCAAACTGTGTTTTCCTGTGCATACTAGTCCCTTTTATTTTGGAGTTTTTCCTCCTATTTGCACATATATTCAGGTCCTTTTCTAGGCTACATCTCTCAGAGTGTATTGTGATTTCCAGTTTGCAAAATGCGCTCATCACAGGAAACACGTGGATATCATGCAGAAAGTTTGATCAGCGGTACTGTAGCAGAACAAGGGCATAACGGACTAGAGGACTATTCCTGAAATCCTGTCACACTGAAAGCTGTGGATGTGACTTAGAATCAGACTGACTTTGGCATTTTTTATTGTCCCAATTTGAGGTAATGCTAAGATAGCAGCATCATCCTTGATATGAAGGACCTCATTCCAATAACTATTTCTGTCCTGTTGAAAACACTTTCGAAACATAACAGAGCATTTTCCTTTCCTACTTTACTCCTGAAGTTATTTTTTAGGAATTTTCTGACTTCACACAGACCTACAGGTAAAACAGTCAAAGAAAATTTAGGACTAATTTGTTTTGTTAGGTCAAGGGCTGAAATTCTGTCTTTTAATTCCAGAAGCTGAAGCAGAGGAATGAAGCACTAGATGTCAAAGATTGTTTGAAATAATTTGAAATACTTGAATCTATTAAATTCTGGGCTGTCACAAAGGTCTACAAAGCCTTTGGAACAAAATATGACATCCAAAATTACTTGTTTTAAGAAAAATCAGATGTGGCAAACTACATTTTCTCTATGGTGAAAATTACAGCTCCACCCTCTTGAGAGCTGGCAAGCAATGCTACAGCAATATACCCCAGCTCATTTTCACTTTGCCACCTTGTAGAAATTATGTAAGAATATTGTCTAAAAAATAAAAAGTAAAAATGGTTTTTTTTTTTAGGACTAGGCCAGACACAAATCCATGGCAGCCAAAGCCTCTGAAGCCTAAGCACCCAATTCCAATCTCATTGTGGCTAAAATGCAAAGGAAGAGCAACCCTTTCCAGTAGGCAAAAGTGAATTCACAACTTAGACCTGTCTTTGGAGAGCCTTGAAACTATCTTTTTTAATTTGATAACATGGTGAAATTCAAATTTTAGATAGGAGGAGAACCAACTGTGTGTTCTTCACTGTTCATTTTTGTCCAGTGCATTTGGGAAAGCTCTCCTCAACCATGCCAGGCTGCTAAGAGATACTGCCTTTGCCCTTCTTAGCAACTAAGGAAGATAAGGTGAAAGAGAGATATGAGGTTGAGAGGAAATGATAACTCCACTGAGTAATTTCTCATTTTCTGTATGTGATGGCTCTCTCATGTTCTATTTAATTATTATGCAAATGTAGTTGACTTAAACTACTCTAAGGTTTCACTGATTCCTGTGGTATCAACATATTCCTTCAAATATGGTGGCTAGAGAATGTAAGGCATCATTAGGCAAACAAAGGGAAAGGTTTCCAGCTCTCAGGAGCTACATTACCCCAGCAAAGTCACAGACCTGTAATGATGTTCCTGATGGGTTTTACAAGGGCATTGAAGGCAGAAACTTCAGGCTGCCTATGTTCCCACATCGGCTGCCAAATAACAAGGCCACTGGCCAACCGGAATGTCAGATCAGACTCCTAGAAAGAGAAACAGAGGCTGTAGCACACCAGCTAACACAAAAGAGTGTTGTGTCCAGCCTGTGAGGACCGTCATTTCTCCGATGCACAGATCTTGCAAGAAATGAGTGATACTCAGTCAGTATGTGCTAAGTTGGGGACCACTGACAACACTCAGCAGACTTAATATATGTCAAGTGTGGCTAATGAAAAAAATCACAGGAAAATCTCAATACAAAAATACACAGGAAGCTTTTTCCAAATGAAATTTCTTTACTAGTTAATGAACCCTGTTTTCCCCCAGGACATTAAGCTATAAAAGAAAAGGCTGTTCCTGTCAGAAAGCATCTCTTTTAACCATATAAAGCCACCTCATGTTTAGTAGTCAATCTCAGCCTTAGGATTTACACTCCAAGATTTGAAGTTCTTCCCCAAAAGAATACGAATACCAAATATTAAAACATTACTTGGAATTTGAGGAAACATGTAACAGATTACTATGAAGCAGTGGTATACATTACTGTTATAATTAACACTGTTGGTACCTTGTTTAAAAACACATTGCTAAATACACAAATCCTTTCACAAGTTGGGAATTCAACAGTTTAGGTCTGTCTGTGCAAATGTGTCATCTTCCTTGAGCATGTGCATTACTTTGGCTATCTAATCAGACGGCATCCTTCCTCTGAGACTTCTGCCTTTGTGAAACACAGAGGGGACAAAGCTCACTTAGTTACATGCCTCATTTACCTCCTTTGCTTTGATGACAGAAAAATGCATGATTTCATAAGCTTTTCAATATTCATCACTACAGTATTTCAAAGATCTCAGAGATTTTCGAGGTAAACCTGAGATACTGCTATTAACCCCATCATGTAAATGGGAAACAACATCCCAGAAAGATTAATATTGAAAATTGGAAATCTAATCTCTAATAGCCAGGGTCTACCTCCAGTTTAATGTAATTCATTCAAAGGGCATTTGTATGTGTAGCGCTGGGGAAAATTCAACATTTCTTCCTGTCCTGTTCCAGTAGCTTAGAGAGAAAATGTGGAACTTGCAAATAAGTATGAAAAACCTGGGCTGAATAAATTTAGCTATTCTGTACAGGAACTCAGTAGAAGTAGGGAAAGAATCTACCTCTCCAGTCTTGCTCTCACCTGCCTTAATCAAAAGGTTATCCTTTATTTCCTGTTCTTTCTTATCTTCTTCAACTGTTGCAGCATAGAAGGCAGGATTAGAACAGATAACAGCCTTGCTACTTCATGACTTTATAGACCTTTTCCAAGCACCCACTCTTTCCTGAGACCTAGCTGGAAAAGTAAAGGCTAAAAACTGCAGCATCCCCAGAGAGACAGGAGTCAGAACATGCAGAAAATGTCTCCTTATCACCACTCTGCAAAGCTGATGCCCACAGCATAAAATCAACAGAGGAACCCTGGCAGATAGGAAGCCTACAGCCTGCTTCCAACTTCAAAACAAAGCAATGCTCAATTGCCTTTGCCACTGCCATGTTTATAGCACCATCACGCATTCCTGGTAATTAGCATCAAGATGATTAGTAATGACAACAGCAAATCTCGGTGGCAGCCCCACAGTTGAATCCCTGAAAAGCTAGGAAGGCCCATCTGAAAAATGGCTGAGAATCACTGGCACAAGCTAAAGCTCACAATCCTTTTTGTGGGTTTCAGGATCCCAGAGACTTCACAAAGGGCCACAGATCTTTGACATTCCCAAAGGCAAAAGATGGCTCACTTCAGATTTACTTGCCTTTGTGCCTGCCTGATGCTGAGGTGATTGTTCATGTCACTGGAAGGATTTCTTCCTGATGGCAGTGGTATTCAGTCAGTTTGTTAAAACATTTCCCATGGTCCCCCCCGTGTGTACTGTAGGCTGAATTAAATAACAATCACAGAGGCAGAATAATTCCTTTCCTGCTCAGAGCTGTCTCCACACAAGCACCCCATCAGTGTTCCACTTACTTTAATCCTGTGGACAAGGGGAGCAAAGAGGAAGACAAATAGCTCCACGGTGGCCATGGAATTTTGGAAGAACTTCCTTCTACTATTCTCCTCATCATCAGCTGTGGTGTTGGGCTGAGGATGTCCTGGTGATCCTTGGTTTTCAACCTGATGGATAAAGGCGCTACTGCTCCCTCCCCAGCTGGAGCCTCTGTCCCCTCCAAATCGGTCATTGCTGCAGTCCTGAGGAGCCTCCAGCAGCATCCAGTGGAGAGTGTGAAGAAGCTTTGTTTCAGCTACTCCAAGCTTATCCTGATGCCCTGTGTGGAAAAATGCATCACTGTATCTCACATTAAATGGTAATGTTGAGACTCTCAGAACTGCATAGGAAACTGGACATTCAACTTCCTGATAAGCATTTGAAAATTAAAATGCTACCATTAAAAGCATCAGCATTGTCTCATTGTGTTTGAAATCTCCTAAATCACAAGTCTCCATTTACTTCACAGCATCTGCAGTCAGTCCTTTCAATGTCAGCTGCAGGGCATGGACAGCAGCATGGACATAGAGTGGTCCCAAAAGAAGTCAACTTGACAGTCTTGTCTGTTTGAATTTGTTGAATTAGACAAAGTGCAAGTGAGCACTGCAAGGTGCTCAAGCTGTGTTTTGTTAATGCTCTCAACTTGCATGCCTTCAGAAGCAAATTCCTGCTGAAATCAGTAAAAATTACTGAAAGTCAGTTCTATTTAAACTTGACTCTATCCTTACTGTCTGATTGACTTATCTGATGAGAATCACATGCATTGGTCTGAATAAAAAGAAGAAGAAGAAGAAAAAAAAGAAGTATCTGCTGCAATTGTCAACTGAAAGAAATACATATTCCCTCAAGGAACCCATGCCTGCTGGGTTGCTGGTTATGCTAAAATAAGTACCTCTGGAAAATCACTTGCAAAATGTTATTGAACTACTCTTCAGCTCATCGGACCATTACCTTCACTGGGGAAGCCCTCACAGGTTACCCAGTTGTAAATAAAAAAGACAATCTACAGAACGAACTAACTGGGATTCTAAGGATTTAGAGTGTGGCGGCACCCTGAGCATCAATCTGTCATATTCTGACTGATAGCACCCTCACAGAAGCACTAACCTAGTTTGTTCCGGTTAGAGAGCAGTGTCGCGGTGCAGTGCAGCACATGCGGGAGTGCAGCTTGGACAAGTTCCCAGCGAGAAATGCTCTGGATGGCTTCAGAGAGAGCTGGAGAAAGGCCATGCAGCTTGTTTTCTACTAAAACTCTTTCAAAAGACTAAAAGCAAACAACAAGGAAAAAAAAGACACTGTGTGTCTGTTTCTGCATATTCTTTTCAGCACACAGAACATTCTCTTTTAAAAACCTGTGATCTTTAATTATACAACTAAAGCACATTTTGTAATATTTTTCCTGAAAAACACAGACTGTAACTATAGCTCACCAGACATACGGGTATACCTGACTAAGAGGTAAATGGACCACACAATACATTTTCTGTAATACTGAGAATTAAAGAAAGTATAATCTATATATTACTAAATTCTGACATCAAGCCAGACTTGCTATTATGCTGGATATTAATCTGACATGCAAGTAATCCTGTTGGAAGTCACAGGAGCTAAGGAAGCCTGTATTTGTGGAGCTGAGTGCTGGATATTCTTCTCAAGCACAC
The DNA here is from genome assembly GCA_035583155.1 of Acropternis orthonyx. Classification (NCBI taxonomy): domain Eukaryota; kingdom Metazoa; phylum Chordata; class Aves; order Passeriformes; family Rhinocryptidae; genus Acropternis; species Acropternis orthonyx. Next base: position 1,762,704 of record JAWWEU010000002.1, on the reverse strand, counting down.
ATGCTTTTTCAGTTTAGTGTAACATAAAAAGACCAACCTGTTAAAGGTATATGTGCCTTAGGAAATATTTTCACACCCTGTCACAAAAAAGCAGCAGTGTACGAATTTTTTTGTCTAGCCATAATGTAATGGTTTTATGAACACTTAAGAGAGTTGATGGCTGCAGCAAGTTAATTATTTCTACCTCAAGCAACAAAAAAATAGGACTACCTGCTTCTGAAATCCCTAAGGAAGCTCCTTATTGCTAGTTGCTCCAACCATTTCAATCTGATCAGATACAAATCTCATTACAGGCCACAAATGCAGCTATATTCCTTCACTGAAGTTCCTAAAGCAAACACAATGACAATGCACGTCCTTGCATTGCCCAATACATACCATCTTAGCTGGGCCACTGCCTATTCACCACTGCTTTTTCATTGCTCCAGCCACACACTCACACTTGTGCATCAGCTCTGGGGCTCACTGAATCCTTCATTCAGCCAAGCCAAGCCTCTACACAAGCCAAAAGGAAGGTCAGCATAGAGCTAATTAGTTCCTACCAGGTTAGTCAGCTGAGTTAGCTCACCAAAAGGCCTGTCAAGCACCAGAGCTGACCTAGGCTTATTGAAAGAAATAATCTTTTCACCACCAGTACAAAAGCCAGCTCACACTTCAGTACAGTGACAATGTTATTCAGTTTGCACAGCAAGGGGGGGTAAAAAAACCACTGTGGGCCACAATACTATTCTGAAGTGTGACAGAAGTAGTTGCTCCCTGGCTTCCCTTCAAGGTCTCATTCCTGGGTGCTTCAATGGCATCAGGGAGAAACTGCCTTCTGGAAGCTATGGTCCACATTCTGCATGCTTCAGAAACTCAAGAGGAAAACAAGTAGTTTACAATTATATCTTTAAATTAACCTTGCATTTACCACATTTTGGGCTTCTGAGCACATGTGAAGCTTTCCCTGTATGGTTAGCCACCAGATTCCTCTGTTCTTTCCTGGCCTGAACAGAAAGCCTAATAGATTTCTGTACCATAATGAAAGATCAGCTTCCAGAACAGCTTATGTGATCACAAGTATCTGAGAGAGAAGTACTTTATGTTGCCACAAAAATGCAAACACAAAAGCTGCTGTATGGAAACCACTGAGTATCCCTGCCTGCTACAAGCACTGCCTGGCACAGTAACTGCTACCGTGTACGTGCTGCCAGCACAGGAACTAGTTGGCATCAATCCCCACAGTGATAACTGTCACAAGCAGATGAACAAGAACATGCAGTTCTTTGGATAAGTGTTCCTGTAGAATTTGCCTGGAGTTCTCCATAAAGGTCCAGCTCACAGCAGCTTCTCTCTAAACCAGATACTCAAGATGCAAGGCTCTGGGTTAGCATATTCTCCTGTGGAGCCTCCCTTTTGGACTGTTATGGTTCTACTCTAACTTTCAGGACCTGCTACAGAGACTATACAGACATTGAGACAGAAGACCCCACATGAACCAAGCAACTGCTGCTACAGTTGAGAGGACTTGTATGCTTCAATGAGAAGGCTGAATGTCTGAATAAGCTCCCCATAAGTCACCCAGAAGACAGATATTGTCATCCTACGGGTATGTCTGGAGATGCAGCCTCAGGGCTCAGGACTGCAGCTTGGCTGAGAAAACAGTTACCTTCTTACAGCAGGCTTGTTCATGCCAAACACACCAAAGGCAGATAAAGAATATGTGCTAAGGTGTAACGAGGGAAGTCAGTGTTATGCCTTGGCTGGAGAAAGGGCAGCCCCTTTCAGCAATGCTCTCTGTGTGTTTTCAGCTCCCTCAGGGCCACTTACACAAGCATTTTTCCTTTTAGCCTGGTAGTGACATCTGTTTTCACAGGGAGAGGCAGTCAGCCTTGTCTGGCTGCCTTCCCACTGCTGCTGTTCTCTTTTTACCTTCTTCTCCACCAAAGGGGCTGCCAAATACCTTGTGACCAGGGTCAGCCTGTGTGTCACTTTGCTGCTGGAATGGGAACACGTAGCTGCCTGAAGATGCCTGGACAAGTAGTATAGGGCAGAGTAGATTCTGGCTGGGTTTTGCCATGGTTTCCTAAACAGCTCTGCTTGAGTCACATGAACTTCCCTGGCTCTAAGCCCAAGGAAGCTGTACCTGCAGTGAATTGCATAAGGCAGCAAGGGCTCAGCCAGGCCCCTAGCCCCCACTAGACAGACAGAACCTTAGGAAGCTCAGTACCCCCTGTTCCATCCTCTCAGGAGTGCTAGAGGAGCTGTAGGTCTCCTCCAGGAGAGTAGCCCTTTAGGACTGCATGTGAAGAAAAACATAACTAAAGAACAGGACCCAGTGCTTAGCCTTGTACAAAAGGTCTCTGGCAGAGACACAGAGAAATGATTAATGCTTTTTGAGCTGGACTTGTGTCCTTGGACAGGACCTTATTGCCCTGTTCTTCCAAAGCTCAAGTTGCATCATGATGGAAAGCTGAGACCATTGTTAAAGTCACTTCTGCCTGACTGAAAAGAACTTGAAATGCAGGCAGACAGCACTGTCAGCTTGGGGCAGGTCCATTGAGCAAGGAAGAGTTCCTAGAAAGATCTAAAACATTAACCTAGGAGTTCATAGTGCAAGGGACTGTAAGGCTCCATTTTTTACTAAGCATATCAATAGTATAAACATTAGCAAGTAATGAAACACAGGTGTCAAGCATTATATTTAGAGAAAATTGTTGGGTTTAAAAACTCAGTTTTCTGCAACCAGGTCTGTTGGTTTGATAAAATATAGGTGGCCTCCTGCTGAACTTTCCACATCTATACTTTAGTTGTTCATAACAACAAAACACATAACTATATTTTCAAAAACAAGTTTAAAAAAAAAACAGAAAAGAGACAAATTTTTAATTTGCAGGATCCTCCAGAAAATATTTGGGTTCTTCCATGCCCAATGCAATCCAGAGGAAAAGAAATGATACATATCCTTAAGTTTCTTACCATCACCCCAAAAATTCATTAGCTTTGTACAGCACTCATATGCATTCCTGTGAGGTCATTTATAGCTCTGACTCATGTGCATTAGGAATGACATTATGTCAGGACAGAACAATTTCAGAATGGGGAGAAGGAAGAACATTAAATCCCTTCTGAGGCACAAAAGCATTTCAACAGTTTAAGACAATGTATGGGGGGAGGGTATTTATCTCCAGTTTAAAGGCTATTTTTCACAGACCAATTGAAGTCAGTGTGATTGTTCACATAAGGAAAACAAGGCTATGAAAAGGCCAGGGCTTTCCTCAAGTATTATGGTATAAAACAAAGCTCAAAGAAGCAATGCAATCTGGTCTTGCACACCAGATGATGTACTCACTGAATCTAAGCCTCCAGCATCTGCTTCCTCAATGCACAATATGCAGCAAATTCTACTGCAGCAAGTTTAAAGCCAAGAATAATAATAGAATACTGCTCAATGCTGTGTCATTTGCGTTGCCAGACAGCTAACAGCCTATAGACATGATTACAACAATTCTGGCTAATAATCTTAAGCGGACAGATCATATAACAGGTGCACAGTATTTTTAGGCACAGTAGTCAATACAGGGGTGTTAGTCACCTGGATGTTTCACAAGACAAGTCAAGTACCTGTCAAGTTCCAGAAAGTCTGTCTCACATGCACTCAAAGCTCTGCTGCTCCACTGGATAATACAGAATGTGTTGATGTGGACAGACATTTCTGTGCATCAGCAGGGATAGGAAATTATGAACAAAAGAAGGTGGCAGACGCAGCATCTTAGGCTGTGTTCCATCAATTGCTCAAAACCAAGCCCCACCTTTGAAACCTTTCTACCATAATTTAATGATTATGTCAAGAACTGGAGAAGAATCAAGTTCTTAATTCGAGGGGTGGAAATTAGTTGGGTTTTTTAAGAGTTCCCTTTCCCTTGGCTGAAGCACATGATTTATGTTGCCTTGCAGTTTAGGGTTTTTTTGGTGTTGTTTATTTTTTACACTTAGTAAATCCTGGTATGTGCTCGTAGAAGAAAGGTGCTTTAGAATGATCTGGAGGACACAGAGGAAGACCTAATGCCAACAGCACAGGAGGAAGCACAGGTAAGTCACTGACAGATAGGTACATCACAGAGAAGGCACAGAGAAGGAAACTGTCCCTCTACACAACAGTAACAGGTGTTGGCTCACAGATGAGGCCACAGCCTCACAGGATAGATGCTCCAAGGCATAGTTCCTGGTAGAGGACACAAGGCAACAAGCTCCGTTTTCCAGCCTCTCAAAAACCAGGAACTGTCAGTGGCATTAGCCAGTGATGATGCTTTGTGCTCCATGTGTTAGAATCGCAATGCATTTTACTCACTAATACACTAAGCCTACACTAAGCCAGCAGTCCTCTATCACTATTTGGTATCTAGCAAAAACTGTGAAAAATTTATGGGTTTCTTAGAAGAAAATGAGTCAGCAACAGCTAAGGCTTCTTCAGTTTAATATCTTATGAGAAAGAAGTCAGAAATTTGCTGCAGAGAGACCTAAGTACTTTAAACTATTAAGATACATGTCCAGACCAAATTTTTCCGCTCTGTCAAGTTCAGCTGCAACTGCTTAGTATACTTTAACTCATCCAAAGACCAGCAACCATTCAAGGAATTCTGAAATTCTCTAGATACTCATCTTACTTGAACTTGCTGCATGCCTTCCCTTTCTCCTCCATTTAGGCAGTAACTTGAGGTTTTATTTTAAATACAGTTAGAAATAGGAGTTATTAGTATCTGCATAATAACCTCTACTTAATTATGCTGCTATATGCTCCCTGTAATTTCCAGGAAAGGAGGTGTTTCCCCGTCTTGCACAATGCTAAAAGTGCTGTTCAAAGCCTTTTAGTAAAGTTTAGGTTTTCAGTATTTTAAGTCTGACAAAACTCCAGTAATTGCAAACCAAAATGGCATCAATTTCACATGAAAGAACACACGGGATGAACTGCGAATTTAGACCTGGATTGTCTTAGTCCAGTCTGTGTGTACCATTGTTTACTTAATTTAATTACTAATTAGTTCTATTACTAATATTTAAATGAATTATTTTTGTTATGCCTAAAGATGGACATGATATCCAAATTCTCTAGATGGGAAAAATTTTCAAATTTTTCATGTGATAAAAGTACAAAATTAAGCTAAATGGACTAAATCCACTTCAGGCATAAGCTGAGAAGCTTTTTGTTCAGCCACCATGGTCAGATCAAGTTGTATGAAAAGTTAGTTACTAACAAGAGTTGAAAAAGAGAAACATGTACATACCACACAGGAAGCTTCATATTGTTTCCCCAGTTTAGGTCTTAAAAATGCACTGAAGGAAGGGAGAAAAAGCATTAGAAACCCAGTATATCTATGTGGATTTTGTTCAGTTATTTTTAGGATTTTTCTCATGTCAGAAAGTTGCCAAAATTCTGAGAAACTCAATGTAAAGGAAGACATAAGGGCAAAACTATGTTTACATACCTGTTGATGACATCTGACAAAATGCTGTTATCTTTTCCAGCAGACAAAGTAATCATACTGATATGCCAAGAGGTTGTTGATTCAACCCCCAGGAGAAGTCCTGTTCCTCAGGGATAAAATCTTCTATTAGATAATTTTCAGCTATTCTATCTCAGTGAAAGATTTTCAATATGTTCTGTTTAAAATGTTATATATTACTGAACTTTGCCTTTCCTCTATTTTAAACCAGATATTCATTTGCCAGCTCTGTGTTAAGTACCTTTCTCTACAGCTGCTGATGTAGAAAGGTTATGATGAAATGCAGGACAGTACCTTGTAGGTAGAGAACATCCACCATGGGATCAGAGTTAAATATTAAAAAAATTAATCAGGTCACTTTTTTTTTTTTTTTTTTTTTTTTTTTTTTTTTTTTTTTTTTTTTTTTTGGAGGACACTGACTGTGGCATAAAGGGATTTTGTGACAGGCTTTAAATTAGAGCAACAACCTTCAAATCTTCCAACTTCCTGCAGTGGTCCCACAGTGTTTTCAGTTTAGAATTCTGTTAAGACAGGAGACAGACAAGATTCACAAGGAGCATAAAGCCCCAGCCATACATTCAGCGAGCCCCTCACACATCATTACTCTCCAATCCAATGAAATAAGGTGAGACTTTGACGTGTCTGTTTACATGCTGACCTCTCAAAGCGTACATTACACTTCCAGGACAGCTGCAAATACAGATAACCAGCAAAGCTGCAGGTCTGGTGCAGCACTGACAAGTGCTGCTTCTGGTGCCAGAGCTCCAGGAGTCCTCTTAAAAGGGGAGAGGAGGGGAGGCGGGATGGATGGGACGGGGGGGGGAAGGGAAAGGTGCAGAGAGACACACAGACATGGATGCTTTAAAGTCAAAGCAAGAAGCTGCCTGGGATTGCCACTTAACCTGCCCCAATCCACACAAATTGCTCTATATCGAGTGCAAAGGGAACAGCTTGTTCCACGCCCTCACATTGCAGCTGCAATAATCGCTTCCCCTCCGCCTCTGGGCAGCAGCCGGCCCGCACCTCCCTCCCCACTCCCACTGCCCTGTTGCAGCTGCATCCCAAGTACTCAGGGCTTGCTTCTCTCACCTGGTTTGTCTCCATAGGAAGGTCTGGATGGGCAGAGGGATGCCACGGCCGCTCTCCTGCTCCTGGCCCTCGGAGCTCTTCCTTTTCACCATGGTGCTGGTGACAGCTGCTGCAGCGAGCCAGTCTCAGCAGACACACCACCCGGGATCTCCCATGGCTGCCTCTCCGCTCCCCGCAACTCATCACCCTCTTCCCTTCATCCCCCCGCAGCCCACCCGCTCCCTTCGGCTCCGCTGGTGCAAAATGGCTGCAAGAAGGCAGGGAGGAAATTGGGGGAGCGAAGATGTCCGCGTCCCTCGGCTGCCTCCCTGCCTTCAGCACCTCCCTTCGCGGACAGCTCCCCGCGCCCGGAGCGCGGGGCCGGCGGGCGGGGACGGGGCGGGCGGTGCGGGGGTGGCGAAGGCGCCGCCCCGCCAAACTTCCCGCACTGCGCAGGGAGCGGCGAGCCCCGCAGCAACAGGGCGCCGGGAGACCCTTCCCTGTCCCCACCGCTAAGGGGCTGGGGCGCTCCGCCAGCCCGCGGCGAGAGGGATGCGCAGAGTATCCCAGAGCTGCCGCCTTCCCTTCTTCCCTCCCCCAAGTTCTGCTCCTTGGTCGATTTCTGCTCCTTGCACCCACAGAGCTCCTCGAAGGGTCCCATACAGCCAGTTAATAAACGAGGAGACACTCGTCAAAAGCCGGGGAAGAAGGAAAGCAAGCCATAAACCTTCTCCGAAACCGGAGCAGGGAAAGTTTGGGGTAGTTATTCCATAGGTTTTTCATATACAGAAGAGCCGTGACAGAGGCGAAGATGGGGAGTGTCAAAGCAGAATTACTTGTGTCTCACATTAAACACTAGACTGATTTGGCTAACACAAGTATATATTTGAATGCTGAAGTGCTGAACCAGTCGGCTTTGTTTGTGTTGTTTGGTTGGGTTCTTTGCTAGCAGTAGCTTTAACTGCTGGTGCACAGAAGTAAGGCCTTTTTATTCACACGATTAGCATGCTCAGACAGAGAGGCTTTTAATTACCATTTTCTTTCCTTCAGTTAAGTGAGATCAGGTAGGAACAGAATAATCCTGATTTCTAAAATCTTATGAGGACTTACTGCAGAGAGAAGATGGCTAAAACAAATCACTTCTAAATGCAAGGCATGCATTAGAGAGGTTTCCCTACTTCACATTCCCTCCGTGTATCCAACCTTATAAAAAGTCTGGTTTGGAGAGCAAATTTAAGACTTAATTCCTTCCAGAATGCCTCTTGAAATCAAAAGTGAAACACAACAGAGTAGGAGCAATAAACTTATTTTTTTAAAAATGGCTTTTTTCAGTCCTGTAATGTGCTATGAAATTATTGAATAAAGCATAACCTCAGTTATGCAGCAACAAATCTTATGTTTAATTTTATTTGGAGTTTTAGTAATTGTCAACCAGGAGAATCCCTCTTCTTCCAAGATAAGTATGAGAACTAAGGAAAGTTTTAATGCTATTTGCAATGAAAGAAAATAAATTAAGTGAACTTAGCACTTAAGGCCTCAAAAAGTGCATCTTTCTGATGGATATTCACAATAGGAGTAACTAGACATCACAGCTTCCCCACAGGTAGAAGGATTGCTACCACTCAGACAGAGAGGTGGTTGCAGGCCAGGGATGGTTTATATCAATCTTGTGTTCTATAGTCTCACCCTCAAAATTAGCATCATTTTAGTCAGTGATAATATTTAACTACCTTGAGTTTAAGACACTTGGACTCTCTCAGTAGTTGTAAGCACATTTCAGATCTGTTTGGTTTGGATTTTGTTTTGTTTGTTTGTTGGTTTTTAGTTTTTGTTTTGTTTTTTTTTTTTAAATGGGTACCTCTCCTTATTCCTGCATTCAAGAAGCAGTCACGACAGTTTCCAGTTTGTATCTCTAAGCCTAAGCTTATTATTCCCATGCTCTGCTACGCAGCATGAAACTGAAGAGCAAAAGAAAGCACTGCAGCTTGCTCCAGAGTACAGGTGAAATCTCCAATGAATTCTCCTGACTGACAGGAACACCTGAGGCACTTGGTGTGGTCAGTCCAGGGCAGCTGATTAGAGGTAAACAGCCAGGGATGAAAGTGTGACAACAAAGCTCCACAAAGCAAACTCAAACAAAACAAACTTCATTGAAAAACAGCAGCATTAATTGGTTTCAAACCTATGCAGGTAAACATGTTACCCTGAACAGAGGCAGTCCTAGAGGGCACAGCAGCACTTCACTGAGCTTCCAAAGGGGAATCTAAACAGTCTCTACAGTCCAAAGAGGAGAAGGAGAGGAGCACAAATGAGGCAACTGCACACTTACTCCACATCTGTCAGTGTTAACTATTGCTCAGAAAGCAGGAGGACAATACAACAATACCTCTACCTGGCTTTCTGTTACATCCTTGAAGGACTCCTTAGGAAAAGTACAGGATTATTTTCCTTACTCTTTTTTTTTTTTTTAGCATGACCAGCACCTTGTCCTGTCACAAGGCATTAGCAAGTGGAGCTCAGGTAGCCTAAAAGACACTGAGGGGAAACTGCATTGCTACTACATTGTAATTTTCTTTTCTATTACTTTGTAGTAGCCAAAAACATAACTGCAAATTGCAGTTCTAGTCAAGCTCACCATTTTGAGTGCAGAATATTGCTCTCCAACAACATGCAGCCATAAAAGACACATAAATCCCTCTGTTTGTGCAGTGGTTTGAAGTCACAGAAATTCTGATGCAAAACGAATCAGAGAGCAAAGTTAATACTATTAACACCTAGAATTGTCACAAGAAAAACCGCAGGCACAAGGGTGCATTCTCCAATCCAGCCAGGCTAGAACCACCACTAAACCCAGGAGGTGGCAAAGGTGGTTTATATTAAGTTTGACAGCAGCTAGAGACCACAAAGGGCACACAGAACCTGGAAGATTTTTTTTTATCTCTATACTGAACTTCTGCTGGCAGCAGAGGCTTTTGCATTTGCAGTTAGCATTTGACTGTACCTAAATACTAACACTGCAGTGGATGCTGCAAAGAGAAAGTCCTCCAAATCAGTCCCTGCTTTCCCTTGCAGTAGGGATAAAGAGGAAGTATGCAAACTCTTTAGGAAGGTCATTATTGTAGGACAACTGTAAGATGTCTTGAAAATTCACCTGTGCTCTGTTCACTAGGCTACACTGGCATCTTGGGCTGGCACAGAAATTCAGGTCTGTCTGCAGAAAGATCAAGACTAGTGCAAGAAGTCACTGGTTTCAGGAAGCAGGTGTGGGAAAAGTGGAGACTGCTCTGCACTACTCCAGCAATTCTGCTCAGGCACAAAAGGTGCCCATGATGCTATCATCCCATTTTCTCTCTAACTACAGACAGCATCAGTCTGACATACTCCCAAATCACATGATTCTGCTTGATCACCGCTTTATTCATCAGACAGTTGTATTTACACATCCATCACAGTAGGATTCAGTCTGGATCCAGAAACAGCCAAGGCTAGCAGTGTGTCAGAGTGGGAACACTGAGCAGCACCTGAACATGAAGCCCCCACTCCACACAGGGGTGCCTGGGGCAGGGAACTGCTCAAACCTCACTGCCTTGCACTGGTTTCCATGCTTATGCTCTCCAGTTTCTCAGCCTCGATCAATCCCTGCCACACATACTCCTAAGTATTCACACCTTATTTATCCCTTATTCTCTGTACAGAATCCAGGCTCTCAGAAATATCTCAAGTCATTCTGTTGTGCAGTAGCCTTTCCAAGAGCAAAGCTGTAAACAGCTCCTAACTGTAGATCCCAGAGCAGGGTACAAAGACAACCCTTTGGCACACCCCAGAGAGCTTAGTCTTCCATAAGCTGCCAGCAGTATTCTGCCCTGGCTGAACAGACCTTTTCTCTCTTGGAACAACCAAGCACAAATCAGCACTGACGGATGCCACCCATTCTACCTCTACAGCAAATTTTCCTCCCCAGAGGGTGGTGTCCACAAAGGAGACAGAGGAGTTCTGCCAGAATAACTTTATCCATGAATAAAGGGAGAGCTTACTGAGCATACCCAGTGAAAATCTCTCAAATAACTGGAGGACGTAGTCTCCTTTTTATCCTGATTTTTCCCAGTTGTATAATGACCTCTTCCTTTCCTCATTGGCTAAAGTACTCAGAAGGTACAGACTTCCCAAAAATGTCTATTACATAAAAAGAGTAATTTCTTTTCTCAATATTCTTAAACAACTATTTTCTTTCTCACTATTCTACAAGTTAATTGGTTGTTAGTCATTTTCTTACCTACAAACAGCTATTTCTTTACCTAAAAATAGCCATTTTCTTGTCTACAAACCATTATTTCCTTTCCCACCAACAACCATTTCTTTATCCACAAATAGGCATTGCCTTGCATCTGCAAGCAGATGTAAAGACATGTTCATCTTGTTCTTGTCATACCCTTTCTCATATGGGTCTATCAGGTAGAAGCCTAGGAAAACTTTTTTCTTTAAGGGTTTTTAAACTCAGCATGAAAACATTTCAACCAAGGTTCTTCAGAAGTCTCATTCACAGCTCTTCTTACCAGCCCTGCTCAAAACCAGTGCAAGTATGTGTTCAGAAACAAGGATAAATGATGCCTAAAACTGCAAGGAATCCCTAAAACTACCAGGTTTGCTGCTGTTGCTGCATGAATTTAGGCAGGAACAGACTATAGTTTACCTGGATCAGATTCCATAAGGACAGCCAGATATTTAGTCCCTGGGCCACGTTTAGCTGGAACAAGTAGAAGGCACACATGCATCTTAGAATTCAATTTCAAAACAAAGCAGGAAGGTAAACCTGCCACCACAAAGAAAGTTATTGCCTTTGCATAATGTTTGAACAGCAAATCATATTTACAGTGCATTAAATGCAATTAAGTGCATTTAAGTGCAATTAAATACATACTAGGCACAGGTTATGCTTCAACTAATAAGAGGGACAACAGTAAGATGTCTTGAAAAGGGAACAAAAAGAAGAGAGAACAAAATCTAAGAGATGGCATAGGGGGCATCCCTGGACAAGACTGGGGAAAAAGAATCCAGCTTTCATTGTCAGGTATCACATCATCCCTTGGCTCAAGTCTCTTTAAGCTCTGGGATGTGACTGCTTTGGTAAGACCTGCAAAACTTTGCTTTCTTTGGGGGAAAAAATGCAACAAATCTTCCCCACAAACCTCACCCCACCCAACTCCCTTTTTCACCTTCTTCCTGGAGAAGAAAGTATAAATCTTTTGTTCCACTGATTTACCAAACATGTCTTCCTCTCTGTTGCTCAGAAAGAGTTGAGCGCTCCTTCCATCACATGCTTCTCCTTCTAGAATAGCACTCACACAAGCCAGGCTTGGAAGCCCCTCCACCAGGGCCACACTGTCCTTTAGTCCCAGCAACAGGGACTTCTGCACAGCCACACACCTCTAGGTAGAATGCCTTCTGCCTGCCCGTCCATTCTGATCCATGTCTCTGTTCCTGTACAATGCAAGGAATATTCCATGAACTTTGAGAGGTACAGGATGGACAGACGGTCTGTACATCTAGCAAATAACATAGCAGGAGTCTTGGGCCTCCCTCACTTTCAATAACAAGTAGTTTGTCAAAATTTTATTCACAAATTGTACTCACCTCAATAGTCCAGCACCACAATCTGCTAGGAAATGATAAAATACATCACCTACCACATACTGCTAATAAGATACAACAACCACAGAAATACCACCTTTTCTCTGTTCACTTTGAAAGGGAGAAACAGGTTCTTACCAGCTGTCCCCAACCATTGTTCTAGCTGTGAATACTTAAATCACTTAAATGAGCCCTTTTGTTCTCAATCTCTTAATGCTTTTCCTTTCAGCAGGTGATACATTAGTTCTGCCTTGTACCTAAGCACCCTTAGAAGGGTGCTTCTAATGGATGATTAACAGCATTTAATTATTCCTCCAGGTAGTTTGACAGCATTTACTTAGGAATATTGCAGCAGTTTGTAAGGTCCAGCTTCTTCAGGGACTGGGATATTTAAGGCAGTCTATTCATCTGGATCTCCCTCCTGCACCACAGCCCTATGTTGAGCAGGTACCTGGCACATACAGTTGGTCTGGGCCAGCACACAAACATTTGTTGCCCAGAGAAGCAACAGTAGTCTCAGTAGTATGCTATGTATAGCATTACTCTCAGGATGTTGTATATAGCAGTGTTGTCAGTAGCATGTTATATATAACAGTACCCTCAATAATATGTTGTAGATAGCAATACTCTCAGTAGTATGTTGCACACACAAGTACTCTCAGAGAAGTATGTTGCCCAGAGAATTTGTGGATGTCCCATCCTTAGAAATGTTCAAGGCCAGACTAGATAGGCCTTGGAGCAACCTGGTGTAGAGGAAGGTGTCCCTGCCCATGGCAGGGGATGGAATGAGGTGAGCTTTAAGGTCCCTTCCAAATCATTCCATGATTTCACCCTTCCAGCTGCAAGTCAGAGCTGCACTCCCCCTGACTTGAGCTCGGCATGGGCACCCACCAGGGATCCAGACAACAATCCTCTCCAAGCATCCCTCAAGTTTCACAGTTTCCCTCTTAGTTTTCAGGATGGTCCCAAGAGCTCATTCCCCCCAACTCACATTACCTTCAGTCCACAGACTCCCATCATTCTCATCCAGCAGGAGTCTGACGCCAGCGCCACCCATGTGCCTGTCCAGCCTCTGTGAGGGGAGGCAGGGAGGACAGGCACAGCTCCATGCTATTTCTAGCCTGGGCTGCCATTTCTCTGGCTTGCCATGGGGCTGATGTGTGTGGCACACACCCCTCAGTGCTGAGGGCCCCTCAGGGATGGGGCTCACCGTGGGGATGGTGTGTGTGTGTGGGGCACACACAGCGCGGCACTGAGGG
>JAWWEU010000002.1:1724482-1749166 GCA_035583155.1 Acropternis orthonyx | reverse complement strand
TGAGGGCCCCTCAGGGATGGGGCTCACCGTGGGGATGGTGTGTGTGTGTGGGGCACACACAGCGCGGCACTGAGGGCACACCTTGCCTTGGGACTGGGAGCTGCTTCTTTGTGTGCCCTCCATGCTTGGAGAGCTCCACTGCTCAGTGCAGGGTGATGCCAGACCTCACCCTCAGGCCAGGACCCCATGGTGAGGGACATGTATTCACTCAATCAATTTGGTTGAAAAAGACCTCTGAGATCACTGAGTCCAAACCACGACCCAACATCATCATGTTAACCAGACAATGTCACTAATTGTCACGTCCAGTCTTTCCTTAAACACCTCCAGGGACAGTTACTGTACCACCTCCCTGGACAGCTCATTCCAATGTCTAATTCTCCTTGCTGTGAAGAAATTTGCACATAGCAGGGAGATACTGCCCCACAGAAGAGGATGTCAACCATAGAAACTGACTCTTCTGGCTAAAAGTAAGAGGATTAGCTGAGAAATCTGACTGGATCTGCTGTGCCTGCTCCTGGCCAGACTGACTCTGCAGTACCAGCACCATCGTACCTCTCCCCAGGGCACAGGAGTTGGATGCAAGAGGAGCTGTATCACAGAGGAAGCCGACACGTGCAATGAGATGACAAGCAAGTTTATTTTGCAAAACAATCACTATACAGCAACGAATACAATTGCAAATTGGATTGAAAAACATGAACTACCTATCACCAGCCATTCAAGAAATGCCTCTTTTATGGTAACAGGCTCTAAAATTACCAGAAAAACCACAGGTTTGTAACAGCAGACCATATTTCTTGACATCCCAGCAGACACCATGTTTATTCATTGGCTTTTTCTATTTGCTAAAGTTGAAGTGGCTTTTATATGCTTGACTTTTCCAAATGTGAAACTAATTTACCTTCCTGCAGTGGGAATTGCTTGAATTGCAGAGGGATTTGCTTTAGCAATCTGGCTAGTGAGTGAACTTGACAGACACCTAGGCTAAAAACCTATCTGCGTCAATTTTCATAGCAAATGTGATCTACTCTTCAAGGCATTTGCCTTTGAAGGCGCTTATGTCCTTGGGTTTCAAACAGTATTCCATCCATAAAATGCCCCTTCAAAGGCAAATGCCTTGAAACTGCTCATGTGTGGTAGTCCACACAGGCTGCCTTTCGTCACATATTAAGGCAAACTTAGATGTGTGAGCACTCACAATGAGGTTACTACTGTACTTTGGCAGAGAGCTGAATGGATAATTCCATTTACTGCTGTACAGTGAGAACATACATTGCCCTTGTGGGCTCACAGTTTCCCTCATCAGGATTAGTTTTTCCTTTACTATTGCTGGACAGAGGTTTGCTCAACTTTTACTTCTTTCAGCTTGTGGTTACACAGAAACAGAACCCTGCAGATGAGGCAGAAGCACTCTTTCTTTTGTCTCTACAACTTGACAGATTATTAAATTTGGGGTGCTTCCCTAGCTACTAAAACAAGGTTTCACCATTCCTTTTGTCTGAGTTATTTCTGCTTTGTTACAGAGTTGGTCTCAAGCACCCAACAAACCTGCTGGCTCAACATGCCTGTGGAAAAGAAACACAAGAGATGCAGTTTCCAGGAAGCTGGCTCTATCTTCTTTAGTGGGCATTACATTATTTACAAACTGTTGTTTTTAAAACGAACACTCTTCTTGAGAAAGTTAAGATTAATAAGAGCTTTATCAGTGAACATCTAGAGTCATGTTACATAACTTGTTTTTTTATTATTTAACAGCACAAAACCCTTGTTTTCTTTTCATCTAACTCCACAGCGTTCTAGGATTCTTTCTATGGAAAGATGATGATGATTATAAAGGTCTTTGCTTGAATCAAGACAAGAAAGCTCATTATAATGCATGAAATAAATGACTCGGTGTGTAACACCACTCTAACTTTGGATTCATAGGTGGATTAACTAAGCTTAATTTTCTAGAGTATGTCGATTTTAAAAGCAAAATAAAAAAACTTGAGTCTCAGGTTATCACTGTTCTCACGAGCTGGTGCTCAGCTCCAGAGAGCAGAGGGTTTGGTAGTACCATAGTTTCTCTCCCACACTGGTAAAAGGCATAGAAAAAAACCACTGCAAGGCTAATTCATAATAAGTTACAGTATTATCAGAGCCACGTGATATAAATACTGTTGGTTTTCCTTTCTGTTATTTTCTGAAAAAGCGGGAAGAGGCTTTTAATGTACCTCACTTGATCCTGTTTCTATGTGAATTCTTATGATTACTCTAAGCAAAAGTATAACAAGTACAAGGCTGAAATCTGAATCCTCCAGTCGCACTTCGCACGGTTCTAAACTCACTGTTCTTTGTATGAAACAACCAATTGACAAACAGTATTAGGTACTTTATAGTGTGAAAAAGCTTTTTGCAGAGCTGAAATGTCATGTGCGGGGCTGTCAGAAGTTCATATTCAGTAAGTTTGAGAGATGTAACCACTCTGTTTTGTGTTCGTACTGCTGTGGCAGCTTAGCCAAAATCCCCCTTTGGTCCACTGAATATTTACTGTCCAGTAACTGTGTGTTACTACCTGAATTTATTGATGGGGAATCCTGTCCTATTAATTATTAGAATCCTTTTCCACAGACATAAAAATCTTCCCTATGAGTCTTTTCAGACCAAACCCCAACACACACACGCACACATACAAATTAAGAAGGAAAAAGAATAGATCAAAAGCTTCCAACACACAACGTTAACCTAATACATGTATCAAGTATAGCTCAACTGACAGTGCAAAGTTCAGTTAAGAGGTTTCCAAAGGAAAAGATCAAACAATCTGCGAGAACATAAACTGATCATTTAGTAATATCTACTGTACATAGAGCATCAGCAGGGGATTATCTGCTGATGAGGATCACCTCCCTGTCACCTTCAGTGTTCCCTTAGAGCTGGAGTTCTCTCAGGTAACTTTGCTAGATTGGTTGGTTATGTGTCTCTGCCTTTTATCTTTTATGCACACTTTTTCTTATACTTTATAGCCAATAGAATCCCATTTTGCTCAGATTTTAAGATGTCCTGTTTATTGATGATTCACTATGGCAACCCAGTCTAGTAAGCTCATTTTTATTTATTCACATGGTAATTTACAGGCATCTCTGCTATGTTTATCACTGTTGTCTGAGTGCCTGAGTGTACACATGGGACATCACTAAAGGAGTGGAAACGTCGTCTTCATGTTTTTTTCTGTGTTTCAACTTTAGCAAAAGAAAAAAAAAAATCTAATATTTACTGTTACTATGGGTGCTTAAAAAAAAAAAGAAAAAAATTAAAAAAAACCCTCGAACCAAACTATTGTGGATTTTTAAAAAAAGCAGAGTTCAAACTTTGGAGACCCTTTTACAAATGTCTGGACCCAAATAAAAATCATTCCTTTGTGAAGAAAGGGAAGGAAGGGAGAGGGAAGGAATCCTTTTTCTAGCATCACAGAAAAGACTTGCATCTGGCACTAAAACAGGGTCACGGCTTTTAGTTGTTACAGAAAGCAACTTCATGCTAAAATTTTCATCTTTTTTAACTGTATTCTTATGAATAGGGAAAAAAACCCCTGCTAACATCTACTTTTACATACCTAAAATTGCAACACCAAAGGGTGCAAGAGACACAGATACTGTGAATAAAGAAGTAGAATATTCAAGTATATGAGGAGGGCGTCTCACAAATGGCCACAGAGAAATATATATATCTATAATACTGTATCAAACAGACAGAAAGGATGTGAAACCAGTGGTGTGCACACAAATCTAGCTGCTTAACCAACTTTTCTAATCAGACACAAGTCTGTTGGGGCAGAAGTGCTTGCTTTCAGCAGTTTTTTTACGTCACTTCCCCAAGCACAATTCAAATGTTTTCAGCTACTATTTTTAGTTATTAGTTACATAAATTATTGGCTTTTCAGCTATACACTGACATAATAAACCTGGTCCAAAAAATGTTAATAACTTAATTCAACTTTTGTTCTACTCATTTATACAAAATAACACTTCTTTTTTTTTAATTAAACTTGAATTTCTCTATATGCCCTTCCTTCTGGGAAGCAGACTTGTTAATTTAACCTGGAATAACTTAAAATGGGCAACTTTTCTTTTTTATTTCCCCATCTATCAACAGAACTGTGAAATGAGCAACTTGGGATATCAACAAGGCTCTTCAGATAGAGGTGGGTGGCCTTCAGGCACGTGAAAGGTAAAAATGCATTTTATCATAGTACGGTACTCCATGCAAGACAGAGCAGAGCAACAATAACTGTCCAATGCAACATACTGCTGTTGTATACCCATATAAAGCCAGTGTCTTCCTGTTGTAATGGAGGTCGGGCCAATTTCTGCATCTATGGAAATATTTTTTTCTGGATTTTTTTTTTTTTTTTAACCATATGGTAACTACATGTCTTGGGATGTGACTTAGCTTTAGACATGGTAAAGAATGAACAAAACACCTGCTCTGAGCCCATTCCTGCCAAGAGCTCATGCCTAAATATTATTACTTCATACAATGCAAAATGAGCAAATTCATAAGCCCTGCTTGGCAAGGGCTGCTGTGACATCTTCGGCAAGGGTAGCAAGCTGGGGTGACTCAAGCAGGTTGATGCTTCCAGAGGATGAGACGTTGCTGAGTCTGCGTGGAGAAGCCACGCTGGACCTGCCTGGTGACTGTGTGATAATCTCAGCCCCATGGTCGACACGGGCTTTAGCGTGCTCTCTGAAGTTTAGCTTCTGGCTGTCAATCTGCTCCAGGAAAGTAAAGAGTTTCACACATTATATATTCATCAAATTATCTTGTTATAGGTTATCACTTGGGCATAATTTTGTTTACTTTTAAAAACTCTTAGAAGGATTGAAACTTCCTCACTCCTTAGAATAACTGAAACAGATAATTTTTTCACCTTGTTTAATAGACACTGACTAACCAAGTTACACTCTCTTACAATTTCTGTCTCTGATGGACACTTTAACGAGCAGTACTACTGTCCCTAGATGTATGAATTTCATTAACATCATATGTTTATGAAAAGCTTATCTTTTAGAAACAAAACCGGGATTTGTTTCCAAAATTTGTATTTTCAAATATTTGTGGGAGTGACCTTACTTTCAGGATGATTTCCTCCTATTTCACAAAGCAGTCCCCATCTCAGATCATACCTATGCTACCCAATGGTCCCAAGCAAGGATTATCATTAGAGGGAAAGCCAGTGCACAAACTACAGGACTTTAAGATTCGCTCTCAGCTTAGATGTGGATGTGAGATTGGTCATTCCAAATTTCGAAGGGAACAAAGTGGCATGTGAGTGTGCTTGAAGGAGGACAGACAGATGTTTCCTGCTCGATTCAGAGCCATCACTGAATTCACAGCTCCAGTTTCACCAGGCCAGGGGCACAGTGGAAGCATTTTCTCTGATAGCTGTTCCCTTACCTTGACGTTCCCACCGCCAGGTACATGGTGGGCATTTTCTAGTGAACCAACTTTAGCCTGAGCTTTTTCTTTGAAATCCAGTTTCACACTCTCAATTTTCACACGCCCACCTCCTGCAGCGGAAAAAGGAAACACATATTAAGAGGCTGGAATGGTGTGGGAGAAAGTGTGACCTGAAGCACATGGACGCACTCACGTTATTTCCCTTTTGTTGAGATCTAATGGCTTTGGAGAAGCACAGAGTAACACTCTGCACGTTCAGTAGAATACAAAACCTTCAACATACATTCAAACTGTAAAGATGTACTGCAGCCCCACTGATTTTCATGGGATTCAAGCACATGCTTAAGGGTTTTGCTGACTTCAGTCTGTATCAAAGCAGCATCCTTTGGCATTACTTTTAATCACCTCTCTGGTTTTATAGTCTTATGTCTTTATATATTCAATTTAAGTAGTTAAGTGCATTTTTATTACCAAAGTGTATTTACTTTCTCTTGGACTGTAATAGAGCATGGTATCATCCATGATTTCTCCTTTACTTAAAAAGATCAGGTCTTTGTTTTGTCCCATACCCCAGAAATTCCTACAATACCTGGCTTGTGGTGGATATTCTTGAGTGAGCCACATTTGGAAGTCACATGACTCAAGTCAATCTTCTTGGTTACAATTTGTACCTGTCAAAAGTGCACAAATGCACAAATTACAGGAATGAATAAAATAACAAAAAGCCAAACCCTGCAGAGAAGGAGCCCAAGCCTCTACAAACCACTGGAAAAGGAGAAACAGTTAGTAGAAAACAGATCATGCCACCAAGGAGGAAACACCTGGATTAATACAAGGAAGCTTCCCTCCCACCCAGGGAGATGGCAGAGCTGAGTTAAAGCTCTACTATTAGCAAAACGAAGAGGAGGATAAAGAAGACCAGCCTGTGAGTTATTTCTAAAATATTTCTGAGCCTCCTCCTCTCAGGGTGGGTGCTCCAAAGCTGTGCACACCACAGGACCCATCCCATTTGCTTC
This sequence comes from Acropternis orthonyx, assembly GCA_035583155.1. Taxonomy (NCBI): domain Eukaryota; kingdom Metazoa; phylum Chordata; class Aves; order Passeriformes; family Rhinocryptidae; genus Acropternis; species Acropternis orthonyx. Next base: position 1,742,708 of record JAWWEU010000002.1, on the reverse strand, counting down.
TGCTCTTGAATGTGCATCCTGGCAACCAGGATATTTTGGTGAGTGTTTTTTTTCCCACCATCTGTTCTGTATTTTTCTGCATCTAAATACAGTATGCATTTCCTGTCAATCCACTCTGGATGATGAATCCACACGTGCCTCCCGCAGCTGGACCTGAGCAGGCTGGTGTTCAGCAGTGGCACTGCTCTGCTCAGCCAGTCAGCAGCACCTGCACCCTTCCTCCTCCTGCTGCTCCATACCCTGCTGCCAGCTGCTTTGCCATGGCTGCACTGACCCCAGCCTGGGAACAGCTACTGAGTGACACTCCTGCCTCGCTGCACTCCCAAACAGCTCCCAGATGCTGCCCACAGCGACTGTGTTGGCAGGCATCAAGAAGTCACAGCCCCTCCAGGCCAGACCAGGGGCTGCAGGATGACTGCAACAGCACTGGTTTGCTCACGACACCAGTAATGACTTAAGTGAGCACTAGTGGCTGTACTGAACCTGTTTGGATCAGACATGCCCACATCATCAGCTCTTCCATCTGAGAGGACATCATTTCCATCAGGATGGTTCTAGTTGCCTTAAGCTGTTCCAGTGTGCCTGCCAGAATCAAGGGGTGTCTGGTCAAACCCTGAGCAACCTCAGTTTGTCACACTGGAATAATGCTGCGGCATGAGCACTCAGCACGCTCCGACCTTTCTTTGTCCTTATGTCTTATTTTTATTCTTCCCCTCTGCTGAATGTATATATCTGCTGAAAGGTTAGCTGAAGAAGGACTGGTGCACTGGAGAATGCAACATGGAGGCTGGAGACTCACTGTGAGCTGCACTCTCTTTCTGGAAATTACTTTCTTGGACTATTCCCATGAAAGGCACTGAACCTTTGGCTCACACTGCATTTTAACTGTCAGCACCCTTGGGCATTTAGAGATAATCCTTCTTTTCTCATTTCCCCTCCCTGCTCAAGTTCTGGAAATGTGTTGTGCTCTGTGGAGAATGATCAGGAGGCCAGCACTGATACACAGGGCTCACATGACTATCAGACCACACTCACATGTGAAACAGCAGCGAAAAGGAAAACAGTGCTCAGAGAAAGGGAGACAGAGGGGTCTGGCTGTGTGAGGTGGGTCACCACAGTGGAAATGCCTGTTCACAGGGTGTCCATACTACTTACATTTCCTCCCCCTGCAGAATGTTTGATGTTATCTCTGGAACCACACCGGGATTGAATATCGCTAAAATCGATCTTCTTGTTTAAAATCCTAACCTAAAAGGAATTGGAGGTCACTTACTATATACCATACAGACACTCAACTGGGGTGCAGAACGAGGAAACCAGGGTCATTTTGCTTCCTGCTGTGAATCCATCTGACACTTGTACTGAAATGTGAGAAAGTAAACCCTGACAATCTCTATGTTTAGTATGTTCACACAGCATCTCTAAACACACTACGCTGCTCTTTTTCTACCTTGCAAAGTGGTGGTGAAATACAAAGGGGAAAGTTTTTATACTCAGAGATATGAGAGGTGGCTTTTCCCTGAAAAGTTTAAAGAGCTTCCTGCTTGCCTGGACTGTGCACCGTCCTTGGACAGCCTGTACTAGGCTCTATTGAGTGATGTTCAATGTTTCTGTGTAACTGGCCACATGGAGAAGTTGGAAACCCTTCTCTTCACACTCAGCATTCCAGCCTTTGATGCAGAAACCCAAGATCCAGGCAGCTCAGGCACGCGTTGAAATCCTGAGGTATTTCCACCCTTCTTCTGCCATACAGCTGTAACAGCAGCTACATTCGTACAACAGACCTCAGAGTGTTCTTGAAAGAGGATCAACAACATAAATGAAACTGAAGTCAGAGCTCTCTACTGCTCTCCCTCTTTGCCATCATCTGCTAAAGGGCAATGCAGAAAAAAAACAACATCTAAAAAACCTACACCTGCAACCCTTGCTTCTTGATTTCTGGTACTGGCCATAGAGCTGGGCAACACAACTTTGTGGTGCTAGCAGCACTGCGCTTCTCCCCTGTGCTCTTTGTCTCTTCACATAACACAATTAGGTCTTTGTTTTTCTCTTGATGGTGCCAGCCTCCCTTACACATGCCAGAAACCTACATTTTTAATATGTTGTCTTAGCCACAGATGCACTGCCTGGAGGTGACCTCTGTGAAGGGCAGGCCATGGTGTCCTGTGCTTGACCCCATGGCAAAGCAGTTACTCCATCTGGCAGTACTCAGGTGCCACCAATGATTGCACTCCCAGGGAATGTGTTGCAGCTGGGTGACAGTGACTAGTGGGCAGGGACAATTGTGTGTACACCTGACTGACACCACTTTCAGATTTATTTCTGAGCAAAGACTGGGGTTTGTGCTCACCAGTATTATGGTTTTCAGGTGCTTGAGAAGGTTTCTGGCCAAGGCTGCACTTGCCTTTTCTGCACCAGAGTGCCACCCTTGCAGCATATTCTTTCTTTGGGTTAAATGTGAAGTCTTTATTCAAATGTTACATTGGATTTTATCTTTATGTATTGATATTCAATACAAATTTATGCTCTTCACTGTAAAAGAAGCCACAGAATTTGGGCTACTATCTCTTCATTTTGCTAAATGGCACTTGTAGAGCCTTTACTGACATACTGCTTAGCACAGAGTCCTGTTGGCTGCTGCTGTAGGTAAACCTACAGTGATGAACCACTGCTAAGATAAGCGAGAGGGAAAGGCACACTAGGGTTCCTTATTGCAGCTTCTTCTCATTACTTCAGGAACACAGAGCAGCTGCAAAACAGCTGCAGCAGTCAGTGGGAGGAAGGAGAACCCTGGCTTCGTGCCCCCAGACTGCCCCAGGTTCCCTGATTAATCTGAAACAAATCACTACCCTTTGTGCCTCACCTCTCCAAACTAGGGAAAGACTATTTGCCCCCTTGCAGGGATATTGGATTTTGCAGCTTTTGGCACATTTAGATAGCAAGTCGAATCCTTTGGCACTGAGTACTTAGAGTACACCCTTGACTAAAGCTCAGTATACTCCTGTATTTGGTTTCCATGCCCATATTTTTGGTAGCAGGGAGGTCTACAGGGGTGGCTTCTAATAGAGGCTGCTAGAAGCTTTTCCTGTGTCTGGTGGAGCCAATGGCAGCTGACTCCATGACAGGCTTCCTTCTGCTGGCCAAGGTTGAGCCAATTAGGAATGATAGTTATCATGCCTCCACAATAACATATTTAAGAACAGAAAGAAAGTTACTGCACAGCTGAAAATTGCAGCAAGGGAAGAGCAGAGTGAGAACATGTGAACAACAATGTAGGCACCAAGTTCAGTGCAGAAGGAGGGGCAGGAGTTGCTCCAGGTGCTGGAGCTGAGATTCCCTTGCGGCCCATGGTGCAGCCCATGGTGGAGCAGCTGTCTCCCTTGCAGCCCATGGAGGATGACAGGAGTGAAATGCTGGGATGAAAGAATTATGGATAACAGAAAGGACAACAGCCACGAGCGACCGACCCTGGGACCACACCTGGAAAGAAGATGGAGAGTCCCACATCTCTAGTGTTTAAGAGACTTTTTAAAAATGTTTTTTATGGTTTTATACTGTTTGTCCCTGATTGCTGCATTTCTCTCATGTTGTATGTTCCAGTAAGTTCTTCCGTGCCTCATGGTTTTTCCCTTATCCCTGACTGGTAGAGATTTGGTGCACTGATGGGCAGGCTCTCACCCTCCACCCACTTGCCACGCCTCCACCTATCTTTAGCATACTCCTCCTTTACTCCGCCCTAGTTACAACCCTTTCTGGAAAGTTCCTCCCCAACCCTATAAAAGGGGCGGACATAAAAAAGTGATAATTTGGCCTCTAACCCTTGAGTGGATCAGTTCTTCCAATACCTGAGAGTTGCAGCAGTGCAACCCACTACAACTCCCAGGGAGAAATATTCAGAGGGTCACACTCTGCAGCTAATGTGAAGAATTTCTTCACAGCAAGCTTTTCCATGAGTCCCTCTTAATACTACAGCATAACCACTAAATCAAACCACTAGGATGTTAAGGGGTTTTTTTAAACTTACACTTTCAGTTTAAAACAAAAAACTTTATTTAACTGGTGATGGCCTACTCAGCAATAATGGTGATGACAGCACTAGCAAACCCCACAACTGGTAGGTCACTTTCAGTAGGCAAACTGATGTGTGTCTTATTCCTTCCCATCTGCTTAATCCATCCAAGTAAACCAATGCACAGTGAAACATGAAAGCAAATGCCTTTGGAGTTTTATGCCTGTGCTTTCTCTCAATATACTGTTTCTTTAAAAACGTATCCTCACCACTATACAAGACAGATGTCACATCAGTTACAGAAACACACATCAGATGTACAGTCAGATCTGGCTCCCAGAGGGCTTCAGGCCAGGCACAACTGGGCAAAACAGAAAGCATTCCTAGCACTTTCTGAGCACATCTCTCTCAGTGATGGATCAGCAGCACCTCTTAGCCATGGCCACAGGGATACATTTGCTCTGAAAATGCTGTCTTAGGGTCATGACAAGACCTCAGCGCTGTGGACTGGGGGCTTGTAGCTTAAAATGGAACCAAAGCAAGGTGAAAAGTTGAGAGGGTGCCTTTGATCAAGTGCCTAAAGGTTGACTTGCACCCAGGAGTCTGACAGTTTATGAGTCTTGTGGCCCATGGATCTGGCTAGCAGATATGTGAAAGACCAATCATCTCAATTATCCTCTCACGGGGTGAAATACGCCCCTGTGAAGTGGCGCCAGCCGGAGACCCGTGTATTGTTTATGTCCTCTGCTGAGGGCTGAGGCGAGCTGAGTGATGTGGATGTGCTGTGCCGGTCATCTGGCACAGGAAGGAACTGCACTGATCCAGGTTTTCCTGATAATCTGTTTCTCCCTTTCCTGGAATATATCAATATCCCTGCACATATTTAAATCATGCAACTAAATGCTCCACAAATGAATGGAGCCTTGTTTCCTGTAGATTAAGCTTTCAAATTGCTTAATTTCTCAATCCTATATACTTTAGCAAGGCCTATCCCCTCTTGCCAGCAGTGTCTCCCAAGCTTTCTCCCACCTTTACCTGACTGGACAAACAGAAGCTAATACACAACCAGCCCAACTGATTGTCTCTGATTGTGAAGAAGGGCTGAGTTACCACTGCCTTTACCCCAATGGCAGCATTATGCTGAGTCTCTGTTTTGTACCCAGTCAACAACTATCCCTCAGCACGGAGGGACTGTCTGTGTTTCTCACCACTGCTTCCTTGCCAGCACTGGTTTGAAATTGTCCAACAAGTTCCAAAGGAGGGCTGACACTACCAGCCAGTGTGACTGCAGAAACTTCATTTTCTTTGAGAAATCAGACTGTAAGCAGGAGAGGGAGAGTATAAGAAGGGGATAGGAACTCTTCAGGCTAAAGAGAAATTTTGGCTTGCAAGCAAAGAGTGTAAACTGACTGAATTATTTGAAGCTGGTATGTGGAGGGAAATTTGTAACTATCAGAGCAGGGAGAATCTGGAACTGCCTTCCCAAGGGAACAGAGCTACAACAAGGAAATGGTAAACTTTTAGGACGGCACTTGATGAAAGGAATTAGATGATGCAGCTGCCTGCAATAAAGACAGCAAAAACAATGTGACTCACCAGGAAGGTCTCTGTGTTCTGAATGTGTATGTACATCTTGTGTGTGGGCAGAGGTGTGATAGGGTTGTACATATAGGCAATTCAGTTGTGCTGCAAGTTAAATGACAGATCAAGCCTGCTCATGCTCTCATTCAGGAAAGGGAACATTTTAGTCTGGAGCAGAAACAGGACTGCTTTCCACTCAGTAGACATCTCAACAAGACAATGTCCTGACAGAGTCCCTCATAACCCCTGTTCTGACCTGCCAGTCTGAAATGGGCACATTATCTTCTGATCCAACGCTGGTTTGTTGCAGGTATGTTGAATGGGGCCTGAAGGTCAGTATTTTGATCAAGACTAAGCTGAGGTTCCTCAGCATGTCATAACTACATGAAATTAAAACACAGTGGAAAAATAAAGCCTTACAGACAACGCTGTGTTTATTCTACAAAACTGGCTTCTGTCTGAACCCCTGAAAGTATGATAGGCCTTCCCCCCACTCTGTCCTCTGATGACTCCTTAGCAATGGCCCAGAATTGAAGCCCATGACGGACCATGTGCCATCGTGCCTGCAGTATTGCCTCACCAAGCCACACTGCTTCTACAGGGTCCCCAGCAGGACTGAGACACTGTGCTCAAACACCTTCAGTGCTGCTTTGAATGTTGTCTGCCAGAGCTCTGGGCAACACAGGGCATTTATGGGTAGCCTGTGAGGAAACCAAGTGTTTCTCTAAACGAGGCATAGATCGCTCTGCACTGAGAAGGGTAAACTAACTCTTTTTCCACATATAGTGGCCCGACTGGCAATTGGAACAGCTGGGGGCTGTGGTTCAAAGGTAACATTTACACTAGACCAGAGAGAATGCTTTTGGGTTAAGGTGGCTGGCATGAAGCGAAAAAGACAGGTTGTCAATATTTGTGAATCTCCCAGTTAGATATATGCCTCCTGTTCACAGAAAGTGAATTTGGAGTTCAAAGTCTCTACGTACAACAGTTGGCAGTCCAGGGGCCTGCTTGATGTCCTCCTCTGTTAGTACTGCACTACTGGGTTCATGATGAGCAGAAATTTGTAGAAACACTGAGGGGAAGGCAGAGAAATGCCAGAGACTATTTATTTCAGTTCTGCCTCACTGCTAAAGACAGCATCAATGACGAAAAGCTGCTTATGCAAGAGAAAGAATTATGTTCCATTGCTGCCTAGAATCATTCAGTTCAGCTGCTTTTCACAATGAAAGGAAAAGCCCCTAACTTATCAGAATCTGGGCAGAGAACCCATAAACAGCTTCCCTTCTATTGCATACTACACTTGTACACACCTAAACAAATATATTCAAATAACTAAAATTGTGATGCTGATGAAATTACAGGCTCTGAATATATATTTCCAAGAAGCTGATGATTTATGTTCTCCCTGCTTTGCAATTATGGCCTCTGAGAAGCTCTACCACAAACACTCTACCTATAGCATTTAAAAATACTCTAGCTTGGCTCCACTTGCTGTTTGAACATGCTGTTGAGCTGTGGCACTGGGAAAAACTCCCAGATTCCTAGCAACTTATCAAAAAGGGCAGGCTCCTTCTATTTACCACAGCAATTTACAGAGTTATAACCCAGGAACTACACATTATTTCAGTGTTTGGTCTCCTGGTTAACACAGTGAGTGAGACAAGAATTCATCTTAGACAGGAAGCAAGGCTAGGGTTAAAACCTGATTAGAATCATGAGGCAGTTCCAAGTGCTTCTATATCTATAAGCTGCCAAGAACAGATGATACTACAGTCTTTATGCTCCTGGCAGAGGTTACAGGTAGAGGAAAGGGAGGGGAAGAGTATTTAATTGGCCAAGCAAAGTCCTTGAAGAGGAAGACTGTGTCTCAGACTTTCCACACCTACAGACAGAGCTCATGATCACGTCCAGACCTTGCACTCCTGGAATTAGTGGATACACACACCAGTGAGGCTGCCAGCCCATAAGCTACAGAAATTCAAAATAAAAGACTGTGCTGGACATAGCACAGGAAAAATAATGTACCGTACAATAATGTCTCATCCCTACCACTAAAGGGAGAAGAGGAATGCACAGAAACACAGAGAAGTACAACATGAAATGAACATTTTCTATGCCAAAGAGTTTACAGTCAATAGACAATCACGCTCTTCACTAAAGCTGGGGAGGTGATAAGAAGAATGGTAAAAATTACTGAAGAAGATTCACGCACGCCAAGTGAAAAAGATCCTGGGAGTGCAATTCCTTCAGCTAAAACAGAGGATCCTTAGTTTAGTACTCCCTTCAACAACAAAAAAATAAACAAACAACAGATTTTGCTAAACTACAGAGCTTGATACTTCAATTTTAGACACAACAGCCCCTACTCATGAAAATACTACTAATAGCTTCAAATATCAAATGTTGAGCATCAGATATCCCAGGTTTCAAATCAGTTTCTTTATCTTTGAGAAGGGATGAGTTTTGAGTCACTATGTCTGGAATTTCTTTACTCCAGAATAATAGAGACAGTTAGGTTGTTCAGTTCAAGTTCAAAAATATCTTGCATTCATCCTTCATGCAATCTAGTTTTCCTAATGCTCAGCAGGTATGTCCCTTAGCATCTCCTTATTGTTCAAATCCAAATTTCCAATATAAACCCCAAAGTTTCTATCCTTTTCTTTCCTGCTCTTTCACATCTAACAAACTTTTTCTTACCTTTCTATGCAAGACAGAACACTATTATATGACAAAACAGCTCTGATCCAGATTATGCTGCGTCTGAACATTTTTCCCCTTCCTCCTTTGATTTCTCAAATCTAGGCTAGTTAGAGCTCAGCTGAAAACACCTCCTTTGCTGAGTTCCCTGCTGCAATGACTCAGACTTTCACAGGAATTTATATCCTGGTAATTTCCATCTACTCTAGGAAAAAATTCGTTTCTCCCCTTGTTATTAATGAGAGAACAATGATGCATGGTACATCATGGCTGGGATTTGACTCTTGTAACAGGAGCCAGCTAAGAGTTGGAACTGGTTGCTCAAGGTGCTAACTGTAGTTGGTGGAAAGATACTGAATCCGTCCAGAAAGTTGTACCTTCAGCTCTAGCTGGACAGATTGAACACACCTCATCCGACTGGCAGTAATCAGTGAACTGCTCCTAACTGCTTTCAAAAGAGCGAGAAGCCTTGACTTGTGGCTACTGCTGTCAGGGGAAGTCTTGTTAGTTGCCAAAGCCCCATCAGACTGCTTGTGACCCTCTTGACTGTGGTTCAGTTTGCTCTCAAGGGCATGATATATGTTTTACAAGTGGTTGAGGCAGAGCAGCGATGCTACTTTGCAACAGCCACAGAGAAACTGAATGTCAGATCTGGCTTATAAAGTCCTAATTCCCTGCTCATTTCTATCAACAAAACACCCTTCTGTGTTCTGACACTTGTCAGATCCTGGCAGTGATTGCTTCATTTTCCTAAGATATGAGTCAGGAAGAAGACCTAGGGTTTTATCCAGAATAATTCAAGGTTTAAATATACAGACTGTACTCAGGCAAGCCCTCCATTAAATGAATGCAGTCTGAACAGAGGAGCTGCAAGCTGTTATTTCTGTCCAGTAGGCAAAATTCTAAATTTTGAAAACTTGAAAATTACAGTTTTGAGCTGTGGCAGAGTTTTGAAGGTGTACCTGAAACTCCTAATTTCTCTTGACATTTGTAATCTGCAATTACAAGATACGAATCAGTTTCTAACCTCAGTGCAGAACAAATCCCTTCAAATGTCTTGCAAATCCCCAAAACTGGGAATGTACAATGGAAAAAAAACCAAGACTGACAGAGATAAATTTATTTTACAGTTTTGAACTGTTGACTTGACAAATGCACAGACTTATTCCAGTAAGTGCATCCGACAGTGTGGAAACAATTTCTTCCTAGCCTCTCCCTAGCTCTATACTGTAACAACAGCCGTGTTCCGTATTGTCCCCTTCTCCCTGTACAGCTGCCTCCTGTGATGCTGGTTGGGGAAGGTACCAAGCTTGGCCCCTGCAAGCTCATTTTTGTTCAACACTGGCCTGAGCAGGGACATTCTCTTGACTTGGGGCAAAATGGTTTTGGTTCAACTATGCCAGAGAACACAATGGATTGGGAAAAAAGCACATGATGTGCCAAAATGACATGGGAAAAGGGACCCAGCCACAGCTCAGACTGCACTTTTCGCTAGGCCTTATTCCTCCACCACCTTTCAGGACACTCTTCACCAGCCAATGCACCAATAGCATGCAACCTAGACCTTCAGAGTAAGTTTTGGGCACTGTTCCAGTCTATTTGATCATCTTACGCAAATGCCTATTCTCCTTCCCAGAATTCCTGTGGCTTCTGAAAAAGGTGAAAGTAGTGACTGACCCATGACTAATTGTGCTTTGTTTTCTGCAGGTCAGGAAAGATGGTGAGGTTCTTAATCTTCCTAAAAACCTTCATTCTTCAACATGTCTTAGGTGTTTCATTTTTCTATGTCATCTTACTTCTTAAAAAGTTCCTGGCTGTCACTATAGCTAATGATATTTTAAAGCTTATGCATTACATTCTAGTCTGTACAGCTCCATTCACTTTGATGAAGCTCTGCTACTTCTCATCCACTGAAGCTCTTGCCCATGGATAAGATTTTATGTATGTCTTTTAAGAGTAAATTAAAGGAAATCTAGGTTGACTTTATCTTTGGTTGCTGGCCTATGATGATTTATAAATACTGTGTCTTGTCAATAATTAAAAGACTCAATTAGTGCACTTTTGTATTCCAATATGGTTCAAACCACATTCATAGACAGAATTTCAAGAAGAAAAAAAATCTGAAGTAAAAAACCCAACCCCAACGATTCTTGACATCTGAAACAGATTTCCAACTCCTTTCCCCAGTTCCCCCATGCTTCCCTTGGGTTGTCTAAGAAATAACGGATGCAAATGGGTTACTTTTCAAAGTACAGCATTTCCTCCACAGCTGATGTGGTGTGAAAATCCATCTGAAGCCCAACAGACATATCCACGAGCAAGTCACCTCTGAATTCTGCCAGGAATGATACATTTCACCATACTCCACTACAAAGAGAAAACCAGACAACATGCCCTGGCCAGGTGCACACACAGCCCAGAAACCATGTCATGGGCTGCATCAAAAGAAGAGTGACCTGCAGGTCAAGGGAGGAGACTCTGCCCATCTGCTCTGCTCTTGTGAAACCCCCACCTACAGTGCTACACCCAGCTCTGGGGTACCTGGCACAGAAAGGGCAGGGACCTGTTGGAACGAGTCCAGAGGAGAGACATGAAGATGCTCTAAGAGATGAAGCATCTCTGCTACAAAGACAGGTTGGGAGATCTGGGGTTGTTCAGCCTGGAGGAGAGAAAGCTCCAGGAAGACCTTAGAGCCCCTTCCAGTGCCTAAAAGTGCTACAAAAGAGTTGGAGAGGGACTTTGGACAAGGGCATGGAGTGATAAGACAAGGGGGAATGGCTTCAAAATGACAGAGGGCAGGAGTAGATTGGATATTAGGAAGAAATTCTTGATGATGAGGGTGGTGAGGCACTGGCACAGGCTACCCAGAGAAGTGGTGGATGTCCAATTCCTCAAGTGTTCAAGGCCATATGGGAGGAGGGTGGAGCTAGAGGATCTTTAAAGTCACCTCTAACCCAAACCATTCTGAGATCCTTTGATTTTGCCACCACATACATGTTCAGTCTGTAGCTGAAAGCAATCCTCACAACAATGTACTTCATTGCATAACTGCACAGTATGAAACTACCTCTTCTTTTCAGCTTCAATCACATGAAGATGTCACAGAGTTCTTTTTCTTTCAGACAGTGAGACTAGAAAATCCTGATCTGTCTTATTACCCATTCTTATGTGTACACTTTTCTGATAAACATCCTCTAGTTTATACAATTTAAGCCCTGTTCCTGCTTATACAAACCCTGCAGCAAGAAAAACAGTTAAGTCTAATATCTGTCTCCTTCCACCATCTTGAACTTGGGGTGGATTTACCAGGTTGGAGGCTGCAACCCTCATTAGCTTCACCCAACACAATGCACATCATATAAAATGGCATAGTAAAGGGCAAAGGTGCTGTCTGATCCTGCTAACATCTGTCTGGGTTGATTTCCAACTCACTTAAATTAAACCAAATCTCTTTTAATTGCTGGTACTGATGAAGCAGTTCTGGCAGAGACTCAGGCTGAAACATATCTATGGCATGGAGTGCAAAGCTCTTGTTTGACTTTTTTCAACTGATCTCAGCAAGGCACTGTTAGTTTCAGGTCACAAAACAGTTTCTGAAGATTGTCCTTGTCCATGCCATTTAACATTACTTAAATCAACCAAGGTATATGGAGAATAGAAGCAGCTTTGCAAGGTGGCTCAAAATGGCTCCTATCCCATCCCTATCCCAAAGGCACACACATAAGACTAAACTGCATTTGGATGAACATAAAGAGCAGAATCCTTACCTGCCCTCCTTTAGGCTGGTACTTTATATTATCCGTTGATCCAATTTTGGACCTGACATTCTTGAGGTCAGGTAGAGGCTGGTTAATAACTCGTAGCTGCTTTGGAGTGGCTGGAGATTTAGGAGGAGTGCGAATTATGGCAACTTTTTTCTCAGTAGGTACCAGTATTGCAGATTTGGGGGTCCCAGGAGTGTGTGGGGTTCTGGAGTAGCTGGGTGTCCCTGGAGTGCCTGGGGTACGGGAAGCATAGCTTGGTGGTGTCCCTGGAGTGATGGCAGTGGAGCCAGGAGTAGTGGGGGTAGAAGTTCCACTTTTTCCCGTTCTGCTACGAATTGGCTCTGATCCTACATGGAAGAAAAAAAGCAGCATTAGGAACACACAAATATATCTCTTCTTCCCTCTGTACTCCCAAGACCATTCCTGTGTGCAAGGCAAGACAGAGCTCTAAGATGGCTGTGCTACTGCTGGAATAGCACCCTGGATGTCTGTCTCTGTGTCTTCCTTTGCCAGGAGTTACCTTGCCTTGAGAGGTTGGGCTCTCCATTGTGTAACACAGCTCTGCTTCCCACAGCACCTATGCTTCCTGCAAAGCTTGCTAAACAAGGTGCAACATCACAGTTATTTCCATTTTGGGGAAAGGATGAGAAGGACCCTTGGAATCTAACCTTTGGGACTTGATCCACCAATCTGACTAGTCAGTAAGAATGTTTTCACCAATTTCAATGGATTTGGGCATAAAAATAGAGAGTGGGAAAAATTCTGATGGTATTCCTAAAGCTAAAGGCTCTGAGTGCCTGGCTGCTGCTGGTTACATGCCACTGCTGGTGATCTGCAGCTGAACCCTGGCAGGGCATTCAGCTGTGCCCAAGCCTTAGCTCTGCTGTGTGGATGGGCAGATGTCCTCACATTCAGTTGCTGTTTTTCATTAGAGCACTGAAAGAAAACCATTACAGGAGGCAATGTTTATAAAATTACATTCTAGATACATCTGCATGCAAGTTAAAAAACCCAAACAACTGTATCATTTTGTGGCAGCTCCATTCAGTGTTTATGGCACTTCCAGTCCTTTTCACTAAGCAGAAGGATCAGTTTAGTTGTGCTTTCTGCAGCCAGCTCTGCTCCTAACTCTCAAACATAATTAAACAGAAGCTGAGATATTTGCTTAAAGTAAAGCTTTCCTGAGAATACTGAGGGAGAAAGACCAAAGCAATGACCAAAGCAACCCCCAAAGCCTGGGAACCCCAATGCCAAATGTGCGCATGTTACGTTTCACCTTAAGGTGTTCGGGAGTTATAAATCCAATGGGCCTCTCTAAAACATCCAGTGGGACGAAGCTAATTCTTATTTCAAGTATTTTCTAATCATTCTGTTTAAGCTATGGTGGTGGTCCAAACCCAACACACTGCTGCCCCAAGGGTCTGGGAGACATTCATTACATAGACTGAACATACTTCACTCACCTCCAGTTTCCCTGAACACTTTTTTTCTTTCCAAACGAACCCGAAAGCTTCTCACTGTACTGAGACAGCAAGGGAATTACTTTTTTTCCCACCTCCTTGTAGCTTTGGTATATTTATTTTTCATTCCTCAGCCCTTCACCACATTGGCAAATGCTCAATGACCTCTCACAACTAGTAAGAAGAATGGGTTGCTGCAGCAGCTGGGGGGCACTCTGCTTACAAAGGGTCTCTGTTTTACCCTTGGAGCTTCATGTAAGAATTTCAAAGGACTTTTTTTTGCAGAATTTAATCATCTACTTCCCTTAAGCTGTCTTAAAAAGGGTAGAATTGGTTTCTAAAGAGAGAAAACAGAAGAATTCCTATTGGAAAGCAGGAAGCCACACGTGCATTCTGAGGCCTGGGCTCAATGCAAATCTAGCTGAAAATTCTGGGGGGTTTGGTAAAATTCTCATTGTCCTGTAGTTTCTTTTGCCTTGTGATTTAGTATCTTTGGTGCTCGTAAAAGGACCTTTCTGGTTCATTATCCCAACTCCTGCCAGTGAGTCACTCCACTAGCTAACACCTCAATTCTGAGCAGAGATTTTACTGTAGGATTAGAGCACAGGTAGATAATTACTGGGAAACAGCAAATTAATGACTGTAACTATCAGATTAACTTTTCCAAGATCCATCAGAGTATTTCATGTTGCCTACTTCAGTTTTGACTCCTTATTTCTTGCTGCTGTTTGTAAATGCTCTGTGATAAACACCTCACCCAGCTCTGTGCTCCTTGCAAAGGCATTTTCTAGAATCAGCAATTAGTCTGGGCAGCAGTCCTGCCTCTGGGCATTGCAGGTGCATCCAGTCCCTGGTTTCTGGTACTTGGTTATCTGAACAAAACCAGTCTGTGTGGTTCTGATTTCCAACAGCATACTCTAGTCCTATCCTTCAGTGTCAAAGGTAGGGACACATCATGCTGTGGGAGTGGGACAAATCTAACAAGGGTGGAGACACCCGCAGAACTAGGAGAGGGTTAATATGCAAAAAAACATACGGGTGGTCCGTCGTACTGAAGAGGAAAGAGAAGCTGTGAGGGAGAGAGAGTTCTCCTCTCTGTCTCGGTCTCCTGAGACGCCTCGTCGAGGAGGAAGGATAGAGGAAGGTCTTGGTAGAGAGGAACGCTTCTCCGGACTCTTGCTTACTCCATCCTAGTAGGAGCAAAATAAAAAAGGGAAGTTTAGTTTTCAAAACTCACTCTGGGCTGTGATTTCTCTCAGTCTATATACAGAGAGGGAAAGCTCATCCTATGGGCCCAGCTGACTCCTCACACAGGAACCTCAGGGGATTCAGTCCCCTTCCATGCTCTGCTTCACTCCCTGGTGCTTCTTTACTGCACTGAAACACCTTACAGCCATCTTCCGAGCTACCCAAAACATGTATGGATACTCTTGGATCTAAATATGGATGGATTCCACATCTGGCTCCTGGAAAGTTTTTTTTTTAATGTAAGTTCAAGTTCAAAGTAAAAGTATTCTCTTAAGCTTAAGTGTGAAGTTCCTATGCGAGTGTACCTGCAAAGTAACTGCACTACTGTTGCCCAGAGTACACTCCCACAGTAGTAGGGTGTTGCAATTTTTTAATTTGTGAACACTAACTTGTAATTTTTTTATGGAAGAAAATGTTTAGCTATGGCTTTTTTTTTTCCCCCCCCTTCAGTGCAGCATTATTAATCCTGGTGTTTTATTTCCTTCTATACTAAAGTTTTTACTTTTTGAAATCAGCGCGTACCTTCTCTTTACCATGGTAAAGCAAACCTCTCTTTACCATTGGACCAATGGACATGTATATTAGAATATTTTGAACTTAGGGGATGTGCAGCCAAAGACAGTCTTGCATAAGCAGATATTCCTCCTGAAGACAAATGATGATGATCTCAACCAGCAAAAGACACAGCAAGCACAGCGTTACACAGAAAACGGAAATCAATAATGAAAACAATTTTTAAATGGGGATAGTCAATCAGCATAATGTAGATTTCAAACACAAGTGAAATGTAAGTACAGGGAATGTGGGATGGACTGCCAGACACATTTTTAAACTTCTACTGCAACTTCTTCAACCAGGTCCTATGCATTGACTAAATTTTATACCTAGAGCATTTGGATTCTGCCCTTATTACTGGTGATTAGAACTGTACCCTCCTACATTGGGGACTGAATTTGATTTCAAAGACTATTAATTGGTTGAAAACTACATTTTTTTAAACTTGGATGGCAAATTAGTCCTCATGTTCTTTACCACTTACGTGCAAGTGGGTGCAACTTCATGGCAGTCAATAAAGCAGCATCCATATCATCAACAGAAAGAAGATACGTCTTTCTAGTTGTAACTTTTCTCACTTATGTTTCCTCTGGTGAATCTCCTTCATTTTTATCCATTTTGTAGCACAGATTTGGTAGCGTGAAAATCAGTTTTTCTGCCGCCACTGGACGTAAGTAATTCCATGTAAGTTTCACAAAGAATTACTCAAATTCAGTGGGTAGAAAATATGATCCATGGAGTTCACCTACACATCTCCGACCTCTCTCTATCAACTCTGCTACCTTACCTTTGCATCTGATTTTGAGTCTCTTGGGCCTGCTGAAGAGGGCCGAACATAGTAACTGTCTGTATGGAGAAAAGTGGCCCTTTTAGTGGTTAATGAGCAAGCTGAGCTGGGTCTTGGAGGAAGCAATGACTTTGCTCTAGACTTTGAGGCAGGAATCTTTGACAAAGAGGCAGTCTAGTTATGAGAAAACAAAAGAAAACACAACATGAAGCTGGACAAGACAAAAATACATGCAACATGGACCAAAAATAAAAAGCCAAGCTATGAATTAATACTTTTCCTGTGTCTGGTAATGTGTCTGTGCAGATTTGACTTGCATGGAATCTTCAGTTTTGTGTTGTTTGACTGAAACCATCTGGATTGGAGTTACTGATTCGAGGAAGCGCCTTTTTCTGCAGATGCTATTTTGGTCTTGTGTTAATATGACAAAACTGGTGCCAGGTGTGACATTTAAATGGTACAACTGCTGGTTAGCTGCCTTAGAAACCAGTGCAAAGCTACAGGAGCACCAAGAGATCGTAGTCCTTTAAAGTTATGCATCTGAAATATACTCCTCCAGGTTATGATCAAGAATAAAACAGTGGGAATCTTAAAACTAGAACAGTTATATTCCCACAACAGCAAGAGGACAAGACACTACTGCTTCTTGTGCCACTGTGTACAGACAAAATCCCTAATGCACTTCAGATACTGCATTCTGTGCATTTGGTGTCACTTCATAGACATTCATAAATCTATACTGACAATGTAGAGTCCTGGGATAAGGAAACATGTATGCGATTGAAAGGCTGACATGGTATGTCACTGTGAACAGATCCTTATTTGTTTCTGAATAATAATATCCCATTGAAAGAACAATTAAAAACCAACAGAACAGATGGAAAATCTTTGTTGACAATTAGGAGCACCTAACTGCATTACAAAAAGAAATTTCCTTGAAACAGAATAGGACTACTTGCTTAAACAACACTTTTTTTTTCTCCCACAAGTACAACTGATACTACAAAGAACAATTGTTAGGGTGTTACCCTGGTAGTCCCGATACTCTCTGTAGTCATACTAGCATGAAACTACACATATGAACAATCCCAGTGGGCCAGTCATTGTGGGATTTGGACAGATTTTTAGCCATAGAAAACCTGGTATTTGATCTAAGTCAATCCCCTATTTCTCAATGATCAGAAAAGGTGTATGCATTGCTCATTAAGTCATCTTTAGAAGAAAATGAGAGAAGAATGGGCAATCCAGCCCTGACAAGCCTGTGGCTTAAGCTACATACTCAACCTATGGAAAACAGACTGGTGTGCTGAATGCCATCCATGACATCACCCAAATTATTAAGAGTTGCAGAACTGCCTAATAAACAATTCCAGTTCTACAACACAGATGAGAGGAGTTCTATTGGATGCCATCATCCACACCAACTAGGACGACAAGGAATTAGTTCAAGGGATGGAACTGCTTTAGTAGCAAGAATATATTCCTAGAAGGAGTTCTGCAAGAAATTTATGCCTTTTTCTTTTAATATTTGTTTTACTGTCTGAGGCAAAACAGAACAAAACCAGTGAATAATTATTTTACACAGAAACTGCAGAATATGTGTTCCTGTCACATCAAAGGCTTCTCCAGACTTCAACTGGTTTGTCATAGTTCAATTTATGGGTTTCATCCACCTGTGAAACTTTAGACCCTATTTACAAACCCACTAAGGTGTTTATTATGCTGAAACTCTGTGGGAGCAGTGTATTTATGCTAAGTGGCCCCAAGAAGCAGACTTTGTGTGAACACTTTTCACCCAGCTTTCTGAACTTGAAATGTAAGCATCCATAGTCTGAGGGTCAAATGTTCATCCAGTGGTTTTTGTCTTTTTCAATTTGTGAATCATGCAAAATGTTTCCCCGATAACAAGGCTGGAAAGGTCTTACAGATTAAGATTCTAGTCCCAGTGTAGAGACCTCGTCCCTTTCACCCATATTGCATACTAAAGATGAATGACACTGAGATCTGTCAGTGTCACAGCTGGTGAAAAGGCACCACCTTGAGTTAGTGCCTTGCTCTGAGCCGATCCCACTCTCGGGTGGCGGGGGGGGGGGGGCGGGGGGCGGGGGGGGGGGGGGGGGGGGGG